>JAZKJV010000580.1:291819-891819 GCA_037367405.1 Ottelia alismoides
TGGATATTTTCAGGGATATAATCGCCGAAATATCGCCCATATCGATTGCCCTTTTGTGAAGGAAATGCATGAAAGGATATATCGGCATATCGATACTAGTATCGATCTCGTCTCGATATCGATACTAGTATCGATCTCGTCTCGATATCGATATATCACCGATATTTCCTTTCCATGCTCTCGGGCCTCTCCACCGTTGCCTCTAGGCGTTGGCCTCCACTGCCGTCGCCCCCCCACCCCCCACCCCCCTTTATCGTTCTCTCTTCGTTCGCCTCGATTGATGCCTTTAATTGCATAAGTCTACAATATGTAATCAAATCCTCACATGTCAGTGTAGACATCTATCTATCGGTCAACAAAATCCATGTGATCTTCATCCGATAACATGTCAGAAAACAAAGTCGATGCACCCGCCGAAAGTGCCTTCAGAGGTCTGGCACCAATTGTCAAGATGGACAGGACGAACTATGAGCTCTAAGCTATATAGTTCATGAGCCTTATGAAGTCTAATGGTAAGAAACATATTCTTACTGACGATGAACCGTGGAGAAAATAGGGATTCACGCCTCGTGGGAGAAGGACGATGCTTATGTCAAAGTTTGGATGTCAGGTTCCTTGACGATAGAGATTGTCAATGACGTGTTGCATCAGCCCACTGCCAAGGTAATGTGGGATATTCTCGCAGCACATATTCTCAGGCACGGAATGAGATCAAGATCCTTCACTACAACATAATATCTTCACTGTCAAACAGAACGGACGGACATACCCACTCACTGTACACATCCATACGCGGGATGTTTGAGAAACTCCAAGCTTCATGCCTCTGCAGCCACTCCTGAGTAGCAGAAGACATACAGGAATGCTACCATGTTTGATGTATTTCTTGTCGCACTTGATCCTGAGTATGATGTTGCTCGCTCTCAGATCCTTATGGATGTTACTATTCCTCCTAAGGAGGAAGCTTTTTGTAGGCTTAGTAGAATACTGCCCCGACCACTACTACTAGCTAGACTTCTTCGATAATGGCAGACTCCAGGGACAGAGGCAGCTCATCTAGCTTTCGTGGACATGGACCCCGCGGTAGAGGGGGTCGAATCCGTCAACCATGCACGTATAGTCATCGTCCCGGTCACTCAAAGGATACATGTTATTCTAAGCATCGTTTCCCAGCATCAGCACAGGTAGCGAAATAGTTTGAGTTTCGTGCACATTCTACTTCAGATCAACGATTTGATGATCCCGTAGCCATACTAAGGGATATCATGCCTCCTGCCTCATCTCCAGGAGAACATTCAGATGTGGCAGCTTCCGCTTCTGACAGTACGTCCGATACAACTAGCACCTCAATTATCCTTAAGTTTTTACCTCTTGTCATGGATCTGAGATTATAGAGTGAATTATGGACTCCGAGGCGACATATCATTTATGTGGAGACAGAGCAGCTTACAGCATATAGACAAGTTCCTCCAAGATTCAAATTACAAAGGATTTGCACTGTCGAGCTATTTTTGGTCGATCATCTCTTGTTTTTCATGATATTCTTACGGGCAGAGTGATTTGTTGTGGTCGTAAGCAGGGTGGCCTTTATCGCCCGGTCCGCACTCCCTATACAGGTGCATCATTTCATTCAACCGAACAAGCCTCTCCCTATACTTGGCATCTACGTTCTGGCCACCTCCCTCTCCAGAGTGTCGTATTTTGCCGCAAATTTCTATACGTTCCTCCTTCAAGGGTGAAGCATGTCAGTTGGGAAAGCATCATCGATCAGCTTTTCCCATTCGTCAGAGTCGGAGCAGTAGCTCCCTTTTTGAGTTAGTTCATGTCGATATTTGAGGTCCACGCCGTGTTCCTGATCACCAAGGACACAGGATTTAGCTTGTTGTAGTCAATGATTTTTCTCGTTTGTCATGGGTGTTTCTATTGAAGAATAAATCTGAAGAAAATGATGTGATCAAAACTTGTATCAATGAAGTGCAGAATGTTTACTCTTCTTCTGTGAAATTTGTGAGAACCAATAATACATTGGAATTTTGTACTCGTGTGTTATCATATTTCTTTTCCTCTTATGGTATAATACATCAAACATCATGTGCTTACACCTCTCAGCAGAATGGTGTTGCAGAGAGAAAGCATCGACATTACTTGATGTCACTCAGACCCTACTCATTCAGAGTCATGACCCACATTCGTTTTAGGTGATGTTCTTAAGGCATGTTATCTAGTGAATCGCATGCCCTCATCTGTCTTGTGTGAGAAAATTCCTTTCTCTATCACATTCCCTGAGAAGGAGTTGTTCTCTCTTACTCCCTGCATCTTTGACTCTGTTGCATTTATTTACCAATTGGCTTGAGGTCTTGACAAGCTCTCTCCTAGGATTGCCAAATGTGTGTTTGTTGGGTACTCTAGGACTCAGAAGGGATATTGGTGCTATGATCCATTACGCAAGAAATACTATATCAGTGCTGATGTCACATATTTTGAGCATGTGATGTATTTCTCCCCTACAAGCAAGGTCCTAAATGTCGATTTCGGTCACCATTTCGGTATCGACCAAAACAGAATTTCGATGGAATTTCAGTGGAATTTCGATCGGAATTTCGGTCATTGCGGTCATTTTTTATACTAGGACCCCCATATTTCGGTCATTTCGGTCATTTCGGTCGAATTTCGATTTCGACTGGATATCGATATTCGACAGAAGTTCGACCGAATTTCGCTGAAATTTGAGGCCATGCCTACAAGTGATAGATTGGCTTCTTCAGAGTCTGATACTGAAATCTACATGCCACCTCCTCCTACAAGTCAGTTGTCTCCCCTACATGTTCTACCACCACCAGCACTTCCCTCTACACAAACGCATGTGACCGTTATTCCACCATTACCAAATTCTATACCCGTCAGCCAGTTTCTGCTCATGATCATCGCCTAACACACCACAAATTTGTTCTGATAACATGGTTTCTAACGATGGGTCTGGAGATATTTCTCTACAGGGATCATTGCAGGAGGAGATTCTCGAGGACTTGGACATACCCATTGCTGTTAGGAAGATAAAGCTTGCATGTGTGTCATATCTGCTTGCTTCCAAGGTGTCTTTTCATCGCCTGACAGGGATTTCAGAGATTTGCAGTTGCTCTGTCTGACGCTCAAATATATCCAATGCTCTCCCATTTCCTTTGGCCAACCTGTGTGCTTGTGCCGAATATTCCACAGACTTAACAGGAGGCCTTGAATGATAGTTGTTGGCGTTTAGCTATGGAGGAAGAGACAGTTGCTTTACAATCCCGTGGTACCTGGAGTTTGGTGTCCGCTCCTCCTGGTGCCTCTATTGTCAATCGCAAATGGGTGTTTACTATTAAACATCATGTAGATGGGAGCCTTGATCGTTACAAGGCAAGATTGGTGGCACGTGGTTTTACTCAGACCTACAATGCAGATTATATCGACGTGTTCTATCCTGTTGTGCGGCACTCCATTTTACATGTTCTTTCAGTTGCAGTAGTACGTGAATGACCCTTATTTCAGCTAGATGTTAAAAATGCATTCATGTATGGAGATCTACAGGAGGAGGTATACATGCAACAGCTTGTGGTGTTTGCTGCTGAGGGGGAGTGTCAACAGATCTGTATACTCCATAAGGCAATATATGGTCTTAAACAAAGTCCAAGGGCATGGTTTCAGAAGCTCTCGAATCTGATTGAACGGCAAGGGTTCAAAGGGTCAAATGCAGACCATTCTTTATTTGCACAGAGAATACCTAGAGGTACAGTTGTTATCATGGTTTATGTTAATGATATAGTTGTTACAGAAGATGATGTACAGGGAATAAATATGGCAAAAGAATTTATGAACCGTCAGTTTGTTACTAAGGATCTGGGCACCCTAAGGTATTTGTTAGTGTTGGAATTTGCTAGGACTGCACAGGGTCTTGTGATGACCCAAAGAAAATATTTTACAGACATGCTTGTTGAGACAGGAATGATTGGGTGTCGACCTTCTCCTACTCCTATGGATCCTAGCACGAAGTTATACAATGATGATACAGATGAGGTTAATAAGAGATACAGAGAGATGGTGGGCAAGCTCCTTTATGTTACTATCACCACAACGGATATCTCCTTCGTTGTGAGTCGAGTGAGTCGGTTTACAGAGCAGTCTCGACAAGTACATATGGACGTTATATACATGCTATTGAGATATTTAAAATCTTCTCCAAGTGCAAGACTATTTTTAAGAAATGAGCAACTCTCTCTGTATTCATGTGTGTTGATGTTGACTATGCAAGGTGTCCCAAGGATAGGAAGTCTATTTCGGGCTTTCCAGTGTTTGTTGATTGTTCTCTTGTTTCTTGGAGAAGCAAGAAATAAACAGATGTGGCTACATCAAAGGTTGAATCTGAATATAGAGCTATGGCGCAAGCAAGTACAGAGATAATGTGGGTTCGAGCAGTGTTAGCAAATTTGCATATAGATGTTCCTCTACCCATGCAATTACAATGTGATAATCAGGCTGCATTATTCATGGCAAACAACCCTGCATACCATGAGAGAACAAAACATAATGAGATAGATTGTCAGTACACTAGAGATATGATTCAGAAAGGTTTGATTTCTACCTCCCATGTCAGTTCAGGAGAGAAAACGGTAGACATCTTTACAAAAGCATTGCTCAGAGGACCATTCCAGAAGTGTTCGTCCAAGCTGAGCATGATTGACATCTATGCTCCATCTTAAGGGGGAGTGTAGAGATATTTATATATTTCCATATTCTCTATGTACCCTTTTCTTTATTTTACCTACTTTGTACACATCTTATATAATTTACCCATAAGTCTCTCCTCTATAAAGAGAGCTTAGGATTCTCATAAATAAACAACGCACTCATTTCTTCCAACAAGTTAGAAGGGAAAAAAACCAGCTAGAAGTTCATCACTAGAAAATAGCCCACAAGAACACATCAACTTCAAAGGTGAAAATTTAAAATTGATTTATACAAAACATATAGTTAAATAGAAGAATGCATAAATGCAGATCTGATTGGATTTAATAAGTGGGGAAAAAATAACCAGTAATGCCATCTGTAATGTGAGCCTTTCATCATCTGGCTTGGGCCAAACAGACATCTCTTCATAAGAATGAGAATGCCCAGATATAGTACCAGCGTGTAATGTTGAGTGAATGGTCGGAGAAAGTACGCTAGGAGTATTAGTTTCCTCTACAACGCATATGTCAATATCATTTGAAATGGCTGGTTCCACTGTCGGTGAACTACTCTGGATCACTTCAGATACAGAATGAATATGCTCGCCAAAAGTTGAAAGCAGTGAATTCTTCCCTTCACCATTGGGGTTTGCACTCCGTAGAATATTCTTGAACCCAATATAGCTTGGTACAGAACTATTTCCAGTAAGAGGAACTGACGAAGATTCTGCACTAGGCACATCCAAGCTCATTTCATGAGGATAATTTACATTCATAGGAGATGCATCTAAATCTATGACAGACAATGGAGAGTAAGAATTGCCGGTTCCTTTCTCTGTCTCAACTGACCATACTTTGCTTTTAATAAATAAATTATGAGAGGTAAATAGTTGTTCAGCCCTTTTATCCTCGGAGAAAATAGGTTCTCCCATAGGACACGATAAGCAAGGCCAGGAATCGGCAGTCTCAGTGAAAGTGCCATTACATGTCCTGTCACAAGAATCTCTCATTGCTAAACTGCCCATCCCAGTGTCAAAATTAATACCAGAATTCCCATCATAGTTCATCAAAACCATAGGAACATTTGAGGATGCCAAATCAGGAACCATGCATGGTTCTGAGGCAAAGAGGTTTTCTCCAAATGCTGTCCCAACTTCATTGAAATTATCTTGCATACCAGAAAGATAAACATGGTCCGACAAAGAACCCAAAGAGCCTGTAAAATAAAATGTAAATTATGGGTCTTCAAGTTTGAATGAGAAGCATATATTACCAAGATAGTCCACTTATGATGCATCTAAGATTAATAATTTACAGCTCAGGATTATCAAAAGAAAGACTCACCACTTGTTAGTCCCTGACTGAAATTTCCATCTTCTGTTCGATAATTGCCATCATTTCTACCAATTCCACAAGGCTTACCATCATATTTAAATGTCGCAGTAACAGGTTTCTGGTCAGAACCTGTTTCAAGTGGAGTAGCAGTAGCAACTACAGGAAAATGATTTACTCCATTCTCTAATGTTGACTGACCAAAATATTCAGATAGGTCACATGGTTCATCTTTAAAAATACTTTCTTCTGACATGTTGTAACGGCCATTGTAAAATGTTTCTGAAGAATTGGGTTGGCTACAATTGTCATCAGTTTCATCAAATGAGAGAGCCCCTAAACCAGTTCCATGTCTATCATTTGACATCTGCAAATATTCTGATGCTCGCCACTGCAATCCATGTTCCCCAGATTCAGATAACACTGCAAATAATATATTTAAGAAAAATACAGGACTTAAATCCATTGGGTAGTACGGAGAATCCACAAGAAATACAGCTAACCAAATTTACCTTGCCCTATTTGAATATCAGAAACTTTATCAGCATTGATATTATCAGAAATTCGACTGATTTCAGTTGTTTCAGATTGTTTCTGCATAGAATTTTATCTTATTAGTATCCACAAATAAAGAGAGGAGTTAATAATTCTAATGGAAATAAATTTGCATGGACTTCCATCGCAACCGTGTCTCGATGGATGATAGAAGATATACATGAGGCACATACATCTCACTACTCCAGAACTCTTGGTGAGATAGAGGATAAATACAGCACCATTACCATAAACCTGCCTGTCAATTGGCTATATACATTTGCCAGTCCTGCATCCAGAGATGAAGTCATCGTTTTTCTCTATTTAATTGCCTATAAAACAACTATAATATAGATTCCCTCTGAAATCTTATTTTATAAATTTTCTTGGGTGTATTCTGCCCTGGGACCACACTCCGTGTTCCTTCAAATAAAACCTAATAAAACAATGATGGTGCAAAACAAAACCTGTACTAATTACGCATCTTCACTTTTGTCCATGTCATAGAAAAAATACTATACATCCTTCATTATGGAGCATTGTGCCTCTTTATACAGAAAAGGCAAAGGGAAATTGTAACCATGACTACATACTATATCAAATAAAAAGACAACACAGAATAAGGTATGATGCATTAAGAAAGCTTCTCTAACAATCCCCCTTCATGTTGGAGCATAACTATCTATCACTCTCAGCTTGGAGACACCGAACAAAATGTTGATCTGGTAAAAACCTTGGAGAACAGCAGGATCCCGAAATGAAGCTTTCTGAATAATAGTTCTGCTATAATGGTAATCAACTTCAACATATTTCTTACTCTCGATGAAAAAAAAATGAAGGAATAAGGATGATTAACCAATAAGGTGATTGCCAGAAAAACTTCATTTATTCACAGGACTACAAGTGCAATGCTAACGGCCAGACAAGAACAGCAGGATCCCGAAATGAAGCTTTCTGAATAATAGTTCTGCTATAATGGTAATCAACTTCAACATATTTCTTACTCTCGATGGAAAAAAATGAAGGAATAAGGATGATTAACCAATAAGGTGATCGCCAGAAAAACTTCATTTATTCACAGGACTACAAGTGCAATGCTAACGGCCAGATAAATTATAAAGACCAGGAGACGGCCTGAAATTTAGCATGCTTTATTACATTCTAAATATATAATCGATCCAGCTGGAACAACTTCATGTTCCTGGCTAACCAAAGTGCTCACACCACGGCCACAACCCCGGTTCTGTCCCCCTAAGAACCACGCCAATCCGAACTAAGAGAGTCCCAAAACTTGTGGAGCGGTCATGACGCTTGGGGTGGCCAAAGAGAAAGATGAGAATGAGTGGCAGGTCGAGACTCCTTCCCGCTCCCACGTGGGTAGTAGCCCTTAGAAGGTTGGAAGGGAGAGGACACCCCAAAGATAGCCACCTTCTCCTAAACACCTTTACAGCTCTAACGTTGGTGGCAGGGAAACCCAAGATGAGGGACTGGAAGGGGTTGCTGGAGAGGTTGGAAGGGAAGCTGGCGGGATGGAAGGCGAGGAAGTTGTCAAGTGGAGGGAAACTGAGTCTCCTGAAGCATGTTCTGTCGGCAATCTCTATGTTCTTTTGCTCTACGAGGTCGGTGCCTGCGGGGGTGCAAGGAAGATGGAGGTTTCGATGAGGAGGTTTTTATGATCTGATGGGAAGGCTTACATCTAGTGGACTGGAGTAGAATAACCTTGCCGAAGAGTACGGGTGGTTTGGGTGTCTCGCGGGTGGAGGAAATGAATAAGGCATTCATGGTCAAATGGGTGGTTTGTCTTTGGGGCAACTCGAATGACCTGGTATGCAGATTGATGAGGGAGACTTACGAGAACTCGATGTCATTGGAAGTTGTTGTTGGGCGCCTCACGTCACTGCTGTGGGCAAGCATTACGCGGGTGGTTCCGCTGTAGGCGACTTAGCTGAGGCCAATTCTTGGTGACGGAGCTGAGTTTCGATTTTGGCGGGAGGATTGAACAGGGGATTGTGTGTTGGGGGAAAGATACTCGAGGTTGTTACGGTTGGCGGTGGACAAAGAGGTATTGGTGCAGCGGGTGAGGGACATGGGATCCTGGTCTCCAATCTTTTCTGTGGATTTCCCTCGGAGCAAAGGACCGAAGAGTTCATGGAGTTGCATTCAAAGCTTGTGCGGCTGGAGGGGCCGCAGGAAGGTAGGGACCACTTTTGTGGAGGGATGGCGGATTTTCAGTCAAGAAGGCGTAAAAATTTTTTGTGGAGGGGGTGGAGGATATCGAGAAAGAGATGGTTGTGGACGTACGTCTGATTTGGAGAAGCAAGGTCCCAATCTGTATCAAGATTTTTCTCTGGCTTCTTAGGATGGGCAGATTACTCACCAAAGGGCATAGGGGGCGGTTGATGGGGGCGGAGGATGTCACTTGTGATAGACGTGGAGAGGCAGGGGAAGATCTAGACCATATTTTTTTTCCTGCACGTTCTCGGCTCAGGTTTGGCATAGGGCATGCGTACCTTGGCTGATTAGATGGAACTGCCCAAGATTCTAGAAAGATATGAGATCGGTGCGTGGCTTTGGACATGAGGACAATGTTTTCTTCGTTTTGCACTGTTGTGGGCAATTTGGTGTGCCAGAAACGATTTGGGGGGATACTTTTTACTCTGAGAATGTGGTCGAGCATTGTCAAGCGTTAGGTAAAGCTTTTGGAGCAAGATAACAACAACAAATCCTTTTCCCACTATAAGTAGGGTCGGCTACATGGATTTTTTGTCTCCATTTAGATCTATTTTGACTTATTCTCACATAAATCAAGAGCATAAAATAAATCCTCAAGAATCGAACCCACTCTGATACCACATAGAAAATGATAGTGTGGAAGCGTAATCAGAGATAAAGAATAAACAACAGTGGAATGACACTGGGATTTTGCGTGGAACCCTATTTTGTAAGGAGCAAGATGAAACCATGGGAGAAGTCCTCTTACGGGTCAGGAATTCAATATTGCTTTGTCTCTCTCAACTGATATAATAGGTTTGGGGCTTCTTATATAGCCTACAGACAGACCAAAGTCCCACTAACATTAGATGTGGGATTAAACATGTGGATGTGGTAATTGGAACTTGAAGGGATCCAATTACCCATCTCTACATATGACACATACTCTAACAAGAACCATATCCATTCCACTGAAATATAAGAGGAAACCCATTATTGGTGAGCATCACAACTGGGAAGGCTATTGCTGATTACTTTAAGCAGTTGAACGGATATGGGCCTACAGGGTAACTGGATATGGTGAGGACGAAGTGTGAGCAGGATCTCACCCGTTGAGTGTGTGGAACTTAATAAGGTATCTATACAATAGGCGCATGAGTTGATGATGAGTTTGGATGAGGATAGGGCCACAGGATATGACAGATTCTCTATTTCTTTTTATATGTGATTTTGGAAAGTTATTGGTGACAATGTTTTTGAGGTCATTTTAGAATTCCTGCAAAAAAAATAGAGTAGAGCTTCTTAACAGAGCACACATTTTTTGTTTACCCAAAGGGAATGCAATCGCATGCATAGCGGACATCCATCCTATTGGAGGACATCCGTTGTTTCAAATTTCCCGAAATTTCGGCGAAATTTCGGTTTCGAGACCCTACCGAAATCGAAATCGAAATGTCGATATATGCCCTTCCTTCACAAATCTAGACCAATTTTGGCCGAAATTGTCGAAATTTCGTCGAAATTTCGACGAAATTTCGAAATTGTCTCGTTTTTTCAGCATCTCGAAACGAAATCGAAATCGAGATTTAAAACCTTGAGGACATCCATCCCAAAGGGACTGCCTCATGCATAAAGAAAAAAGGGCGAGCACCACAACGTGTCTCCCCCGAAGTGTTAGACTTCAAAAAAAAATTGCCTCATGCAACTTCTTGGGGATACCATATCTCCTAAGCTTCCATCCCAGATCGATATATGATGGATAGTTTGGTGTTGGCAACCAAAATGGCTACTGACTGGAGGAGACAGTGCACGAACGGTGTCCTTTAGAAGGTGGATTTTTAAAGCCTATTATTTGAGCGGTGATTTATATGGTCCATGCTTAGGAGAAGAGTTTCCCAATTGTGTTGATTACTTGGACGAAAACATGCATAATGATGGTATTTTACTCAGTTTTGACCAATGGTAGATCGGAAGGTGGTTTTTTCCATCCCCATAAGGTTATACGATGGGGTTCCCCCCTACCACCGATGTTCATAATTTTTGCTGACACACGTGATAATAGCCAAGGGCACAATTGATGGGGATTCACATTTGACTTTAAATGTGATGAAATGTATATTCCTCACCTTCAATATATGGATGGCACGGTCCTCTTCATTGAGAGGGGTCTGCAGAAGGCGAAGGCTATGTCTAGGGTTTTGAATATTTTTGATTCCATGTCTGGCCTCCCGATTAACATGGGGAAATCTGCTTTCATAAATTCATTCCATTTGGTCTTTCCCTACATGAGATGGAAGCTTGTAGCAGGACTACTAGATTAGCATAAACTGACTTCCCTATCAGTTATCGTGATACTCCGGTCACCTGCTTCCAAATTTAGCGAGCACACTAGATCCCCCAAATCAAAAAACTGGAAAATAAATTGGTTGGGGGGAAGCCTATTTGTCTTTCGAAGGGAGATAGACATGCGCTTCTTAACTCCGTCCTAGCGGCCACTCATATCTTCTATATGTCTAAAAATGTACACCCCTGTTAGTATCTTTAAACGGGTTGAAATCTAATATGCATTGCTTCTTTTAGGCTGGAATGTCCCGGTATGGGAAAAGTGCTCATATGGTGGATTGGACTACAATTAAACAACGAAAAATGATGTATAGAATGAGGGTCAAAAGACTTAATGAATTGAATCAAGATTTGTTGACAAAGTGAATTGTGCATATATGGGACAGAAAGGAGGGGTTGCTGGATCATATAATTCACTGCATATACAAGATGTCGACTGATATGCTGTGCGATGTGAAGGATATACATTACCCATCAGTATTTTGGCATGGGATTTGCTGCATATTACCTAAGGTTCATCATTTACTGCAACACCGACTAGGTAAGAAGGATTGGCTTCACTTTTGAAAGGATGATTGGACAGGTGATGGCTTACTTGCGGACAGATTCCTGAGGACGTTTGCATTGGCCGCTGATAAAGATGTTTCGTTGGAGATATTGGGGTTAATGGGACAACATGCCCTTTCTTCTTGTCAAGATGTTAGGCTTTTCTGATCAGTGGTTATAGGAATTTCTCTGGTTACGTTGAAATCTTAAAGATTGGGAGGGTCCATCATGAGATCGAGATTGCTTAGTTTGGCCAAATGGCAGGTTCTCGGTAAAGAAAGCATACATATGTCATATAGTGCACTTGGACAGGAGCGTGGGTGACGAGGCAGATGACTACAGGATAATCTGATATTCTTCATTACCCACGAGAATCAAGATCTTTCGCTGGCAGATGCAGAAGGGTCGGCAATGGCAAAGACTTATCAAGCTAAATGGGGGCAATCGAATGATATTTCATGTTCGAGGCGTAATATTGAGATGGAAATTTTTGACCATCTCTTTTTCGAGTGTCCTTGCTCGAGGGAGATTTGGACCATGTTAGATCTTTCTCGGCTTAATCATAATTGTGTGTTGGACTATTATACTTCGATCTCCTCTGCGTGTACAACATCGTAGCCAGACTGCTTACACCCTCTAGCAGTTGCATGAACGATTTGGATCTTGCGAAATGGGATGATTTTTTTGAATGTAATGAGGTGATATTTAGGCAAGAACAATATTATATGGAGAATGCCATGCATCATGCAATGGCCTTGTCTGAGGCATGGTTGTGCAGTCTTTTTGCATTAATTCAATTAATTCATGGGTGGCTCATCTCGAGCACACACCTAGTTTCTCTCCAAAAAATACATCAAAAATCAAGGTCTTTTAATAGAAAAAAGGGAGAGCCCTCCCAAGGCGGGAGTCACCACACCAAAGTATTCACTAATTAACGAGAAGGTGCATCAGTTGGATATCCAGAAATTGTACAAAGCATTACAGTGCGCAAGTACATTTTCAAAGCAAAACCACTGCCCCTTGAAAGTGGTATCATTCTTGCCAAGCCAAATAGCCCAGAGCGTGGCAAAGGGCTTGGAGACATCACCGGAGGACCCAAGTCTCACCACACGAATAGATCTCCAAAAATGTTCCGCACCGGATGTCCGAACCCACGAAAGCCCCAAAGAATCCCACACATTTGCCGAAAACATGCATCCGAAGAAAATGTGGTCCGCATCCTCCACATCCTCGCATCTGTCACACTTCAAATCCGTCACACCCAGCAGTCTACCCCTTCTCACTTTGTCACATAGATGGTCTCTCCTTAGACACCAAAGGAAGACCTTAACCCGAGTAGGAATCTTAGCCGCCCAATCACCTTCAAGTCAGCACATAGATCTTCGTCGCACTCCACCATACCACCACTCAACTTCCGATATGCAATCTTTACCGAGAACTTACCATCTGCCTACTCAAAATGATCTGGCTCGCCCGACATCTCCCCGACAAGAGGAATCTCCGATAGTAACCGCAAAAATTCCTCCAACCTTTGATCCGAGAGAACCGCAAGGAACCTCGGCGCCCACGACCCAGAGTCGGCCACCTCCGCCACCCGCGCCCCCTGTCAACGGCTAACGCCATCAACCTAGGGAAGTGGTAGGCCAACGCCCCCTTCCCCGTCCAGTCATCCTGCCAAAAACGAAAACAGAGACCATTCCCCAACCTTGGCCGAAGGAAAGGCCCGAGCTCCAGAATCACGGCACGGATCCTACCCCCCACAACGAAGACTCATGACGCTTCCTTGCAGCCACCAACTACCCCGTGACACCATAAATCTCCCTCAGCAACTGCAAAACCAGCGAGTCGGATGGACCCAAATGCGCACCACCTATTTGGCTAACAAGGCTTTGTTCATTGATTCAACATCCCTGACACCCAGACCCCCCTCTGAAACAGGTACAGCAAGATCCTTCCAAGCCACCAGGTGCATCCCCCTCGTTGTCTGCCTTCCATCTGACCAGAAAAAAGACTCCATCAAAGCCTCCACCTTCCTTCTAACACCAACAGGCATTAATCTCATCGAGAAGAAAAAAAATCGGAATGGCTGAAAGAACGTGCTTCAGTAAGATAAGCTTCCCACCCTTGGACAGAGTGGTAGCCTTCCACTCCTCCAACCGCTCGTCCATTCTCCGAAGAACACAGTCCCAATCGGACTACCTCATCCTGCCATCAACCAGAGGCAACCCCAGATATGTTATTAGTAATCTCCCCAGAGGGCATCCTGCCCACGCCGCTAACCTGTTACTCTCCTTGTCATCCATCCCCATTAGAACCAGGACCGACTTCTACCTGTTAATCTGCAAACCAGAGAGGCAGCCAAACATATCCACCAAATAGCCGCATTGTGGTTTTGCTCCTCCGTCCCCCCCAGGAAGATCAGCGTGTCGTCCGCATACTGCAACACCGGAACAGAGATGTCCCCAATCCTGAAACCCTCGCACCAACTCTCTTCAACCGCCCGCTGAAACAAGACCGCAAGACAATCCGCCACCAACACAAAAAGTAGGGGAGCTAGGCGGCAGCCTTGACGCATCCCTCTCTGCAATTGGAACCAACCTCCCTCTGGTCTCTTGTTGACCAACACAGAGCAGGAGCTAGTGGTGACGCATCTCTTAACCCAAGCAATCCATTCTTCCAGAAATCCCCTTTTCTGCAGCGTTGTCCACAGGAATTTCCAACTGACACAATCGTAGGTCTTGGCGTAGTTAATCTTCCAAACAGCCCCTTTCTTTCTAGACCTCTTCCACTCACGACAGATTTCTGAAGCGATCACGATTCCATCCGCCACACACCGCCCAGGAATGAACGCAGATTGTGCTGGTAAGACCACAGAGGACAAGATAGCTCTAAGTCTGCTCGCCAGCACCTTGGCGACAATGAGATAAATGCCATTCGAAATAGAAATCGGCCTATAATTCCCAACCCCTACTGGGGTCTCTTTCTTCGGCAGCAAAAATATCAAGACCCTGTTAACTTTCTCAAAACCCCTGTTGCCACCCCTGAATTCAGTCAAAACCTCTAAAATGTCACCCTTCAGCAGATCCAGAACTCCCGGTAAAAGGATATAGAGAAGCCATACGGGCCAGGAGCCTCGTCCACATTCAGATCCCAAACCGCCCTGCGCACCTCTTCCTCCGTAAATTCGGCCACTAACGAATCAGCCTAGGGTCCACTCAAAGACCCCGCCCCCCGACCCGTCCAGCCCCAACCAACCTCCTCCCTCACTCTCCTCGAAGCCCTCACAAAGTGCTCCCGCAAGGCGACTCCAATGTTCCTCTCGCCTGACACCCTTTGGGCCCCCACCTCCACCTCATGAAAGAAAGTCCTCCTCCTTTCGGACGCCGCAGAATGGAAGAAACGTGCATTCGTGTCGCATTCCCTTAGTCACTTCTGCCTCGATCTTTGTCGTCAATGAACCTCTTCTTTCCTGTCCTCCCGAAACACCGCCTCTAACCACGATGCCCTCTCCTCCACTCCTCCGGAGTCAGCTTCCGGTCATCATCAAGCCCATCTAACCTGCTTATCCCAGCCTCTGCTTTTGTCTTTACGGCCCGCTGTCTCCTGGCGACATCCTTCCCAAAAGTCAACAGCAACCACCTTAGATATTCAAGCTTGGTCGCAAATCGCGACACCGTCGAACCTGACACCACAAAATCCCGCCAATGATCAATCCCCAGGTCCCGGAAGCCCTCCTCCAACAGCCACTTCTTCTCAAAGCGAAATGAGAACCGAGCCAAGCGGTCCTCCCCAGAAAACCAAAGAACAGGAGTGTGATCAAAGAGCGTCCTCGGAAGAGCCCAAGCCCTCGCCAGCGGGAAAGCCTCCCCCGCCTCAACCGATATCAAGAACCTGTCAAGTCTGGACCTCGATCTCGTATTCTTCCAAGTGTACATGCAACCGGCCGCATCCACAACAGACAAACCCAGAGAACGAACCATCTGCCTAATATCGACAGATCCAGGATCAGAACCACCGCCCCCTCCCCCCCGACCTGTCGTTCGGGAACAATGTGACATTCAAATCACCACCGATGATCCAAATTTACAATCACCAACCTCAGGCACAACACTCTCCAAGTCCGCAGCCAAGCTACCATCCTCTCGCTGACACGGACCATAGACATTAGTAACGCACAGACAAATCCCATCTGCTCTCCGTAGCAGCCTTACCGACAAGGTGAACAAGGAGACGGAAGTCCCCAGCAGATCGAACGAATCGGACCGCCATGCGGATAGTAGCCCCCCGAAGCACATGCTGCCTCTTTCTCTGCCACCGCGAAAACCTTCCCCCTACTCATCTCCCGCCGTACCTGGTCGTCCAGAGACTGCATCTTTGCCTCCAGAAGTAAGAAGATATCTGCCCCAGCCTCTCTCACCAGATTCTGCACCCCGAGCCTTTTTTCGAGCCGGCCCAGGCCCCTCACGTTCAATGATAGCAACTTCATTTAAGCAACGGAGTGTCCATCTTCCTCAAGGGAATAACCCCCAAGCGCTGCGCAATATCCCTATCAAGAGCAGCAAACCGGTTCCGCACCACTAACGGATTGGTCGCCCCCATACCCACAACCTCTGCTGCCGCCCCCGATACCAAAGAGGCCCTCAACGAAGCCCTCGCCACCTTCTCTGCCCTCCTCCGACCCCATCCCCCCCCTCATACACCAAATCGAAACACCGCTGCTGCGGCCCCACCCCTTCCAGAAGCGGCAGTCCAAAGCATGGAAGGTCGTATCTCGATATATCGGCGATATATCGGTATCGACAGGTCACCGATATATCGCTGATATGTCCGATATCGGGTATCGACACGCAAAAAAGGCAAGCTGAATCCCGATGTCGGCGATATGGCGTCGATATATCGGCGATATATCGGTATCGACATGGTACCGATATCGATACCGATATGTTCTTCCATGGTCCAAAGCCCACCCCCTCACCCAAACCGGTGGCCCCCAAGACCGGAGGCGAAGACCCCACCGCCACCCCCAATCCAACTAGATCAGCCCCATCTCCAACCGAGCCCCTCCGCCACACTTCAGACCCCGACGCGCCCACCTCCCCTCCCAGCAAGTCCACCCCTCCCCCCGGTTCAACAGAAACTCCCCTGCAGAAACCTCCAGCCGTGATTCGGTCGCAGCCCCCCCCCCTCACAACCACCGGACTGAGCAAGGCCCGCCGCACCTCGGGCCAAACCCCCAACCTCCTCCATCTCCGGAAGCGCAGGCACCACCCTACTACCAAGAATCGAAGCAACGAAGCCAAACCGGCCCCTCGGGCAGCAGTCTGCCCCTTCGAACCGCGATCGATCAGGATCCGACCCGACAGGAGGCAATACCTCCCGAGCGCCATCAAGTCGGGCCCCACCACCTCCCGAAGCATCTCCTGTGCCAACCGCAAGACACCAAGAAGGAACCACCGTCAACCTCGGAAGTCCCACCGCAGATATGGCGCCGAACCGAATCACCTCCTTCGGGGAGCGCGCCACGCTGGGACGCCGTCCCCCCGTACAACCAGCCGCCTGAAAAGCCGTCCAAACATCAGCGGCCACCATCTCAAGAAGTAGTCGCCTACCATCAAGCCGCACCTCCCACCAACCCATCTTCTTGGCACCAACCGGCCTCACCCGAAGCACGACATCCAATGGTTGTCCGGGTTGACAACCCGAACTCTCGACGGAGTCGACCACAACAACGCCCCGCAGCAACCCTGAAATGCTCTCCTTCGTCCTCGCCATCAGCGGAAGTCCCCTGACAACGACTTTCTCCACCTACCAGGCAGCACGGCGATATCCCACTCCTTTGGCCTCCACCACCTCAACTGCAGCGACCCAGCCTCCGACCCGTGCAACAAACTCCGCACCTCGGAGTCTCGAAGCCCCCTCGTCAACGCCCTCTATGGTGAGAGCCGAGCCACATCTCCCTTAAATGAAGCCTTGGACACGAGCCCCGCGTCAGAAGTCGTCAAGAAAAGCACCCCCTCTCCACCACCCTCGCCAATCAACACGTTTGCCCGGAGATCAGCCAACGAGCAACGCCTTCGCGAATGGCCAAAGCAGCGGCACGAGAAGCAACGCAAAGGCCCACGACACGCCCGCGCCCAATGGTCCAGACCACCGCAGCGGAAGCAGCCACATCCGAAAGGGGAGAGCGGCGGTGGCCCACGCCCTCGCCGAGAAGCGATAGCGAGCCGCCATCTCCAACGCCCTTCCACCAGGCACCATCCCTCACATGCACCTGTGCCCTCGCTGGCGACCTCGCAAGGAATCGCGCCCGCTCGCACTTGCCTGCACCGCTCCCACTCACCGCCGTTCGCACTGCACCCACCTACCCTCGTGCGCTGGCGACCTCGCTCGGAAAGGCACGGAGTCGCACCCGCGCTCCGAAGTTCGCAACGCACCCTCTCGCCACCGCCCGCGTCACGCACACTCACCGTCGCTCGCTCATGACCGCGCACGGAGTCGCCCACACGCACCCTAACTCGCATCGCCGTCGCTCGCTCGCGACCGCGCACGGAGTCGCCCAAAAATTAACACCCACTGACAACACCCAAAAAAAAGGTTATTGGGGCTCAAAAGACATATGCTAAGGCAAGGCATGTGCATATCAGCGAAGTGCATTAGTGACTATGTTTATTGGCTCAGTTTTATGTTTTAAGTAGAAGGTCAAGGTATGCTCTTATAAGAACTTGACACATTTGGTGTGTTGCTTGCTTGAATTACATTGTGAATTTAAGTAGCATAAAGCATTAAGATCTAAACTGAGGATGAATTCCTGTTGGATAAGGTAACGACATTATTGCTTTAATGCTTGAATGATGGCATAAAACTCATACATCATATATAGAAAAGATAGGCGTATCGTTGAACTTTTCGCTAGAGTAAGCAACTAGTTAGCTTTCTTGGTTAACGATCGCACTAATCCTAACATGTAAAGCATCGTAATCAACTTCAAAAATCTTGGTGAAGTCGAGATAGGCAAGGATCGATGTTGTGGTCAATCGATCCTTGATGTTGTGGAAAATCTCCTCAACATCTAGGGTCTGAAAGAGAATTCCGTGAAGATGAAGATGATCTATAATCAAAGCAATGATGTAGCTAAAATAGCAAACAAACCGCCTACAAAACGAAGCTAACCCATGGAAGTTCTGAATATCGATAATAGCATTGGATGCAGACTAAGAATGTTGACATAATCTTACCAAGATCAACTGATTCAAGTTGTGGAAACAATATATCTTAGGAATATGAGATATAAGGCTAAAAATTACATTTATTGATGTAAAGGTAGAGCTTGTGTCCCCTCACAGTTTGCAACATTTGGTGTAGGTATAGTAGATGCTCAGAAAAGTATGAGTATGTCATCAAAATAGATGATAATAAATTTCCATTAGTAAGGAACAACACGTGGTTCATAGAACACATGAAGGTAGCAGGGTTGTTGAAGAGTCCATAATGATACTACCAACCATTCATACAATCCTTCACGTGTTTTGTAGAGATATATGTTAAGTTATATTATTATGTCATTTTGTAATGTTTTCTTATTTTCTTTCGTCTTATGAACGCTTTATGTAATTTACCCATAGGCGCCTCTCCTATATAAGATAGCCTAGAGTTTGTGGAATAAACAACGTGCTCATTTCTTCCAACATGGTATCAGAGCAGCGGTCATGGAGCGGAGCTCGAATACCTAAACCTAATCCCCACCCGTCGGCCTTTCTCTCTCTCTAGTGCCGCCTCCGTCAGCGTCGCCTCCTTCGTCAGTACCACCTCCTTCGCCAGCGTCGCCTCCTTTCCTGTGCGCTTGTGCGCTCAGCATCCGTGCACCACAACACATCTACCCTAGTGCGGTTGTGCGCTCACCCCCGTGCGATTGCGTGCCCATCCTCATGGGCATAAGCGCCCAGTCCCGTGAGCCCGTACGCCAGTGCGCCTCCAGCCCGTGCGTCTTCATGCGGTCTCCTGTGTGCAGGTCTTCACCGTCGTCTAGTCGTATCCAATGTTGAGATTGGTTACATGAGTCTACACATGCAATCCAATCTCTTTATGTTGGTGTAGACACAATCATGTCAAGTATTCAGTCTTAGTCTTCTCAAGCCGATATGTCAGAGAACAAGGTCGATATTCCCTCTAGAGGCACCTTCAGAGGTCTCGCACCCATAGTCAAGATGGATGGGTCGAATTATGAACTGTAGGCTATGCAGTTCATGAGTATGATGAAGTCTACCAGTAAGAAACATATTCTTATTGAGGAAGAACCGGCTGAGAAGACTGGGGTTAACGCCTCATCAGAGGCGGATGATGCATATGCCAAAGTATGGCTCTCAGGTACGTTGGCAATAGAGATTGCCAATGATATACTCCATCAGCTCACAACCAAAGCGATATGGGATATTCTTGCCGCTACGTATGCACAAGCTAAGAACGAGACGAAGATTTTACAGCTCCAACATATCTTCACTACCAAACAGAATGGACGGTCACTACACTCTTTATATACATCCCTATGTGGGATGTTTGAGAAGCTGTAGAGCTTTATACCTCTCATGTCTACTCCTGAGCAGCAGAAGATTTATAGGAATGCCACCATAGTAGGTGTATTCCTAGTAGCACTTGATCCAAATTACGAGGCGGCACGTTCTCAGATCCTGGCAAACTCTACTATTCCTCCTATGCAGGAAGCTTTCCGCGGACTCAGTCATATTATTGTCCCATCTTCTACTGCAAATCAGACATCCTCAGCAATGGCAAACATCCCGAGGTTGAGGTGGTTCTTCGTTTCGTGGTCGTGGACCTCGGGGGAAGGGATGCCGTGTTCACCAATCATGTACTTTCTGTCATCGCCTTGGACATACTGAGAATAGATGCTACTCCAAGCATGGATTCCCGGCTTCTGCACGAGTGGTTGAGCAGATTAAGCCTCCAGCTGCTTCCTCTTTGGATCAATGCTTTGATGATCTTGTAGCTCGTTTGAGAGGTATTATACCTCTATCTGGTCCTGTGATGCCTTCGCCAGTATCCGAGAGCCATCCCGATGATGCTGCTTCAGCCTCCTCTAGTATCTCAAGTAGCACTTATGCTCTCACTAGCAGTAGTGTATCAGATACTATGGGATTACGAACTCTGGTGCTACACACCATCTGTGTGGAGACTGGGGTCAACTCACAGCTTACAGATAGGTTCCTCCAGGACGTATTGTGATCGTTGCAGATGGGACACACTCCCTGATTACTGGTCAGGGGGAGATTATCTTGACACCCCCTATGCATCTAAAGAATGTGTTGCATGCACCTGATTTCTCTATGAATTTGTTGTCAATCAGCGAGATTACGAAGGATTTACATTTTCGAGTCATTTTAATCCATATTCTCTTATTTTTCAGGACATCCTTACGGATAAACTTGGTCAAAGTCCGGGCCCAGCCCGGCCCGGACCGGGCTAAGATTTTAAAACCCTTATCCAAGGCCCGGCCCGGCCCGATCCGCGATCCATACTTCAAGGCCCAAGCCCGACCCAGGTCTGGGCCAGGCCGGGCCAGCCCATGGGCCGAATGTGAAGCACTTTTTTATTAATTTTTTAATCAAATTTATGAAGATAATTAAGTTTTTTTAGCATCATCTAATCTTTCTAAATCCAAATAACTATAATATGTGTTACTTTGCATGTAAACTATAAAATAAGATGTAATATTGATAATGTAAAATAAAAACTTGAAGTATATTATATTAAATGTATCTAAAATATAGTTTTAAACATATATTTTTATATGTGCGGGGCGGGTCGGGCCGGGTTTTCTGGCACATGCCCACGGCCCGCCCAATTGACAGGCGGGCCAAAGAGCGGGACAGGCCGGGCCGGCCCATTCCCGAAATCTCTTGCCCAAGCCCAGCCCATAAACGGGCTGGCCGGGCAGGCCCCCGACCCGTTGGCCAAGTCTACTTACGGGCAATGTGATTAGGCATGGGCCATGAGCAGGGGGTCTCTATCGAATAGTTCGGACTCCATAAGCGGAATCTCCTCTCTACATGATGGACCTGTTCTCACCTATGTGGCAGATACGCTTTGGTCATCTCTCGCTTCAGAAGTTATATCATGTTCTTCCCCAGATTTCGCCTCACACGTCCTTTCAATGTGAGACTTGTCAGTTGGGAAAGCATCATCGGTCTACCTTTCCCACTCTTAAGAATTCGGAGTAGTACCTCCAATTTTGAGTTGTTTCATGTTGACATTTGGTGTCCGAGTCGTGTCCCTGATCATCAAGGTACAGGTTTTACCTTGTCGTCATTGATGATTTTTCTCGTATGTCGTGGGTATTCTTATTAAAGAATAAATCTGAAGCTGGAAATGTTATCAAAAATTTCATAAATGAAGTTCGTAATGTCTTTTCTACACTTGTGAAAATTGTGAGGACTGATAATGCCTTGGAATTTTGGACTAATACTCTCTCCAGCTATTTTTCTACCCAAGGAATTACTCACCAAACAACATGTGCATATACTTCCCACAAAATGGAGTTGCAGAGAGAAAACATTGTCATTTGCTTGATGTTACTAGGACACTTCTCATACAGAGTCATGCTCCTCATTCCTTCTAGGCGATGTTGTTTTAACGGCATGCTATCTCATCAATTACATGACATCGTCGGTCTTGGGTGAGCAGATTCCTTTCTCTGTGGTTTTCTCTGAAAATGGAATTGTCATCACTTACTCCTCGTGTGTTTGGCTCGGTTGCCTTTGTCCACCAGCTGTCTCCGGGTATTGACAAGCTCTCCCCTAGAGTTGTCAAATGTGTTTTTTTGGATACTCCAGGACACAAAAAGGGTACATGTGTTATGATCCGATGCACAGGAAATATTATGTTAGTGTCGATGTCACCTTTTTTGAGCCTGTTATGTACTTCTCTCCTACAGGTGATAGGTTGATGTCTTCTGACACTGATGAAGCCATATATATGCCACTACCTCCACCACAACCATCTTCGGCACCATCACCACATCCACCACAAACACCCCTATCTACACCGTCTCCCACTTCCTATTACAGTTCATGTTCCACCATTGCCACACCACCATACACGTTGGCCCGCTTCTGCTCATGGTCATCGCTCATCATCTAGCTCGCATGAGATATGTCCTGAGAATATAATTTCTAATGATGGATCTAATGGTTTACCTGAGCAGGCTTCGTTACAGGGGATAAATGAGGAGGCTACTGATTTGTATCTACCTATTACGCTTCAGAAACAGAAACGTAGTTGTACGTCATATCCTATAGCATCTGTGGTTTCTTTTGATCGTCTATCTGGTGAATTCAGGAATTTTTCTATTGCACTATCTGTTGTGGACATTCCATGGAATTACCAAGATGCTTTGAAGGACAGTCGATGGAGATTAGCTATGGAGGAAGAAATGGTTGGTCTTCAGTCGAGAGGCACCGAGAGTCTTGTTCCTGCTCCTACGGGTGTGTCTACAGTTAGTTGTAAATAGGTGTTTACAGTTAAGCACAACGCAAATGGTAGCATCGATAGATACAAGGCTCGTCTGGTTGCACGAGGGTTTACACAGATATATGGGGTGGATTATCTTGACACATTCTCGCTTGTTGCTCCCCATTCCACCTTACGAATTCTTCTATCTGTTGCAGTTATTCGAGATTGGTCAATATTTAAGTTAGATATCAAGAATGCATTCCTATATGGTGATCTTCAGGAGGAAGTCTACATGCAATAGCCACTTGGTTTTGCTGTTGAGGGGGAGTATTCACAGGTGTGTAGACTTCATAAGACGATCTAGGGCCTTAAGCAGAGTCCTAGAGCTTGGTTCCAAAAGCTTTCAGACTTGTTTGAAAAACAGGGGTACAAATGGTCTAATGCAGATCATTCCCTCTTTATACAGAAAACATCCAGAGGTATGGTTGCAATTATGGTATATGTTGATGATATTCTTATTACAGGAGATGATATACAAGGAATCAAGAGGGCAAAAGAAATGTTGGGTCGTGAATTTGTCACCAAGGACCTTGAAGTCTTAGATACTTTTTGGGACCGGAATTTGCTAGGAATCAACAAGGATTCGTGATGACCCAGAGGAAATATGTTACTGACTTACTGAGTGAAACAGGAATGCTTGGATGGCGACCTGCCGCTACACCTATGGATCCAATAGAGAACTGGTTGGAAACTTCTCTATGTTACTATAACCAGACCCGATATATCCTTTGTTGTTAGTCAGATGAGCCAGTTCATGGAGCAATCACGTCATGTACATATGAATGCTATACAGATGATACTCAGGTACCTTAAATCATCTCCAGATACAGGTCTATTATTTAAGAAAGGCAAGGAGATCACTATCTCAGCATGCGTAGATGCAGATTATGCAGGATGTCCTAAGGATAGGAAATCCACCCTTGGATTTGTTGTATATGTTGGAGATTCTCTAGTCTCATGGAGAAGCAAGAAGCAAACTGTTGTAGCCAGATCTAGTGATGAGTCTGAGTATAGGGATATGGCCCAGGTCAGTACAGAAATGATGTGGGTTAAAGATGTTCTTACAGATATATATATAGATGTGTCACTTGGCATGGAAAGTGACAATCAAGCTGCTATATTTATTGCAAATAATCCAGCATTTCACAACGAACCAAGCATTAAGGTTGATTGTCACTATATACGAGATATGATTCAGAAGGGTTTTATCCCCACATCTCATGTCAGCTCAGGAGACCAGACTGCAGATATTTTCACCAAGGCCCTACTTAGAGGACCATGCCAGAAGTGCTCGTCCAAGCTGAGCATGGTCGACATCTATGCTCCATCTTGAGGGGAGTGTAGAGATATATGTTAAGTTGTAATATTATATCATTTTGTACAGTTTTCTTATTTTCTTTCGTCTTAGGAACGCTTTATATAATGTATTCATACTTCATAGGCGCCTCTCCTATATAAGAGAGCCTAGGGTTTGTGGAATAAACAACATGCTCATTTCTTCCAACATGTTTCAAATGCAATCTTTCATTCATTTCCTGACATGGTGTAAACCTAATGACTAATGCTACGAAGATAATGTTATGAGAAGACGTTGGCTCCAAAAAGCATGACGAGCATAACAAGTCGTAGAATAGGAAATCTATACTTGACAATGCTTTTATTAGTGGCTCAAACACCGATGCACATTTGCCAAAAACCATCTTTCTTTAGTGTGAGAAGCATGGGTACAACCATAGGGTTCATACTCTCGTGTATACCATCTGTTAATTCTGTAACTTTTTATTAAAAGAAAAAAGGTATACACCTATGACAGTGCACACCTCGATTATTTCTGCAACTTGACATTGCATTTTACCATCTTTAGTTGGACTCATGCGGTAGTGTAAAAGGTGTGGTAGCAAGTCATTATACACTAAGTCAATATGGTGTTGAATCTCATTGAGGGGTGATAGATCCTTTGGCAATTTTTAAGGGATATTATCGAAAATTCATGCATAAGAGGTTATAATGATATTGTTGGAAGAAAAAGAAGCGTTGTTTATTCTTGTAACCCTAGGCTCTCTTCTATAGGGAAGAGATCTATGGGTAAATTACATAAGATAGACATAAAGAAATAAAATAACAGGAAAGGTACACCGAATGTATCTCAACACTCACCCTCAAGATGGAGCATAGATATCCATGCTCAGCTTGGACGAGCACTTCTGAAATGACCCCCTGAGTAATGCCTTAGTAAAGATATATGTTATTTGCTCTCTTGAATTAACATGAGAAGTAGAAGTCAGACCCTTCTGAATCATATCTCTAGTATAATGGCAGTCTACCTCAATATGTTTCGCTCTCGTGGAATGCAGGGTTGTTGGCAATAGAAAGAGCAGCCTGATTGTTACATTGGAGGTGCATGGGAAGCGGCACCTCTATAGGCAGATCAGTAAGCACAGATCTGACCCACATCATCTCCGTGGTAGCTTGTGTCAAAGCCCTGTATTCTGACTCAGCACTAGATCTGGCAACCACAGTCTGCTTCTTGCTCTTCCATGAAATCAGAGAATTCCCTATAAACACAGCAAAGCCCAAGGTAGACTTTCTATCCTTTGGACATACAGCATAATCTGCATTTGCACATGTTGTAACTGAGAGAGATGTGTCACTGCTGAAAAGAAGTCATGCACCATGTGAAGTTTTCAGGTATCTCATAATCATATGGATTGCATCCATATGTACCTTTCTGGGTTGCTCCATAAATTGACTTACTTTGCTCACAGCAAAGGATATGTCGGGCCCGGTGATGGTCACATATAGTAGCTTGCCAAAAAGCTCCATGTACCTCCTCTTATCGACCTCCCCAGTGTCATCATCATATAGCTTCATGCTCGGGTCAATAAGAGTAGTGGCAGGTCTACAATATGCCTTGCATGTCTCTGAAAGAAGATCTGCAACATACTTCCTCGGGATCATCACAAGACTTCGTTGGTTCCTTGCAAACTCCAACCCAAGGAAGTAACGTAGAAGTCCAAGATCCTTGGTCACAAACTGCTGACCTAGGAAGTCCTTGGCACCCTGAATGCCCCACTTGTCATCCCCTATAACAATAATATCATCAACATACACAAGAATGACAATAGTACCTCTTTGGATCTTCTGCACAAACAAGAAGTGATCGGCAGTCGATTGCACAAACCCCTATTGCTCTATCAAGTCCGAGAGCTTTTGGAACCATGCTCTTGGACTCTGCTTAAGGTCATAAATAGCCTTGTGTAGCATGAACGTCTTCTGACACTCCCCTTCAGCAGCAAACCCAGGTGGTTGCTGCATGTAGATCTCCCCCTGTAGATCACCATAGAGGAAGGCATTCTTCACATCAAGCTGATACAAGAGCCAATCTCGTGTCACGACAGTTGAAAGAAGAATACGCAAAGTAGAATATATAGCCACTGGAGAGAAAGTATCATGATAGTCTACCCCATATGTCTGGGTGAAACCGTGTGTCACAAGTCTCGCCTTATAGCGATCCACGTTGCCATCTGCACGGTGTTTCATAGTGAACACCCATTTGCATCCCACAACGGATGCGTCAACTGGACTAGACACTAGGCTCCACGTACCACGTGACTGTAGCGCAATCATCTCCTCCTCCATAGTCATGCGCCAACGACTATCTTTCCATGCCTCCTCATAATTCCGTGGAATTTCCACGGCAGATAGAGCTGCGCAAATTTCTGAAAATCCCATGTTAGACGATGAAAGGAGATATGAGAAGCCAGGGGGTAGGAAGCACGCTTCTGCTTTTGAACTACAATAGGAATATCCAACTCTGAGGGAACGTCCTCCATCTGTGTGCTAATATCATGCAATGATTCCTGCACAGATACATCTCTAGACTCATCGTTAGAAGCTATGTTATCAAAACAAACATGGAGCTCCGTGGATGATGGGCGATGACCATGAGTAGAAGCAGACCGAGTGTACAACTTAGGTAGAGATGGAACAAGTGTCACATGTGACTGGGTAGTAGGAGGGGGAGGGGGAGGGGGCAGAGGTGGTGGTGGAGGAGGTGGAGGAGTTGGTGGAGGTGGTACAGCAAGCACGGGAAGAGGTTACATGTAGACTTCATAATCTGATATCGATGAAGCCAACCTATCACCTGTAGGAGAGAAGTACATTACAAACTCAAAAAATGTGACATCAGCACTGATATAGTATTTTCTGCATATAGGATCATAACATCGATATCCCTTCTGAGTCCTGGAGTATCCAACAAACACACATTTAACAGCTTCAGGAGCGAACTTATCAAGACCAGGAGTCAACTGGTGAACAAAAGCAATAGATCTGAACACACAAGGAGTGAGTGAGAATAACTCATTCTCAGGAAAAGCTACGGAGAAAGGAATTTTCTCACCTGAGACAGATGACTGCATATGATTCACCAAATAGCAAGCTGTGAGAACTGCATCACCCTAAAACGAATGTGGTGCACGACTTTGAATGAGAAGAGTCCAAGTGACATCAAGAAGATGGTGATGCGTTCTTTCAGCAATACCATTTTGCTGAGAGGTATAAGGACAAGATATTTGATGAATAATCCCTCTAGATGAAAGAAAATGAGATAAATCATGAGTACAAAATTCCAACGCATTACCAGTTTGCACAAACATTACAAAGGCAGAGAAAATATTTTGCACTACAATAATAAAGGTTTTGGTCACATCCCATGCTTCAGATTTATTTTTCAAAAGAAACACCTATGACAATGGTGAAAAATCGTCCACAGCTACAAGACAAAATCTGTGTCCCTGATGATCAGGCACACGACTCGGATCCCAGATGTCAACATGAAATAACTCAAAAAAGGGAGCTACTGCTCCGACTTTGATGATTGGGAAAGGCAGACCAATGATGCTTTTCCAACTGACAAGCTTCGCAGTGAAAGGAAGAACTAGGGGAAATCTGTGGCCGCATATGACACATCTTCTGAAGAGGGAGCTGACCAAATCGGAGGTGCCAAGTGAACAGAGAGACTAATCCAGTCCAGACGAATGAGAATACATCCTGCATATGGAGTCTGAACCAAGTGATAGAGACCACCCTGCTCACGGTCGCACCCAATCACTTTACCCGTAAGAATGTCTTGAAAAACAAGAGACGATGGGTTAAAAATAGCTTAACAGTGCAAATCATTTGTAATATGACTAATAGGAAGCAAGTTCATAGAGAAATGTGGGGCATGTAGCACGTTCTGCAGACACATCAAAGGCGTCAAAGTGATCTCCCCTTGTCCTGTAATCGAAGACCGAGTCCCATCAGCTCTCACAACTGTTCTCCCTGGCGTTACCTGTCTATATGATGTAAGCTGATGTTTGTCTCCGCGTAGATGATGTGTTGCACCAACATCTACTATGTAATGTCATATCCATGGCAAGATGTTAAAACATAAGTACTTGAGGTGTAGGTTGTAGCAAAGGTACTGGCAGAAGCTGAGGATGTCATATCTGAATGACCTCCTAAGGATAGTGAAGCAAAAGGAGATATGATATCCCTCAGTCTGGCTACGAGGTGATCAAACCTCTGATCTAGAGTAGAAGCAGCAGGAGACTCAATCTGCTCTGTAACACGGGCTGATGCCGGGAACCCATGCTTGGAATAGCATGTCTCCTCAGTATAACTTGGGCGGTGACAGAAAGTACATGGCTGACAAGTGCGACCTCCTCTACCACGAGGTTTGCGTCCACGGAAGGTATAATGGCCTCCTCTTCCTCGAGAGGTTACCATGGCCAAGGAAGACTGACTAGAAGCTGTAGAAGGAATAGTAATCATGTTGAGCTTGCGAAACACTTCCTCTATGTGGGGGATAGTGGCATATGCGTGAATCTGAGAGCGAGCAACATCATATTCAGGGTCAAGGGTTGCTAGGAATACCCCTACCATGGTAGCATTCCTATATGTCTTCTGTTGCTCTAGAGTTGACGTTAGAGGTATGAAACTGTGAAGCTTCTCAAACATCCCACGCAAGGATGTATACAGCGAATGCAAAGGACGTCCGTTATGCTTGATACTGAATATGTCATGCTGGAGTTGGAGGATCTTTGTCTCATTCCTACCTTGAGAATATGTCGCTGCAAGAATATCCCACATCGCCTTAGCAGTAGGCTAATTATTACATCGTTGGCAATCTCAATCGTCAATGTTCCTGAAAGCCAAACTTTGGCATATACGTCGTCCGCCTCCCACAAGGCGTTTACCCCAATCTTCTCCACCGGCTCCTCCTCATTAAGAATGTGTTTCTTACCATTTGACTTCATAAGGCTCATGAATTGCATAGTCCAGAGCTCATAATTTGTCCCGTCCATATTGACAATAGGGGATGGACCTCTGAATGTGCATGTGGCGCGTACATCAACTTTGTTCTCAAACATCTTGCCGGATGTAGAAGACTAGGCTTTTGTAGACCAAAAAGTGAATGTCTGCACAAACATACATGGATTTTGGTGCATATGTAGACTTATATCCCCAAATCCATCAATGAAGTGAAGCAAACGATGTTGTTGTGTGGAGGAGCGGCATGCGGAGGAGCCGTGCGTGAAGGACGGCACACAAGGGTGGCAGCGCAGGAACGCGTTAGGCAGCGCGGGAACACGCTAGGCGACGCGGGAACATGCTAGGCGACGTGTGTGGCGGCGCGCAGGGTGGTGCGCGTGGAGGCGTGCAAGGTAACGTACGTGGGTAGCATGCGTGGGTGGCGCGTGGGCGACGTGCGACGGCGACATGCGAAGATGGAGTCGACGGTGAGCGAAGGTGGGAGGGTAAGAGGTAGGGTTAGGGTTTTGGATACAAGAGCTTTGATCTAGGACCACCGCTCTAATACCATGTTAGAAGAAAAGAAGCGTTGTTTATTCTTGTAACCCTAGGTTCTCTTATATAGGGGAGAGACCTATGGGTAAATTATATAAGATAGACAGAAAGGAATAAAATAACTGGAAAGATACACGGAATGTAGAAATATCTCAACAGATACTAATTGCAACCTCTTATTATAGCGACGTCATGAGAGGGTGTCAATGCGGGGGGAGAAGGGAGGAGAGGGGTATTATCCATTACTCGTGTGGAAGGTGATGTATGATTGGAGGATGAAATGGACACTAACAAGAAAGAGGTAAGGAGGGACGATCTCGTGCGTGACATCCATATGTGTGACATAGAGAAGGGGAGGGAGGAAGAGGTGTCTGATGCCTCTTGGTGGTTAGTGGTTTGTCAGAGGCATCGATGGTGCCAAAGTGTGATTGTTTATTGATTTTGGTACAGAGATGATGAACATTTGTTTTGTTTTGTTTTTTTGAAAGGAACATTTTGTTAGGACTTACGAGCTTGACATGATTTATTTCCGTTGTGGCTCATTAGGTCGTCGTTGTCATAAATACTCGAGGAATGGGAAGTAGTGCCCAAAGATGCCTCTGGTTGACCAACTTGTGCCCAAGATTGGGACCGAAGCCTACTATCTAAGGGCTACGTCAGAGACTTAATGGTTGCAAATGAAGAATTATAGCTACTATGGTTCTATTTTCAAGAGTGACGTGGTGTTGTCGAATGATAGGGCGATTTGCATTCATCGACTTTCAAAGCGGAAGGAGGAGCACCTCTTGAAGGGGGAGGTGGGGTCACCTTGGCTTTCACGGTGGTGCCGCTTAAATGATGATGATGAGGTTCCTGTCCTTAGCGGTTGTTCCTATAGGTTTGAGATGATGAAGTCATTATGGAGTCAACCGAGGTCGAAGATGAGTAAGGAGGTTTGCCAAGAGGAGGCGATGGACAATTGGACATTATGTCATAGTAGCAAAGGAAGTATGCAGTGACGGAGAAAATGATGGTGAAATTGGTAGCAGTGGCGTGGGCGGTGGTGGACATGGCGTTGAAACTTGTGCCAACAGTGACGATTGGACTCGAGGCATCAAGGGCAACACCTTCAAGTTCTTCTATTGGATAGATTTGTGGCCCTAATTTCCCGACTTTTCTTTTTCTGACCCTTAAAGATATGAGAAGGCATGAGACACGTATTGTTGGAAAAATCGTACTAGGGGGCACTCCATACTCGGGTCACACTTTCAGATCTGAGCCTAAGTGATGGGATCTCCTCAAACTTCCCTTTTGCTAAGAGGTGGACCCGATCTCGGATCCGGTTATGACAACGAGTCCGGTCCTTGCTTTGTGTCTGCCATTTGAACCATCGGCCCATGACCTGATTTCGAGCCCAGTCTAGGGGCGCTTTCAAAGGTGATATCTGATATGACATTTTTTGTGGGGCCTAATGAGGACTCTTTCCCATTGGTGAGGTTGTACGAGTCGCATAGGCCTTCTCTGGATGATGGATTTGGGGGCGGCAGATAAGTTCTTTGCTTTCAGGAGTGGTGTGGAAGAGGGGCAGGGTAGGCTGAGAAGGAAATGGATGGGTGGTAGGAAAGCGGTGGTGGCTGGAGAAGAAATAGTGGAGGAAGGAAGGGCGAGAAACACAAGAGAATTTGGAGGCTATGCTTTCTCGTAAGAGACGTAGATCAATTGTTTCAAGTTGGGGGGCGCCAGCTTTTAGAGGGTTCGAGAGGGTTGGGTTGATACTGGAAGGTCCAATCTGATGTTGGAGGTGGCTTGAGACGATAGGTGGTGGTGAAGTTTGGGCAGTTCTACTTCTCGACGTTACTGGATGTGAAGCATCTCAACAACAATATTCCCCAACACCACATACTCAATTAACATCGTGACTTCCACCTTGCACCACCTTAAAGGAGAGGCCTTCACCATGTTCCCAGCGGAAAAGCATCATCCCCACCCAACTTTAATAGTAGCTCAACCTCTACCCACAAAACCTTGAACACGAACTGCATGTCCTTCAAGATGCACAGCATTTCCAAGCAAAAAATGTATGATGTGTGAAATCTTGTGACTACGAAGGCTTCTTTTAATGTAATTGACCGTTTCAACTGATTCCGTGAGATAGTTGGGTCGAATATACTATTTTTTCATAATCTTTGTGTAATTATACTAATTTGCGTGCAATTGTGAAGCACAGTTGTTTATGCTTCTGCTGGTGAATCTCCGCATCAAACGGCAATGGCAACACAATGCACCAACAGCAGGCCAGTGCTCGTAATTTTACACATGAATGCACCTTTAAGAAGCAGCTTTGAGTTGTATCGCAAAACTCAAGAGGCAGCTTTAATCTGTAGCTTCGGGGAAATACTTCCAAATAGGCTGTTCACCTACGATACGTCAAAACAAAGCTATCGATACGATACGAGTTAGGTTTATCGATTACAAACCCTAGGAAATTTTCCTCTCGATCAAACTACAAGGTAACAAATTTTCATTGTAACTTCCATGTCATAAACTAATAGTGGCAAATCCTTCATTCGCATTCCCCCCCGAAATGTATATTGCAGGTCCAACCAATGCAATCTACTTGTATTCGCAACAGAGCGAACTCGTGATTGCTCTTGTATGAAATCTGCAACAGAAGTAGGGCACCAGAAAGGCGTCTCCGTTGCAATTCGACAGAAGATTTGCGCAGACTTCAAGCATTTAGGAACCAAAAGGAATTGGATAAAGAGGGGACCTCGTGGAGGCTTTCGTCCTTCTCTCTATTGAGGAAGGCCATGAGGCCCTCGAAGGTGACGGAGAGGTGGTCGTCGCGGTCTTCATCGAAGTCGTCCTCGTCGGCGCAATCCAGAAGACACTCCGACTTGTGCGAGTCGTCCGCCTGCAGCATCCGGTCGGCGGGGTTCGAAGTCGAACAGGGAGAGGGGTGGGGGAAGAGAGCGCAGGGGACGAGGTGAGTTAGGAGAGGGAGAGAGATTAGGGGGCGCGATGAAATAGGAAAAGGAGAAAGAGAGAAGGCCGAAGGGGGGAGTTTGAACGCGGGATAGGTAGGGGGAACAAGGGAAGGTTACGGAGAACTTGCTCTCCTCCCGTGGTCGCGGCGAGTACATGAAGAAACGCAGCACGCCTGTTCTTTCGCGGTAACGTAGTTATCTGTTTAGAACGAATTTTATTTTTTTATTTTTTATAAAAATTTATTATTAGTTATAGGGGTGTATTATTTGCATTAACCTAAATTACACAATCAAAATAACAGAAAAGATGTCAATTGAGTTTCGGTTCGGGTCTAGGTTAACCTAAATTACCCTACCAAATCGTGGAAATTGTGTGAAATAAATTAGGTTGTCTGAATTTTGGATCAAAATGCATCTAAACCGCATTCTTTTAATGGAATTTGGGTCAGGTTAATGGGTCTAATGTCTTCCACCCACTCAACCAACAATTCAGACTATAACTAAGATAGTATTTAAGTTCTAAAACTCGATAAAACCCTAATTTATTACCCTTATTCTCCGGTCGTCCAAGCTCTCAACCTACTAATCAACCTTGTCTGTTAGAGCTTCATTTCAATCGCTTAATGTATGCAATTCACGAAAATTTCTGTTTTGTGACTAAAAAATATTTTTCCCTAACTTAATATGAGTAATTTGTGGTGTCAGGACAAAAATTAGTCAGCAAAAAATCCACACGAATTATATGTGTAATGTATTGATGAATAGCATGTTGAGTTTTTCTTACTTAGTTTGGGTCCAAGTTTGATCACATGAAGGCAGTGAAGCAAACAAAAATCAACTCGTGTCACGATTCAATGCACTAAATCCAACGTGCATAAACAAGATATGTGATGAATATAGTTTTTATACATTTATTTAATTTTAAATTTTTATATATTTGATTTTACAAACTTATAATCGATTTAATAATAAAAATAAGCAAGAAAAAAGGAAAATATTTTATGTATAGTATAAAATGAATGAAACCGTGTTTTGATTCTTATTTAACATGATAAAATTATACTAAAATGAAAATAAAATATATTCTTGCACCTCGATTTTTTCAATGTTTTAGATGTTTTAAAATAGGGATATGGCTAAAATAAAAAAAATAAAAATAAAGTTTTGGGGGAAATTATTGCAATTATAACTTACTTTTAAAATAAAAATTTTGTTTTATATCATAAGGGCTATGAAAAATCTAATTTCCTATGATGTTTGTTTTACAAGGATTCCATAACATTTTTTTTTGAGTTTTATGATTTTTATAAGATTTTGTAGTTTTCTATTGTTCTAGATTTTTGATGTGAATATGAAATAAATGTCAAAATTAAAATATGGGATGATTATAGAGGAAAAGTGATCCAACCTAATTTTTTAGAATATGGAATTAAGATAAAATAATTAAAAAATAAATTAAAACAATATACTAAAGTTGATTTTTTTAATATTAATAAATAACAAAGCAATTCAATAAGACATTTATGTGTAGAGCAATCCAAGGGCTATCCGGGGTATTTATCGTCTCATGAGATATTACAAATAAGACCATGGAGAAATCCGGACAAGAAAATTAATGTCAAGAAGGCACGACCAAGAACACTTTTAGATGAGACTTGTGCCACAAGTTTAATAGTGATTAACACCACAACATACCCAGAAATAATATTTTTAATTAATGTCTATAGTTAAATAATGAATTTTCAAGTTCGAGAATAATGTTTTGATCAAAAATAAACTTCTAATCATGCATGCTCAAAAAATTATCCATAACAGTTAAAGTTAAAGATGATTGAATAAACATTCGAATAAAAATAGTTTATTAAAAAATAACCCATGGTTCACTAGTTAATTTAGAAACATTCCATAGTTCAAATGGAATTCTTCAATTTAAAAAATGCATGCAAAATAGTCCAAATAGGATTTACTTGATATTCGTGAGACCCGATAGATTGCACGTGCAATTTGCCCAAAGATGGACACATGCCATAGTAATGGGTGGACTTCTTCACTCATCTTCGGATGTGGGAGGTGCGTTTAGCAAATACCCCACCACATGATTCGAGTCACGTGGGATTTGGATTGTCTGACATTGGAGATGTGTGGGATCAGGCCTTATCATGTTATGCAAGCACACATGCATGGAGGCTCCTAAATCGAAGAATGGCGATGTATATGATGTTTGGGGTCCACCACATGGCTTCTCCTTGGTTGGTGGATGACGTAGATCGGTGGTAAAGGTCTCGATTCAATCTCATGGCTAAGAAGGGAGTTTGTGCTTTGATATAATGGTCAGTGGCTTGAATCCTTTCATGGTGGGATGGAAGAGAGTGAATTCTATTTGACAGCATATATAGACCCCATCACGTCCACCCCTTCTTCTTCTACCTCTAAAGTTTAGGTTTACGACTTCCACGATAAGGGAGAAGCTTCTGCCGATCTTCAATTTGTGGCATCTCTGTAGTTATTGGTGTTCATTATTTCACGACGAGACCAACAAAGGAAGGTAGAGCTCTATCTACCGAGCTTGATTGATGGTGTCGAGTAGGAAAGAGATGGTTAGTATGGAAGCTAACTTCTTGTGTGAAGGAGTCAGAGAGAAGCTTTGGACAACATGTTGGCCGGAGGTGACAGGTGTGGAAAACATAATTGAAGCGAGAGGGAAAGGAGGAGGTGATGGTGACAATATTGGTCAAATTAGGGGGTCTTAACTGAATTGAGGAGAGATGAATCAGATTGATGAAGATCAGAGGAATTGGGTGAAGTATAATAAGAAATAAAAAAGGAGAAGTAATAGAAGGAGGAAAAAGGAGAATAGGGGCAGAGAAGGGACAAGGGAGACTGCCTAGATATGGGTCTCGCCAGAAGAAAAAGGGTCTGGAGGAGGTCCTTTCATTATAGATGCTCCAATGAAGGGATGTTATGAAGCTTTCCTAATTGTGTTTGGGAACATGATGTAATAAAATCAACGTGTTAATGACGTAACGCACCATCAGAGTCTAATCAGAGATCATCGTCACCATCAATTTTTCTAGAAGCATAGCTCGACTGTGTTGGACATGCGAGCCCACAGTGAGCCATTGTGCAATAAATGTTACAGCGAATATCATTCCTAATCTGAAATGAAGAATAATTAATTTACATAATAGGTCCCTTAGTACAATTAGGGTTATGTACCATGCCCATCTTAATAATCATACAGTTGTTGATTCAATTATTGGATAATAGAGTTTGGTGTTTGGATGGATATCTAAAGAGTTAGACTGAGGACTCATCAAACACCGTCAAATGATTATTAAGAGATGATCTCCAGTCTGAGGAGGAGATGGCAATCCTCTCTCTGAAAGCTGATATCTAACTGACCTCTTGATGCAGGTCCGCTGCATAGGAATAGAGATTCGGAGGTGTTAGGTAAGTTAGGTCAAAGAGTTAACTTAACGAGATTGAGATAACCAAGTCCTATGTCGTATGCTGTCAAGATATAGGCATACATCCTCTAACCGGAGACAGATGTGTTACTATATGTCTGAGTATGTACATTTGGCAGACCAATAGGTTGATGACATAATCAAGGTCTATACACTAGTACATTGTTGTGCATACAAGGGTATATGAGTAATACGATCTCTCAAAGGGATCATACATGTTCAGTTACTGAATCGGAAGACACGAGCTCACTCATGAGATATTGGGAAGAATCAAATTCCGTGCACTCGTCTCGCTTTGGAAGCTTGACTGAATTTGCAGGTTTGATATATACTTTTGGAAAGTACATGATCAAGACCTAGGTATGATGTATGCGTTTAGAAAGTATATGATCGATACCGACTTCCAATGATCAAATGAGAAACTTACTGATAAAACCCTTAAGTAGACAGTGTAAAATAGATCTTATACTTTGGGTTTATTCTGAGTCTTCCAGTATGCAGGATGTACATGTATTGGGAATACCTGAGGGTGATGTGATCATAAGTAATTGTATAACCATGACGCTTCCATTCCTAGGGAGTGATGAAACGGGTCGCATTTCAGTGACTCCTCTCAGTAGAGAAGTAATCTGATCTTGGTCCAAATGTTGGACATTGATCTAAATGTGATTCAGATGTAATGAGAAGATTAGATTTTCGATCTTGATTTAATCAAGCATCTTTGGGAGGTCCGAGATCTATATTTGAGATGTGATCTCAATATCCAAGTCATTATATGTGGAACAATACAATCGCCACGTCCTTATCTCCAAGCCTCCGCGGAGAAAGTGCATTATCATTGCAAGAGTTCAGGATAATTTCATTGTTGATATTATATATCTGAGCATTGAGAAAATTGATAATGAAATGTGATTTGATTATCATGGATAATATGAATTTGATTCATATTATAAAGAGAGTTATCATAGATAATTAAATATGATTTAATTATCAAAGATGTGAATAATGTGAATGTGATTCTTATTATTTAAGAATAAGAGAATAGAGATCCAAGATGATTAAATATGATTTAATTATCATGGATATGAATAATGTGGATGGCACTATCCTATTAATTATATATTATAAATGTGATTTATATTATATAAGAGAGAACTATTTGTAATTTAAATTTGTCAATTAAATGTTTAAGTGAATTGGATTCACATTGGACATTAAATTAAAAAATGTAAATCACATTTTATTTTTGGGTTGTGAATGCGATTCCACAAATTTCCAATGGAAAGATTGCAATATCTCAAAATAGTTATGAATTATTTTTGTAGAATATTTTACAACAATCGTTGTTGTAGATATTGGAGATACAGGAATCTTGGAGATTTCCAAGATTTCATTAGGAATCTCCTACTCCAATTAGGAGTAGGGACGACCACAAATTCCAATATGGAAAGGGTGGTCGTCCACCTCTTCCATATGGAAGGGAGATTTCCATCTCCATTATCTCCAAGATTTGGTGATTTAAGTTGAGGATAAAATTATGTTGATTTATCAATATATATTTAATCTAATTAAATCAATTGTTGTTGTGTTTTACCAACAACATCTTGGCCATTAAAAGAAACATAAATCAATGTAAGCACTGGATTTGTGTTGTCCATGGATTGAGATCCATGGATCCTAAAATATTATAAATAGAAGGGCACCCCTTGCTCTTCACAACTTAGACAACATATGCTCTCTATCTCTCTCATTCTCTCTACAAGCCCTCTCTCTCTCTCTCATAAGGTCGTCCACCATGGAAGCCCTAAAGAGAGTCTCCATCGTCGCAATGTCGTTGTTATGCTGCCCGATCGTTTGCTCGTGGATCTCCGTCTCCTTCGACCCGCCTTGCTCGTGAAGAAGATGTCGTATCTCCTTTGACGAGATCAAGAGATTCGTCGCTTGGATCATCAACATGGATTGCGAGGAATACGCGTTTCATCAACGCGCTCGCAAGCGTCTCCTCCGTTTGATCGGACTGAGACAGGAGGTCTCTTCGTTTAGAGACTCGATCGCAACCATGCTTCAAGAGGTAATCCTATTTCTTGTTTGCGGTTTAGACGAAATGATCCGAGAAGTGTTCTTGGATCATGTGATTTTCTAAAAAAATAATGGAGAATTTACAAAGGAATACATACAACATGTACTTTTTTTTGTTTGCTTTTCTAATTTATATTTTTTGTCTTTTTACTAATAGATATTTACAATAGAAAAATATAATAAAATACTAGAAGTAAAATACAACACAACAACATTTTTTTTGGATTTTTTAGTAATTAAGAAAGATAAAATAAAAAATGAAGAAAGAATGAATATAGACATAATATACAATGTACATCTAGGTCCCAAAATCCAACTTTTGCAAATGAGCTCCGATTTTGATGAAGCCATTTCCGTTGGATAGATAATTTTCTAACTTGAATTTTAAAAGTGAGTTTGGTGTTCACATGGAGCAGGAATTTGGCCGGAAAGTTAGACTTTACGGCTTTTTCTCTTTAGAATGTAGGAGCATTATTTTAAGGTGAAATTTATTTTGTATTTTTATATTTTTATATACATTTTTTGAACAAGTTAGAAAAAAATTAGCCAAAAAGGATTTGAAATGAAATTATTAAAAATACATGAAGTTTTGAGCTATTTACAGGCGAAAAACTCCTTTATTTATTTTTACGGTTGTTTATTATTAATTTATTTTGTACAATCTAATATATAATAATTAGTGTGTTTTATTTACAAGAGTAATTTTGTTAATTTATTTGAGAATTTGCTCAGGGATTTTCTTAAGATCAAAATATTGAGATGATGAATCACAGATTCATCATATATCACCCACATTACCAAATCAATCATCATCATCATCGCTCTCCATTTCAACATTTTTATTACACGCTTACAAAAAAAATTCGAAAAAAAAATAAAAAAAATCAAACAAAAAAATAACAAATTGCAAGTCGCCCTCGTACAACCTGCCTACCTTCCTGTGGTCGTGCCACCATCGGCACCCTTGGCCACACCCATCGACGCCTCGCACCACCTCCCAACGCATGCGGCCGTACAGTTGTCGTGCTCCTCCATCCGCCATGTAGTAAGATGCAATCTCCTTGTGCCTCCCCCGTGTCCCAGCACCACCAGCTGCGCGACCCTCCACGCTTCCAACCGACCGCGCGATGCCCAACAACCCCCTTCTGTCCCTAGGCGCGTTGCTCTTCGCTCTAACGCCCCCCTGGACTTGTAGCACCTCCGCAGCCAGCCACCCCTCACCTTCCACGTACGTGCTCCCAACCCATCCTCCCTCGACCAGCAGCCCTCTACGCCCACACCGCGACCCCCCGCATGCAGCAACTTCCCTGCAGTCGTGCCTTCGCCGCCAACTGCGGCCACCAGACGCTCCGCCTCCGCTGCACGAGCAGGCGCCAACCTCCGGCCACTGCAATCATGATCTCATTCCTCCATGTCGCCCTCCCTCGTGTGCGGTCGTGCGTCGTTCCCAGCCATGCCGTCGTGCACCTCCTCCACCTGCCCCACTGTCGTGCCCTATGCCACCCCACTGCTGACAACAGCCAGCCAATGCCTCTCGTCCATCGTGCGCGCCTCCGCCTCTCCCGCCCTCGCGTTTTCCCTAACTTGGGTTCCAACTTACCTAAGGTCTATTTCATTTTCATTTTTATTTTTTTACATTATAAAAATTGCAAGTTCTTACCATACTTTTATTTAATTATAAAAGTGCCCTTATGCACATTTTGTTTGTTTATTTTTAATTTTTGTATTTGTAAAGACACCCATGCATTTCTTCTCCGATTTGGACATTTATTCTGCATAAATTTTTTATAATAAAAGTTTCATGTTGTAGAGCATATAATTATTTATCTTTTTTGATATTCAATAAGTTTTTTATTAGCTTTGGGTAATTGATAAAAATTATTTTTGGCTAACATTTGCATATTTTACCCATTTCAAGATCTAAAATTCATATTTACTTAAATATATATCAAATATTAGTGAAAAATTCAGAGATGATGCGAATAAATGTGTTTTAATTGTTATCCAAATTTCATCAAAAATGGATATGCCTTTTGCCAAAAATAAATTATCGAGTGATTTATTTAAGTTATTTTAAATTTATCCATAGATAATATTTTTGTGGAAATTTCAACTCTCATGGATTTCTTAGTAATACGTCTTTTTCAGATAATTTTACTTCTAGATAATTTTATTTCTTGGATTAATTAAAAATTAAATACTCACAGTCACAATAATTTCATTAAAAATACATAAAAATTCATATATTATCAGAAAATTCCAAAATATTACTGTAGCTTCATTTTTATCATATTTTACTTCCAATAAAAATTTCATTATTTTTTGCTTTTTGTTTCACTAAAAATTGCATAAAAATCCCTAAAAAGTTTGCATTTTTCAATGTTGCATTTTAAATTGAAAATTCCCAAAAAAATATACATGGTATTCATCGTTGGATTAGGTTTAAAGAAAAAAATATAATTTAGCTTGATTGACTTAATTTAACATTAAAATTAATCTGTCTAAGTGGAATATTTTCTTAATAACCCAGCTCAAATTGTATTTATGCATTTGCATTTATTATGCATAAAAAATTACCAAAACAATATGCTTGGAAATCGTGTAGCCAATTCGTCTAACTCGATCTGATGTTGTTCCTTTGCCTCCTTGAGTTGTCCCTGTGGCTAGCTCAGGTTAAAAATACGTAAACCACACATCAATTAGTTCATTGATTCATCGATTCGTGTGGTTATTTTTGATTGATCCTGATTGCTTGAGTACAACAAAACAACACATTTATCATTGGCCAATTTCAGGTTAATCACTAACCAGTTTACCTAGCTATTTTCCTAAATAGCCTGTGATTGTCACATAAGTGTGGGTTTAAATATTAGCCCATTAATGAATCTTTAGGATACTGGGAGATTGTTGGATATGCGATTCCACGACGAGACATTATGCAGTAAATGTCATTGCAAATATCATTCCCGGGTCTGAAATAAGGGATTATTAATTTGCATAATGTTAGTACAATTATGCTTATGTACCATAGACATGTTAATAGATTAAGCAGTCATCAAGCACCGTCAAATGATAGTTAAGATAGGATCTCCACCCAGAGAAGGAGATGACAATCCTTACTCTAAATGCTGATATTTAACTGACCTCTTGATGCAGATCCTCTACATAGGAATAGAGATTCAAAGGTGTTGGATAAGTCAGGTCAAAGAGTTGACTTAACGAGATCGAGATAACCAAAGACCTATGTCGTATGCTGTTACGATATGGGCACGCATCCTCTGAATGGAGATATATGTGTTATTATATGTCTAAGTATGTACATTTGGTAGACAAATAGGTTGACGGCCTAATCAAGGTCTATCCAACGATGTGTTGGTGTGCTTGCAAGGGCATATAAGTAATACGATCTCTTAAAGGGATCATACAGGTTCATTACTGAACCAGAAGATATGAACTCACTCATGAGATATTGGGAAGAATCAAATTCTGTGCACGATCGTCTCGCTTTGGAAGCTTGACTGAATTTGTACGTTTGATATATGCTTTCGGAAAGTATATGATCAACACCTAGGTATGATATATGCTTTTAAAAAGTATATTATCGATACCAACTCACAATAGTCAAATGAGAAACCTTAATGATAAAACCCTGAAGGAGACAATCTAAATAGATCCAAAACTTTGGATTTGTTCTTGGGTCTTCTAGTATGCAGGATGTACGGGTATTAGGAATATCTGAGGATGATGTGATCTCATAAATGATTGTATAACCATGACGATTCCATTCATAGGGAGTGATCAAATATATCTGGATTTTAGTGACTCTTTGATGAATCTACGATTCATCACCTCAATATCTTGATCTTAGCAAAATCCCCGAGTAAAATCCAAAAAAAATGTACATAAATTCATTAAATTAACAAAATGTCTCTTGTAAATAAAACACACTAATTATTGTATATTAAATTGTTCAAATAAATTACACATAAAAAGTCACAAAAAAGGAAATCTATACATGTAAATAGCCCAAAACTTCATATTCAACTCCTTTTTGGCTAATTCTTTCTCCAACGTGTTCATATCAATGTATATAAAAATACAAAAATACAAAACAAATTTTACCTCAAATAAATGCTCCTAGATCCCAAAGAGAAAAGCCGTAAAGACCAACTTCCAAGCCAAATTCCCGCTCCTTATGAACTCGAAATTCACCAAATCACTTTTAAAGTTCAAGTTAGAAAATTATCTATCCAATGGAAGTGGTCTCATTAAAATCGGAGCTCATTTGCAAAATTTGGGTTTTGAGACCTCGATGTACATTGTATATTATGTAAATATTCATTCTTTCTTCATTTTTTATTTTTTATCTTTACCAATTACTAAAAATACAAAAAAGTTTATGATTGTGTTGTATTTTGATTGTACCATTTTATTGTATTTTTTCTGTTGTAAACATCTCTTATTAAAAAGACAAAAAAATACATATTAGAAAAGTAAAAAAAATATACATGGTGTTTTGTCTTCTTTTGTAAATTCTCCACTATTTGTCTTCTCTTTCTATTTTATTTAAAGTAGCCTACTTTATTTATTTATCTATTATTTAATTTACATTCTCTACAATAACCACTATTCAACTCATCCTACCACCAACCTCCATTCAACCCCACCATTTTTTAAACTTCCCATTCAACTCCATTAATAAAATAACCTCCCACCATTTTAATAACCTCTCATTTCATCATCCATATATACATCCCATCCTCCTCAATTTGCCTTTGATCCATCTTTATGTAAGGAGAGCCTAGTTCCCAGAGTTGAATCGGTGACAGCGACACAACCGCGATCGAGCGACGATGGCCCTCTCTCCAGTGAGATCCGTTGGTTTTTTGGCCAACATCGCAGCCGCAACCGCGCGCTGCTCGAACTCATCGCGCGTCGGCGATTCGAGCGAAGACCGTGCTCTTGTGAGCACACCATAGGCGACGGTCTCCATCGTAGGTAATTTTTCGTCTCATTTTGTCATCATTGTTATTTTGTTTGCAAAAATTTTTTATTATATCACCACCAGTTACATCTCCATTTGTTTATATCTTCATCTTCATCATCATCACATTTTTTTTCATCATGTGCATTCTCTGTCTTAACAGAATCTAAAAAAATAAAAAAATTAAAACAAAAAAGTCTCTGTCTTTTTATTACAACAGTAAAAAAGAATAAAAAAATAAAAAAAATAAAAAATAATAAAAACAGGGCAGCCACAAGGTCACCGTCGCCCCCTCCATCCACGGGCAGCGACCACCCGCCGCCCCCATCTCCATAGCCATCGCCACCGTACACGGTCGGCGCCCCCGTAGCCGCCGCGCGGCTCCACAACGGCCGCGCCGCCGACCTCGCGGCACCGCCACCCCCAGCCGACCAAGCCCCCACCGTCCAAGGACCAACTCCGTCGCGCCTTCCCCGCGCGCCCTCTCCGCCTTCCGTCGACGCCGCCCTCCTCCGCCTCGCCTGTGCGCACGAGCCGGGCCCCCGCGCCTCACCACCCCTCGTGACCGCGCACCGCCGGCTCCGCCCTCTTCCCCATTTGGGTTCATCTTCCCAATTGTATCCCCAAGGAAGAAGAAGGTGACTTTTCATTTTTTTATTGTAACAATTGCATAGATTGTTTGTTTAGTTTCTATAATTTAAAGGTCCCTGTACATATTTTGCTGTAATTATTGTTTTCTGAAAAGGTCCCTGTACATATTTAAAGGTCCCTGTACATATTTAAAGGTCCCTGTACATATTTAAAGGTCCATGTACATATTTGCAAAGACACCTCTGTGTTCGCACTTTAATTTGGACATCTGATGTGCACCATTTTATTCAATAAAAAATACTATTGTGTTGAGCAACTAATTATCTACATTTTGAATATTTATTTGTATTTTTGTGAGTTGTGGGTAATTAATTATAATTGTTTAACTAAAATTTTCTATATTTTACCCATGCTGAGCATTTAATTTCATATCGCATTCACTGCTGCTCTAAAAATTTCACAAAAATTGCGAATGATGCTTTGATAAGTGATTGAGAACCTGTCCAAATTTCATCCAAAGTGGAGTTGTCTTGGGCCTAAAATAAATTGTGAAGTGATTTTAGTATTTGATTTTTAATTAAATCCACATACATTGTTTTTGCGAAATTTCAATTCTCCTGGATTGTTTATATAAATATCTATTTGGGATAATTCGCACTCTGATTACTGTGACGTTGTGGATTAATTAAGAATTAATTACTCACTGTCCCTCTGTTTTCACTAGAAAATCCATAAAAAAATCATAATTTGTCAAAAAATTCCAAAAATATTACGGTATCTTCCTTGCGTCATGTTTATGTTCCAGTAAAATTTTCATGATTTTTGCTTACTGTTTGTGTGATAAATTGCGAAAAAAAACCCATAAAAAGTATGCATTTTTCTTTATTGCATTTTAATTCCTAAAAAATTAAAAAAAATATGTCTTGCATTCATCACTGGATTAGGATCCTAGAAAAATATAATTTGGCTAAATTGGACTAATTTGACATTAAAATTAATTTGGCCTTATTGTGTGTTTTCTTAGTGTCTTAATTCACTCGCATTTTGCATTGACATTTGTATTTGCAATATATATATATATATATATATCCGCATTTGGAAATCAAGATCTAAATTTTCGAATTAACCCAAGTTGTTCCTTTGCCTCCCTGTGTTCGACCCCGAACTTGCCCGGGATATAAATTAAAGCCGAGACACTCTTCACGGAGATTCTTCTCTCGGTTCTGACTGGATCGCTAAGTACACGTATTACAACGAACCCAAATTATAACATGTATTTAGCGACTCGTCAGATGGAACCTGCCAGGCAGGGAAGTTCGGGAGACCGATAGACCTACCAGCGTCCCCCGACCTTTCATAACACCGTATTCACCTCCGCACCACCTCCTTCACAGCAGAGCCCTGGATTTCAGCCACCCCAGCAGCAGCAGCAGTACCAGCAGTATGACCGACAGAGTCATTACCAGACGGGCCAACAGGGCCCGCAACCCCAGCAGCAGCAGCAGAGGCAGTACTCTGGCCAGCAAGGCCAGTCTTCCCGTTCTTCTTCCCAGTCTTATCCACTTCCTTCTTCGTCTTGTCCCGTGGACATACAACAGTAGATACTTGATGAGCTACGTTCCTACAGGAACGAGATTCATGACTTACGGGTGGATGTCAACCGCCTGTCCAGATGGAGAGACGAGAAGACTGCACCCTCTACCTCTATCCCAGCCCAAGTTCAGGCTAACCCCAATAGCCTGAACAGATCTAGTTCTCAGCAGCACTTCGGTCAGGTATACTATTCAGCATCTCCTAGATCTGAACATGAGATTCTTTCGTGTGACGATGCTAACCACATGTCACTCAGGAGCGGAAGGACCGTGACCGTACCTGACCGAGCAAGGGATACGAGGAGGGGCATCTCTGAAGCTCTACCTGAGGAGTCTTCAGAGGACAAGGAGGAGAGGCATCATATTTCGGAGCCCCATCAACATCATTCGAGGATTTCTACTTAGGGAGCCGAGAGGAGAAGGAGAGCACGTATGCAGCATGGATACACTTCTGAGTCTACGGAGGACCTTGCATCTCTGGTTGTGGTTGATACCACTCCAGCTTTTATTCCACAACCTGTAGTAGATAGTTTTGATTTCGATCCCATGTTGCATCGAAAAGATTCATGTATGAAGAACTCTGTTTCCGTTAATGCCTAGAATGATCTTTCAGTTCATGATTCAGACTCTTCATCTTCTGTTTCTCTAGCTTCCATCCCTTTCCCCCGTGCTCTTACGGCAGGAAAGCGCATCAAAAAGATTCAGAAAGATGACCCCGATATGGCACGGTTTTGTAAAGAAAATATCACAGTTAAGGTGCCATTTGATGAATATGTGGCTAACCATCCTGCCTTCCAAAAATACTTAAAGTGAGATGCACACCTACAAGGGTTAGCAAAAAGAAAGATAATCGAAATATAAAGACACATGTCTTATCAGTAGCCACAACCTATTGTCTCAAGAATCAGACTTTGCCAAGGAAAAAGAGAGACATGAGTGCTCACTATGTAAAGAGTCGTATTGACGACATTGCGTTTACACGCACACTCTTAGATAACGGTTCTTCGATTAACTTACTTCCCTTAGCACTATATCGGAAATTGGAGTTGGGACCATTTCGCAAATCTAGAGCTTTACTCCAATTCGCAGATCGTTCAGTGAAGAGACCTAAGGGAGAAGTGAAGAACGTCATTATCTCGATTGAGGGGCAAAACTATCAAGTTGATTTCACAGTCTTGGACATGGAGACCCCCAATCATTGGAGAGAATCTCATATCATTCTTGGGCAGCCCTTCCTTAGGACCGCATGCGCAGCTTTCGATTATGGTACGGGAATGATGAAGTTTCGTTCTCCAGGCGGAGAAGTGAACCTTGAGATGAACAAACCAAGTGTCAGCGACCTGATTCAGAGAGTAGCACAGAGTACTCATCTTCAAAGGCAGACTGCAGTTTGATTAGCACAATTGGGATTTGGGGACAGATTCCTTCAGGACAGAGCGAGTCCCTTTCATCTGGAAAGGGCATAGTGGATGATGCAGTTTGCCAGGTGTTGTCTGATCTTGTGGGAGATGCATCAACCTATTCTCATGATGACATAGAGATCCATCCGGATCTGTTAGTTCCATCCTCTTCGGAACAATCATGGGACATAGATGATGAGTCGGACGTGGCTTTTGCCGATTGTTTGGATATTTTTGACGATCCGACTCCCGAGACTTCTGATTTGGTGGCGAGTACTACTCAGCTTAGCCCGCCTTTATGCAGCACGGAACCAGATTCAGATTCAGTTCAACCAGATCTGCTTGATGATACCACATTGCCAGAACCGAAATCATTACCTCCTACACTCAAGTACACCTTTCTTGCGGGACCCAAAGAGAGATATCCTGCCATCATTAGCTCAGACATGACTTTAGAACAAGAGTCTAGGTTGTTAGAAGTTTTAGAGAGGAACCGCAAAGCAATAGGCTGGACAGTGTCAGATCTCATGGGGATCAACCCCGCTCTCTGCTCGCACCACATTTTTACTGAGGATAATGTGAGACCTTCCCGTGAGTTCCAAAGGAGACTTAACCCCAATCTACGGGAAGTGGTGAAGAAAGAGATTGAGAAATGGTGCAAAGCAGGGTTTATATACCCTATTTCTGACTCCAAGTGGGTGACCCCGCTTCATGTTGTCCCGAAGAAGTCGGGAATTCAGATGGTCACCAACGAGGAGGGGGTAGAGATCGCGACACGAGTACCTACGTCGTGGCGTGTCTGTGTTGACTACATGCTCCTGAATGCTGTGACCAAGAAAGATCACTTTCCCTTGCCTTTTATTGATCAGATCTTGGAAAGACTCGCAGGGAAAGAGTTCTTCTGTTTTCTTGATAGGTACTCATGCTACAACCAGGTGGCCATAGCCCCTGAGGATCAGGAAAAGACCACATTCACATGTCCATTCGGCACTTATGCTTTCAGGCGCATGCCATTCGGGCTCTGCAATGCCCCGGGTACATTTCAGCGGTGCATGATAGCCATATTTGCCGAGATGGTGGGAGATTTCCTGGAAGTGTTCATGGATGACTTCTCGGTCCATGGTGATTCTTTTGATGTATGTTTAGCGCACTTGGACCGAGTCCTCACAAGGTGTAGAGAGGTGAATCTGATACTCTCCTGGGAGAAGAGTCACTTTATGGTGACGGATGGTATCATGTTTGGGCATGTCATCTCCAAAAGGGGAATGGAGGTTGACCCTGCCAAGGTGGAGGTGATCAAGAAACTCGATCCACCTACCAACGTGAAGTCAGTGCGGTCATTCTTAAGGCATGTTGGATTCTATAGAAGATTCATTCAGGATTTTCAAAGATCGCCCGCCCACTGATTGAGCTCTTAGGGAAAGACACAGAGTTCATTGTAGATCACAGGTGTCTGGAGGCCTTTGAGCTCTTGAAGAGGAAGATTTGTGCCTCGCCTATCCTACAAGCACCTGACTGGTCTCTCCCCTTTGAGATCATGACCGATGCTTCAGATTTTGCTATAGGAGTAGTGTTAGGACAACGGCGAGAGGGGATTCCGTTTGCGATTCATTATGCGAGCAAAGTTTTAGACCCTACACAGAAAAATTATACAGTTACTGAAAAGGAAATGCTCACGGAAGTATGGGCCCTCGAAAAGTTCAGATCGTATATTTTGGGCTCTAAGGTGGCAATTTATACTGATCACACAACCATTCGATATTTAATGGAAAAGAAGGACGCGAAGGCGCGTCTTCTTAGGTGGATTTTACTCCTCCAGGAATTTGATTTGGAGATAAAAGATAAACCTGGAGTGAAGAATGTTGTGGTTGATCACCTTTCTCGGATTGAACTTAAGGATTCTCCTGATCATGAGCGGATTAGAGAGACCTTCCCAAATGAGTCGATTTGTGTTATTGACTCACTCCCGTGGTATGCCAACATGGTGAACTATCTTGTCTCCAAGCAGGTTCCCCATGGTTGGACTGGGAGCAGCATTGATCGACTGAAGTCGGATTCGAGGAGATACCACTGGGACGATCCTTTCCTTTTCTTCGAAGGACCGGATTGTGTTTGGAGAAGGTGTATTCCTCAGGAGGAATACCAGAGTGTACTCACATATTGTCATTCACTCGAGGCTGGAGGATACCATTCGGGAAAGAGAACCGCTCACAAAGTACTTCAATGTGGATTGTATTGGCCGACCTTGTTTAGAGATGCTATTGATTTTGTACGGTCGTGCCCAATTTGTCAAAGGATGGGAGGGACAGTTGGACAGAGAGATGAGATGGCCATGCAACCTATGATTATTTGTGATTATTTTGATGCATGGGGCATAGATTTTATGGGTCCCTTTCCTAACAGCCAAGGACATGAGTACATATTGTTGGCGATTGACTATCTATCTAGGTGGGTGGAGGATATCCCAACCCGAACCGCAGATAGCAAGACTGTCTGTAAGTTTGTGAGAGACCATATTATTGCAAGGTTCGGGGTGCCAAAAGTTTTGATATCTGATGGGGGTAGCCATTTTGTGAACCGAGATATGAGATCTTTAGCTAAGGACTATGGATTTGAGTATAGAGTTACTAGTCCTTACCATCCACAGTCCAACGACATGGCAGAGGTTTCAAACATAGAGGTGAAGTGTATTTTGCAGAAATTGGTTCGTCCCGATAGGAAGAACTGGTCTCATCTCTTGGACCAATTTCTGTGGGCCTATAGGACAGCCTACAAGACACCACTGTGTACTTCACCATTTAGAATGATCTACGGCAAGCCATGCCATTTGCCCACAGAGTTGATTCATAAATCCGAATGGGCAATTAAGAAGATTAACTGGAGTTGTCACCTAGGGAAGCTTTGTCGAGACTTGAACTTGAACGAGCTCGTGGAAATCCGAAACAGGGCATATGACAACAGTTTGATTTATAAGGACAAAGTAAAGAGATGGCATGATCAGCACATTAGGTGCAAAGAATTTGTCCCTGGACAAAAGGTATGGTTGTTCAATGCCCGGTTGAAGATGTTCCATGGAAAGCTCAAATCTAAATGGATGGGTCCCTTTGTTGTTAAGAAAGTGCACGAGAATGGAAGTGTAGAGATAGCTGATCTCACAGATGGTGCACAATCTCATGTGGTGAATGGACATCTGTTGAAGCATTTTGTTGATTCGAAAGAGCAGTTAGTCCAAGTCGAAGTCATCAACTTCATACAGAGTGAGCACATAGCAGATACATCTTATTACTCGTCATGAAGATGCAGCATCAAGATTCAACATCTTAGAAGATTCATTGCTCTTGCACATTCTCCCTTCTTTGTATATTCTCCAGATCACATCGGTTCTCACACTTACTCTTGTCCTATACTTAGGCTGACCAGAGCCTAAGTATAGGGGGAACCGATGTCCGCCATGTGTACATACTCATCTATTTCTCCTCTTGACCTCGTCCGCCCCATTTTTGCTCTTCTTCTATACTTAGACTGACCAGAGCCTAAGTATAGGAGGGCGGATCGACTTCTATACTATTTATTATTTTATCCATCCTACGCTTAGCACGAGCTATGTCTTTTTCTCGCTTCTTGTGCCATGAGGGCATGGCATATGCTAAGTTTAGGGGGGCGTGTATATATTACATATATACTTTATCCATAGCTCGTACTTTCACGTATTTTTGTATATATTATACAATAATTATGGGGTGGGTAAAAAAACTTTTTAAAAAATCTCTTAAAAAACTTTTAAAAAAATGTTTTTTGTTCTCTTTTCTAATTTGCTCTAAAATTTTTTTCAAAAAAATGCGTCCTTTCTTATTTATCTATATTTTTCAAAAAAAAGATAAAGAAAAAACCTTTGCAAATATATATATATATATAAATCCGCATTTGGAAATCAAGATCTAAATTTTCGAATTAACCCAAGTTGTTCCTTTGCCTCCATGTGTTCGACCCCGGACTTGCCCGGGATGTAAATTAAAGCCGAGACACTCTTCACGGAGATTCTTCTCTCGGTTCTGACCGGATCGCTAAGTACATGTATTACAACGAACCCAAATTATAACACGTATTTAGCGACTCGTCACTCTTCTCAGTAGAGAAGTGATCTGATCTTGGTCCTAATATTGGACATTGATCTGAATGTGATTCAGATGAAATGAGAAGATTAGATTTACGGTCAAGAATCAATGAGGAGTCATCAAGATTTGGATTTGAGATTTGATCTCAATATCCAAGTCACTATATGTGATAAATACAATCGCCCTATCCTTATCTCCAAGTATCCATGAAGAAATCACATTATCGTTGAAAGAGTTCAAGGATAATTTCATTGTTGATATATGTATCGGGGCATTGACAAAATTGATAATTAAGTGTGATTTAGTTATCATGAATAACATGAATTTGATTCATATTGTAAGGAGAGTTATATAAGATAATTAGATGTGATTTATTTTTCAAGGACGTGGATAATGCGAATGTGATTCATATTATTTGGGCACATGAGAATATAGATCCAAGATGATTAAATGTGATTTAATTATCACGGATATGAATAATATAGATAGCACTATCCATATCAATCATATATACTATAAATGTGATTTATAGTGTATAAGAAAGAGCCATTTGTATTTTATTTTTGTTGATTGATTATCGATGTGAATTGGATTCACATTAGATAATTAATTGAAAATATAATTTCATTTTGTTTTGGGTTGTGAATGTGATTCACAATTTTCCTATGGTATGATTGTAGTGTTCACAAAATAATTATGAATTATTTTTTTAGAATAATTTACAACAAGTATTTTCGTAAATCTTAGTGATTTCCATGGAACAATGTAATATCATGAGATTACATGAGATTGACATCTTCCCTATTGGGAGGGTGGAGGCCACCAACTCGACAACTACCATTAGGAAAGGGTGGCCATCCACTCCCATATTATGGAAGGAGGCAATCTTCATTCCATAATCTCCAATGCATGATTGATTCAATTTGGGATTAATTTATATTGATTTATTAATATATATTTAATCTAAATTAAATTAATTGTTGTAACAAAATCTTGGCCATTAAAAGAAGCGCAAATCAATCTCATCTATTGATTTTGTGTAGTCCATGGATTGTGATCCATGGTCTCCCAAAATACTATATAAGAAGAACCACCCCTTGCTCTTCCATTTACAACAACAAGAGAATAACACATGCTTTCTCTCTCTCTCTCTCTCTCATTCTCTACACGCCAACTCTCTCTATCTCTTATTGTAACCATCCACCATGGAGCTCTAGAGAGAGTCACTACCACCGCAACATCGTCTTTATGATGCCTAATCATTTGCTCATGGATCTCCATCTCCTTCAGTTTGCCTTGCTCGTGAAGAAGATGTCAGATCTTGTATGATGAGATCAGGAGATTCGTCGCTTGGATCATCAACATGGATTGCGAGGAGCACACGTCTCATCCTCCTCCATTGGATCGAACTTGAGACAGGAGGTCTCTTCGTTTAGAGACTCGATCGCAACCACGCTTCAAGAGGTAAATCTAATACTTGTTTGTGGATTAGATGAAATGATCCAAGAAATGTTCTTGGATCATGTGGTTTCATCATTTATATTTTTTTAAGTTTCCGTTGTCCCGAGCTACTAGTGCGATTAGTCGCTCCCGATCGCATACAGTGCGATCCTCACACTTACATGATGCTCTTAAGGATATTCCCATATCCTTTATGTTAATTATGCATAATATCTTTTGGTTGTATTAACATTATTATTTTACTGAATATTTTTTCATAAAAAATCCCTGAAAAATCATGATTGCATTTTGTTTGCACTTCCTTGTCCTAGATTACTTATTGATCACCCAATTAAATATTTGATACCTATATTAATTCAATTAATTGCTCGTATTTTTGTGTTCGATCATGGACTTATCCATGAAAAATTTAAGTCGAGTTATCTTCACAGAGATCTTCTGACTCGGTTTTGATCAATTTCAAATTAACCGTATTATAATAATGCTTATTTAACTTAGTCTTTTAGCGATTAATCAGATGACACCGTTGTCAGGGTCATATCACATTAGTTGATTTATTTTAGGATTAGAATGCCATTTAGGTTAGTAATTATTGTGATTATTTTCATTATTTGTTGAAGTGTTTATTTATTTATGTTCAATTCTTTGTCTAGCTACATATACCTTGAATTATCTACTCAATAATTATTTTGTTGTTGGGCCTGTGAAGCTGCCAGAGACTGACATATCACAGAGGTGACAAGTTTGGAGCTCAAGCCATTGAGTGCACATATAAATAATGAGATAGAGATATTTTTAGCTACATTAATTACTCATAGTTGTCTTGTAATATTTGTGTTGTGATTATTGTAATAATTATGGTTTAATTACCCTACTTACAGTGGTTCTCATTTGAATTCTCGCTGTTGTAAAAAAGGCGTCTTTATTTATTCTTTAAATTGTGGTGTGTCGAGAGTGATTCTCGACTTGAGTGACGTGAATATGATTAGGCAGTCGTATTAAATTGTCAAAACTTAGGTCATTTTACCATGTGCCCAAATCATAATTTAGGCAACACACCACTTGATCTTTTAAGATTCACTATCTTAATTGATTCATTCATTTATGCACATAAATTCATTCTATTTAGCCTAAACTTAATTGAACTTTTCGTCCGCTAATAGAATTTCTTTTTAGGTGCATTTTTTGCCTTGCATGCATGTAGATAAACTTTATAATTTCTGTTAAGCCAACCCCCATGTAGAGAGTTGGGAATCACTGTAAGTCTTCTATCTGAGCACTCATAATTATTTCATCGCTTTGCATTCTTGCATTTTTCTTAAACATATTCTTTATTTATACTCTAAGGATTAAAGAAAAACAGAACTGATCATTAGGCGTTGAATATTATATGTTCACATTAATTATTAAATGATAACCAAAATTAAAAATGAGAATGATAAACAAGGTGATTGGTGTTGCACGAAGGGATGCATCATTTCAGAAGTGGAGCTGGAGGTTGATGACAAGCTCCCAACCGTTGGATCGGATGATCCAACGACTCATGAGGCGATGGGATGTAAGGAAAAGGCGAGGCTACGTGGTACGCTCAAATGGCCCTACATGGCCCAATGAGAATTAAGATACATAAAAAAGTAGTTAATAGGAAATAAATAAAAGAAAAATGAATTATAACAATTAGAACTCAAAAAGAAATAAAGTCATCTATGTACATAAAATATTTTTGCAAGTAATTTAGTGTATAAAATTGCTTATTTTTTATTTCTTTTCTTAATTTTATGGATTTATATTTTATAAATAAATTAAAATAACCATGTAAAATATTGTTCTAATTTTTATTAATTTTTTAATAAATATAAAACACATAAAATAATAGCACAATAACATGTATATTAATATACAATAATTATAGGTAATTATTTACAACACAATGTTAATTAATTAGTGTTATTTATTAGTTATTTTTATTGGTTTTCTTAAACAAGAGAGATAATAAATAAAAATAATGTAGATGAATCATGTATTCATCATCAGGTAAAAGTAGCAAGCAACGTGCCTACAGAACTAAAACAAGTACATGTGAATGTAAGTGTCACTCTCAGAAGTAAAGCCTACAAATGGAATCCTACCCTCATATTACTATTAATTTTTAAGTTGATATTTTCTTTAAGGCTTTTCAACATAGCTATTCGTAATAAGAAATAGTCCGTGGTCTTAACCACGAGGGTCTCACACTATGAATCCAAGAAACATTGTATATTAGGGTTAGGGGGCCTCCGTAGATATGCATGAAGTAGATACACCTTAAATAAGTTTCCAACATTTTTCTTTACTAAACTTCCCAATTTCATTCAAAATTATCATTCTCATTCATTGATAGTTCTCTTATCTTCCATAATTAACTGCATTTCAACTATATCGATCTAATGCCCAACATGATTATCTTTCAAGTAATCTAACACTAGTACAACGAGAATGATCGAAGTAACTTGTTTGGCAACCACTGTTGGCAAGAGTTCTCGACGGTAGGTACAACTCAAGTGAGATCTAGGATTATAAGACATAAAATTTTCCTCGAACTGTAGTCAGACCCACAACCACCTTCCACTTTTCTTTGGATATGGGAAAATTGGTAAGAAAATCTCCTTTTCTAACCATCTCTCGGAACTCCCCTCATAAAACCAAGATGAGTAACCAACTCGAGAGATCATAACCCATTAGCTACTCATTTTAATCCTATGATGCAAATGAAGACTAAACTACCAAGTATACATCTTGAAAGGCGACATCTCATGGCAACAGGACAAGAGCTTCTAGGCAACATAAAAAACTAGGCATCACCTAGTCATCGCAATCGAGGTCGTGTCTATCTAGTATTCTTCCCAGGGCCCCAAGGGTGCTAGTCCATCCCTCGACGACATCTACTCCTCTACCCATAGTGACGTGAGAAATTGCACCGTGCACAGAACAACCCTCAAAATGGGAGAAATCCTCGACCGTGGAGACCACCAAAGAGCAAGGCATGTAGGGAAAGATCTCCAAGTGCGTCACAACTAGATGGCATACATGTTCGAGGCTTTCACTTAGTTACTCGATTTCATTCCTTACCGATTGGCATGGAGATCATCTACCATGATTCCCCATTTAATATAATAAGGATTTAGTTGCAAAAGGTCTCATTATAGTTATGTAATTAACTTAATTAGATTACTAATATTTGCTAATGTAATGACTCATTACATACGATTAGGCCACTTCTATGATCGATCATGTAGACCTTGAGTTGGTGATACGATTTGGTGTCCAACGCTTTGTTTTATGTTCTAAAATAAATTAGATGCGTGGATAGAGCATTCAACATAGAGAAATGTGACTAATATTTCATATTTTTTCAATTACGAAAACTCTCAAAAAATGTAGTTGAATGCAGTGGTTGGTCTGATTTTGTATCCTATTTTAAACCAATTATATATGTGTATAGACCATGGAACAAGGAAAAATCTGATCTAAGTTTCATATTTTTTAGATCACCGGATCTCTCAGAAATCATTATTTAATGTAGTGGGCGGTCCAATTTGGTATCCAATTTTTGTCTCTGATTTTGAAACAAATTATTTGTATGTATAGATCATGAACAAGGAAAAATCTAATATAAGTTTCATAATTTTCGGATCACCAGATCTCTCGAAACTTGTTTTTGAATGCACTGGACGGTCCAATATCGTATCCGATTTTTCATATCCGATTTCGAAATATGTGTATGTATGTATCATAGAACAAGGAAAAATCTGATCTAAGTTCCATATTTTCGAGTAACCAGATCTCTTGGAAATCATTGTTGAATGTAGTAGGCAATTCAATTTTGTGTACGATATGCGTCTTCGATTTCGAACTAAATTATATGTATAGACCATGGAACAAGGAAAAATCTGATATAAGTTACATATTTTTAAGATCACCGGATCTCTCGGAAATCGCAATGGAAGTCGATGATACGATCTAAAATCTGACTTTGCATGCATGATCCCAGATGATCCAGACATCAGATCGACATGAAAACTACAAACACGTGGTGTATGAAAGACTTGACCCAACAACAAGGCATAAAATCAAAATCCATACCTTCAGGATCATTCCTCGGATATCTCCGACTAGGATATAATGCCTAAGTAGTTGAACCACTTAGCCTTATATAGGCTCAAAAGACGTAAACCGTTCTGTTTTGTACGTAACTTTTGCTTACAATATTTGTTTTTGATGTTCTCAGGCTCGTTAGGAAGGTATAAAACATTACTAAAAAGATAGAGTCCTTATTTATTCAATTTATATATTAGATCATGTTGATAATTGAGTTTTAACGTTTTTATCGTTTCGGGGTTTCATAGTCGCAAACGAGGAGGGGGGGAGAAATTGCGACACGAGTACCACTTTGTGGCACGCCCATGTCGACTACAAACGTCTGAATGCTACGACCAAGAAAGATCGCTTTCACTTACCTTTTCTTGATAAGTTTTTTGAGAGACTAGCAGGGAATGAGTTCTTATGTTTTCTCAATGGGTACTCGGACTACAATCAAGTAACCATCTCCCTTGAGGACTTGGAAAAGACCACGTTTACATATCTATCTGACACTTACGCGTTCAAATGCATGTCATTCGGGCCTTGCAATACCCCAAGCACGTTTCCACGATACACGATCGTTGCCAAAATGGTGGGGGGTTTACTAGAGGTCTTCATGAACGATTTCTTGGTCCATGGTGATTCGTTCGATTTATGTTTAATACGCTTGGATCGAGTTCTTCAAAGGTGTAGGAAGGTGAGCCCGGTACTCTCCCGGGAGAAAAGTTATTTTATGGTTAAGGAAAGTATCGTGGTCAGGCACGCCACCTTATGAAGGGAATGGAGGTTGACCCTGTAAAGGTGAATATGATCAAGAAACTTGATCCACCAACCGACGTTAATTTAATTCTATCATTTCTAGAGCATGTTGTATTTTATAGATGATTTGTTCAAAACTTTTCTATGATTGCATGACCTTTGATTGATCTCTTAGTGATGGACACTGAGATTATTGTAGATCACACGTGTCTTGAGGCCATTGAGCTTTTGAAAAGGAAGATTTGTGACTCGCCTATCTTACATGCTTCATATTGTTCTCTTCTCTTTGAGATCATGACTAATTTCTCTGATTTTGCTACAAGAGTTGTTTTAGGTCAACGACGATATGGGATATTATTTTCTATTCACTATGCAAATAGTATTAGATCCAACACATAAAAATTATATATAGGAAATGCTCGTAGTAGTTTGTGACCTTGAGAAGTTTAGGTCACATATTTTAGGCTCCAATGTGATAATATATATATATCATACAAATACACGATATTTAATAAAAAAATAAGGATGCGAAGACACGTCTTCTTAGATGGATTTTGTTACTCCAGGAGTTTGATTTGAAGATTAAGGATAAAGTAGGAGTTAAGAATGTTGTGGCTGATCATCTATCCTGTTTGGGTTAAAAAGATTCCCCTAACATAGAGCTAGTTAGAAAAAACTTTCTAGACGAGTCAATTTGTGTTATCGATTCACTTCCTTGGTATGCCAATATGGTGAACTATCTTGTCTCCAAGCAGGTTCTCCATGGTTGGACCGGAAGCAGCACTGACTGACGAAAGTTGTATTCAAGGAAATACCACTTGGAGGATCTGTTCCTTTTCTTTGAAGGACCAGATTGTATCTGGAGGAGGTGTATTCCTCGGAAGGAATACTAGAGTGTCCTTACATATTATCATTCTTTAAAGGCTGGAGGACACCATTCGGGAAAACAAACCACATACAAGGTACTTCAATGTCGATTATACTAGCCGACCTTGTTTAGAGATGCCACTGATTTTGTATGGTCGTGCCCAATTTGTCAAAGGATGGGAGGGATAGTTGGCCATAGAGATGAGATGCCTATGCAACCAATGATTCTCTGTGTTGTTTTTGATGCATGGGGAATATATTTTATGAGTCCCTATCCCAGTAGCATAGATTTGAGTACATTTTGTTGGTAATTGATTATTTTTCAAGATGGATGGATGTTATCCCATCCCGAGCCGCAGATAGCAAGAATATCGGTAAGTTTATAAAGGATGATATCATGTCTAGGTTTGAGATTCCTAAGGTCTTTATTTCAGATGGGGGTATCTACTTTGTGAACAGAGAGACGAATCTTTAGACAAGGACTATAAGTTTGAGCACATAGTGACTAATCCTTACCACCCACAATCGAATGACACGACAGAGGTTTCAAATAGAGAGGTGAAGAGTATTTTACAGAAGTTAGTTTGTCCTGACAGGAAGAATTGGTCCCAGCTATTGGACCAAGTTCCGTGGGCCTACAGGATGACCTACAAAATTCTTTTTGGTACCTTTTAGCATGATTTATGGCAAGTGATGACATTTTTCCATTGAATAATTCACAAATCTGAGTGGACAATTAAGAAGTTTAATTGGAGTTGTCACCTGGGGAAGTCGTACAATGACTTAAACCTCAATGATCTAGAGGAAATCAGAAACAAAGCATATGACAAGAGTTTGATCTATAAGGATAGAGTTAAGAAGTGGCATGACTTGCATATTATATGCAATATCTTTATCTCGAGACAAAAGGTATGGTTATTTAATGCTAAGTTGAAGATCTTCCATGGGAAACTAAAGTCAAAGTAGATGAGTCCCTACATAGTGAAGGAAGTGCATGGTAATGGTAGTGTAGAGATAACTAATCTCGCAGATGGTGCACGTTCATTCCTGGTCAATAGACATTTGTTAAAGCATTGAGTAGAATCTAAAGAACGGTTGGTCTCAGTTGAGACGATTGACTTCATGCCGAGTGAGTATCTAGTAGACAATTCAGACATGACATGAAACCACGGCTTGAAGATTCAGATTTGATAGATTCAACAACCTACATATTCACTCTATTCTTTAGATCTCTTCATTGACACTTGATTTATTCTTTTAGGATTTAGTTTCTCTCCTTCTTAGCTTTTTACTTCTCACTTAGGTTATTCAGAGCCTAGGTATAGGGGGAACCCAAACTCTATTTTTGTACATTCATTTTGATTCTCTTTAGTCATCTCCTCGGTCCTTCTGCCTTTATTTTTATTCTTCTACTTAGGTTATTTACAACCTAAGTATAGGGGGACTGAGCTCCTGTTCTTTTAGTTCTTCTATTTATATTCTTTTGTGCTCACCTCCTTTTATGTCTATCCTACACTTAGGCTATATAAAGCCTAACCATAAGGGATCCTTCCCATTTTCAATCCTCTGTACTGTTCATTCTCTTTATACTTATTACGGGATATGTCTTTCATTTCACATAGTGCATCGAATACATAACATAAGCAAAGTATGGGGGATGTATATATTGCATATATAATGTTATTCATAGCTTGTAATTTCACATATTTTCTATATTATTATCATGGGCTATGAGTAGGGGGATTTGAAAATTATTTGTAAAAATTATTTTGAAAGGGTACAAACTGTTTTGTAACCATAACAAATTGATTTTTGTACATACACTTACAAATTCTTAAAAAAAACTAACTAATATACTAACTATTAAGTTGGTGTTTCCCTAACACTTACATTCACACAAGGCTCATTGAAATTCGTAACACTCGATCTACGAGGTCCTAAATTTCAGAGTAAACCTATCTTAATCATCAAGGCTTTAGATTTAATAATTCATACTTCTATGGTTTGAAAGATATGTGTGCTATATTGCATGTTTAATCTTTACCTTAAAGAATATGACCAACACTCACTTGCACAAGTGCATTGATGATGAGATGAGTTAAGGTTTCACTAGACGGGATGTGATTTGAGATTTGAGTTTGGACCCGATCTTATCATACTCAAGGATAGGATAAAATTAATGAAGGCTTCATGAAATCTGAGTGTGAGCAATTTTACTCAGTATGAGAATATGGTTCTTATATTAATCTTCTGACTTTTACTTAAGTGCCATGATGTGATGAAATGTGCACCAACTTTTGGTAAAAGCAATGGAGCTAGCCAAAGAGAAAATAAAAGAAAATTGAAAAGAAAAGATCTTACAACACAAAGATAAATTCAAAGAGCTTCTGTCAGGGATGCGCTCCTAACCTTTTAAATATTCACTTGTACCAAAATCTTAGGCTTTTATGAGTTGGGTTGGTGCCCAAAAAGGGCTCTGCATCATACATTGATACAAGTCTGGGCGTTGAAGGTATAATAGATACTCAAAATATACTCACCCCAAGGGCATTCCTAGGAAAACAAGTACATACGACTCAACCTCTTTTGATGAACACACTGATCAACAATAAAAAATATATGTGTTGAGTAAGTAAAGAACTCGAGGGAACCCTTGTTCCAATGAGAGGGAGAAAAGAAACAACACAATCCTATGCCCCCTACCGACTGGCTTTCCATCTACCCACTTATGTCATACAACTGAAGAGATGGTGGATTGAATGCAAGAATAAATTTAATCCCTAGTATTGAGGAATAATATGGGTGGTAATTGAATCGAATACCTTCGAATCCACCAGAATCCCGATTCAATTCATAGTAAAAGTTTTGAATCCAAACTCGAATCGAATTTCAAACAAATCTACTAGCTTAAATTCAGATTCAATTCATTTTGAGTTTCGAATATTAATCTTAAATTAATTTTATTCGAATTGGGAATGTTAATTTATGTTTTAGATCTTATATAAATAACATAACATGAAGAATAATATAATATACATATTTTATTATATAATTCTAATTTTAAAAATATATTACTAAGATAAGTTGAAAAAATAATAAAATATAGGAAAATATCAAACCAATACAATATAATGGTTAAAAGTACCTAATTTTTATAATTATCATGTGGATTTTATGATCTAAATATACTCTTTTTCTATGATGAATAAATGTATAAATATAATATAGTTATATGAGTCTATCAAAGAGATAGATCACTGACAAAAAAGCTGAACATATTATAATTACCATTGCATGTTAAAGCAAGACAAGATCATACTTATATAGAAAGTTTATACAAATTAATATTATTATTTGGAAAAATATAAACTAACATTTATTTGGAAACAATGGAAATATTAAAAAATATTGTAAAAAAAGTAAAACCTTTTCATTAAGCATAATGACCTTCAATATCCAAAATCTAAGCCATGAGAATAAAATATACAAATTTATGATGTACAAAGGAACAACTTTCATTATGATGAGAAGAACTTGTATATTACTCATGTGATGATAAATATCACCATGACAATGATAATCATCATGGATTGCTATGAAAAAAATTCACAGCAAAAAAAGTCGTGAGATATATCTAGATAAATTTTGAATAACAACAAATGTTAAGGAGGAATTTGAAGTAGCAAGACCATCATTTTCATATGCTAGGAGAATGACCATCATAATGTACCGTGTGTTTTTAGGATCTTTGGTATATAATGAAAGGAGGAATGGAAAATATAGTATAAGGAACGTGGGAACATAAAAATAAATATGCGGGCGAAGATTTAGAATAACAGTCTTATATGTTTGATATTTCCTTTTAGATTTTATGACTAATATTTTTACTTTTTTATTCAATATTCAGTCTTTAACTAATAGGATTATACATATACATATACGTACATACGTGTGTATATATATATATATTAAATTGGGTATGGTTTAGAGTGATTTGTATCCTCTTAATGCCTCAAAATTTTCGAATAGCACATGAAGATTGATTATTGTACTTATACAAAGTTACTCATACATAAGCTACTGTCATTAATGCCTCAAATTTTTTGAATAGCATGAAAGATCGATTATTGTACTTATACAAAGCTGCTCATACATAAGCTACTGTCATTAATGCCTCAATTTTTTTTAATAGCATGTGAAGAATGATTATTATACTTATACAAAGTTACTCATAATAAGCTATTGTCACTAGGTTAAAATAAAAAGCGAAGACACGTAAAAAACAAGAAGTAAAGATATGAACATGGATGTTTTGTATAAATGATGCTTGAAGGACCCGCATCTCCAGTTCATTACATATTTCCAGTCAAACCACTTAAACTTTATTATAAAGAGGAACAGAAAGAGATTAGGTCTCATTAGGGGGACCTAATGTTGCATATACACACCACGCATTGATAAGTCACATCGATGTAATGTGGGAGTATGGAAATCATTGCGATGATTGCTGCACATGATAAATCATATTAATGGAACCTAGATATGCTTATAAGTTTAAAATTAACCACTTAATCACGGTAGTAAGTTGGTTTGAGAATATCTTTAGTCGCTTGCACGTGTTATGCTTAGCGATATAATGCAAATGCAAAATCTTTCAATGTAAATTACACATAGTTACTTTTTTAATACATATTCACATTCTTTTCTGTATCTATTTCTTTACACATGTCAATCTTTTGATGTAATTATGCTATTCCTTACACAAGAATATTTCGGGAAAGATCCTAATTGACCATAGTGGTTGTTACATGTATGTATATAAATATGTATGTATGCATGTATTATCTACATTTAAACACACACACACACACATCCACATACACGCATACACATGCACACACGCGCGCGCGCGCACACACACACACACACACGCACGCACATGCACACAGGCGCCCACGCGCACCCGTGCACGCACACGCGTGCACTCACGCACAACACGCACGCACAACACACACCCACACCCACACCCCCCACACACACGCACACACACACATGTACACATGCACACGCACGCACACACCCACATACCCACCCGTGCACGCATGCATGCAGGCACACACGCGCGCACGCTCGCACGCGTGCCCACACACCTACATGCACACACACACACACACACAAAATGAATCGAATTGAATCAAATTATTATCGAACGAATTCATGTTAATTATTATTCGATTCATTTGGGAATCGAAACCATAAGTTAAATTCAAATTCAGATCATTTAATTTGAATCAAACTTTGTTCAAATTTTTATCGGATGAATCCTATTCATTTCAATTAGCAGCCCTAGAATTAGGTCAATAGGAGAGTCTCTTGGATTGATGCCTTAGGTGACGTTTCAACTCGACTCTTGTGAATGCAGTCAACAGCTTATGTAATCTCTCTCACTATTTATTTATACACAGAGTCTGATGCAACTTGTTCTAATTAAGACTTGGTTCAACTTAGAGTCTTATGGTTCTTAAAATCGAATGCTCTGAATTAATCCAGTCTTTTTATGCAAATGCACAATCAAGGGAATAAGCTAATTTATTCATTCTTTATTTGCTTGAGAACGAGCAAAGTTTAAATATAGGGGGGGTACACTACAAGAAAAACACGATTTGGCGAGCACAAAAGGGCTAGGACGGGGAGAGCACATGTGCTCGCCACCTTTGGGCGAGCACTTGTCTTCGCCCACCAGCCTCGTCCATTTAAATTTCAATGTGTGATTATAAATGGCGCGTGAAAATTTAGGGGAGAGCACTTGGAGAGCACATTGGCGAGCACTTGTGCTCGCCCATTTAATGGCGCGTGAAAATTTGGGGAAGAGTACTTAGAGAGCACATTGGCGAGCACATGTGCTCGCCCACGTCCCCATAAACATAACGCTAGCGGGCTCCCTGTCCTTCATTCCAAATGAAACGAAACCCCAAAACCCTCCTCCGACGATCTTTGAGCGCCATCCTCCACCTCCAGCAACCATCATTTACCTTCACTATATGCTACTTTTTGTTCCATAAGGTATTTTGAGCACTCCTCTCTTGCTTATTTTTATTTTGGTTGCATAGTATAGATATATTCAATGCTTTAGGGTTTGCAATTTTTTTAGAATAGAACATCATACCGTGTTTTTTTAGAATCTGTTAACTTGTTTATTGTACATCATACGATTATATTGATGTATATTAGATGTTAGAATAGATTTTGTTAGCTAATTCTATATGCAAATTAACATGTATGGAAGGTGTATGATGAAATGTCTAAACCATTACCATTACAAAACGACCATATTGTTCAAATTTGTTTACTTGTATATTGGACATTATACCATTAGATTACCATAGATTATATTTAGAACAAATTTTGTGAGGCTATTCTATATGCAAATCAACATGTATGCAAGGTGTATGACATGCTAATGAAAAATTGAGAACTTCCATTGTTATATGTGATGTGATAACCAATACATAGACTAAATACCCATATTTTTCTATATATTCAGGATTATGTAGAAATGGTTTATTTTATATGTTCTTGTGGTATTTAAGTATGTGTGTGTTTGTGCATGTGTTAGTACATGTGTACATGTGTGTGTTAGTATGCTAGTGCGTGTGTGTGATGTGTGTGTTAGAGAATGTAGAGTGTATTAATACGGTGTTGAAGGGGGGTGGGAAAATTATTTGTGTGAGCTATTTATTTATGTGTGTTATGTGTGCATGCATGTGCATGTATCTTAGGGAGCGTGTTAGTATATTGTGTATCGGGGAGAGTGTGCATGCATATTAGAGTATGTGTTAGTATGTGTTAGAGAGTGCATTAGTTTAATATGCATGAAGCACAAGCCTATGAGAGTGAGGACATACTTCTTAATATGTTAGATTTATTTTAGTGTGTAATATTTGTTTGTAAAGATTCGATAAAATGGTCTATAATTTTGATGTTATTGATTAAATACCTAAAGTCTCTACATGTAGAAGGCTACCATGGATATACGTGTTAACCAAGTTTTATATTTTACATTTTTTATTAATTTGCAGATGAATGTGATTGTAAGGATGACCATATATTATCTTATTTGTTTCTATTTTGGATATAGCAGGAGAAAGCTCACGGTATTATTGGTAACACTTTATCTTCCAGTAAAAACTTCTCTACCTTTAGTTTATTTAGATTTCTATTGAGATTATCATTTATAATTGAATGCAGGCTTACACATATAATGTAGATTCATTTTCCAGACATCAACTCTTCTATCATTAGGTATGCTCAATTAAATATTGTCCTCCTACTTTTATCCATGTATATCCAAGTTTCAAACTTTAAACTAAAGTTTATAATTAAGTGATTAGGAAATGTTAGTATCCACATAAAATATGACGGGATCTAGTATGAATAATTATTTACGATAAGATGATCATGTTATTTGTAAGTATAGAGTCATGTACATGCCTTTCTAAATTCATGTACATGCAATTCTATTGTATCACCATTCACACTTTGTCTTCATGTATTTACATTCTTGATTTTGCAAGATGATTTATTGAGCATGCATGTCTAGAGGTGTTATTGTTTTTATTCTTGAAAAGTGTATTCACTTCCAATTTTTCAGAATTCCAGGATTTCGAGCCCTTACATTTGAAAATGATCGTGTGTATGAACATGATTGTTTTTGGAAAGAGTATGAACATGGTCTTGAGGATGCAGAAGGCCAAATCCTACATCAATAGGTATGCTTGATTAAATTTTATCATCTTTCTTTGATACATGTAAATTCAATCTTCAAACTATTAATTTAATTTTACTTTGAGTCGACTAGGTACAAGGTATGATCTATATAAAATATAATAGGAAGATGATAAGGAGGATGCACTTCACTAGATGTATGAGGTTAGTGCATATGATGATGTTTTACTTTTGTATTATGATTCATACTCTTTCTTCATGTATTATTTTCATGTTTTTACAAGATGATTTTTTGAGTACTAACATGTTCATATGTGTATTGTCTAGGTTCATGCGTATTTATGTGTGTGTTAGAGTGCTCGTATGTATATGCTAGTGTGTTTATGTGTGTGTGTGTGTTACATTATGTTAGTTTGTGCTATAGTTCACATGTGTTACACTGTGAAAGAGAGGATGTGCATATTTGGCTTAAATTCATTTGTGTTTCTGTGTGCTTATGTGAATACTAGTGTGTATTAGTATGTATTATATATTTTAGCATGTGAAGCAGGAGATATAGTGTGTGTATGTTTGTTAGAAAGTGCAGAGTTTGTAAATATAGTGTTTTGGTTCTAGATATGAAAGGCTTATGTTAGTATGGTGTTTGTGTTAGTATACCTACGTGTGTTACTGATTGTGAGTGTATGTTATTGTATATGCTTGTACACTATAATGCTATGGATGAGAGAGAAAGAATGTGTATGAGAAATTTGGTTAACACTAGAAGAGAAGAAAGCAATGAAATTGAAGTATGGGTCTCTAGCTTGGCATAAAATATGATTATATAATACAAGAGTTTTAAAATGACTTTATAGTAGGTAATACAAATTCAACGGGACTTCGAAACCCCGAAGAACCAATATATTTTTTTTCATGTTCTCCACAGTTGGCGAGCACGTGTGCCAGCCAAGTCCTAGCTAAGTGCTAGCTAATACAGGACCTAGAGAACACTTGGCTAGGACTTGGCTAGCACATGTGCTCGCCCACTTTTAATAGCGAGCACATGTCCTCGCCAATATGAGCTAGCGAGTAGGGTTTTAACGAGTACAAACTTGGCGAGCACATGTGCTCGCCAAATGACTTGGAGAGCACATGGAGAGCACTCTGAGAGCACCTAGGGAGGACTTTCGTGCTCGCCAAAAGCGCTTTTTCTTGTAGTGATAATAAATCTCAGATTTATCATCTTATTACCTATTATCCCTCTTACTTAAATAAAACTAATCGATAAATCATTAATTAACTCTATTTAATAATTTATACTTTATAAATAATTAACATTAATGTTAATTCTTTAGCATTTGATCTTTTGTGTTGTATATACACACATATATATCGTGGAATTATTTTATTTATTTTCTAATCATTAACATTCCCATAAAATATGGCATAGTATTTTTAATAATAATTTGTATATTAGTTATTATTCAAAATATTAAAAATAATAAAAGAATTATAAGTATTTTAATACTTTAAAAATACTTACAAAAATAATATTATGTGTATATGATGTATTTTCACTTTGAATTCTACATAGGGTGGAGCATTGGGTCGGACCGACTTGGATCCGTCCCGGACCTGGCCCGCAAAAGCCTGGACCCGACCTGAACCTGATAAATATATGGGCTGGGACCGGGTTTTAATTATTTCCAATTTTCAATGATGTGACATGCCTAGCCTAAACCCGTGGACGACTGATAAATCCCAACCCGACCCGTCATATATGATAATTACAAATTTTACACGGGTTCATTTTTTAGGAATGAAAACACATGATTGGAAACCCTAGCAAGTTCCTCTAACACGTGGATTCCACGATTTGATGGGATTGGATATATAAAATTTTTATTTTTGTTGGAAATAAATAATGTATTATCACATTTTATATAAAAAGGAATGCATCTTGACATTACATAGCTTCCCCGTAAAAATCCAAAAAGTAGATATGCATCCGAAGAAAATAGCCTTTCTCCTTTTTAAATGAACTCAATAAAACCATCAATATAGAGGAAAACTAAACATGTGGTGACATATGTAATAAATTAAATGGATAATATGTTCCCTCATGAAGCGAAGAACATGCAAACATAAATATTACATCATGAAAAATGGATGCAAAAATAAATTAAATGGTACATATGTGCAGAAATAAATCTCCTCAGTAGCGATGCATTTTAAAAACAAAAGGGGGTGGGGTAGACCCGACTTGATCCCGGGCCCATCCCGATGGGCTTTGGGCTGGACTCGAGCCCTTGATTCAAGCAAAAAATCAAGCTTCGAACCAGCCCAAGACTCGAAAAAATTTATTTGGCCCGAGCCAAGCTTTTCTAGGTTGGTTCGGTCAAGCCCGATGCTCCACCCTAGTTCTACATGAAAGTTGTAGATCTCAAAGAGATCTTCAAATTCATATTGAAAGTTTTTTCTAATTCAAGTTCTAATTATTTTTACCTAATTATTTCTAATTTATTCACTTTCTATTTATCTGATTAGGCCACATGACCCAACCAGATTCTTCCACCTGGTTGCCTCTTTTAATCCAAAGCTCTTAATCTAGGTCATCTGATCATTTTGATCAGTCGGCTAGGATCTTTCTAATCCTACCTTATTTCTGGCCACTTGATCTCCTAATCAAGGCGATCAAGGCCACCCAATTACACCCACTTCCCAACTGTCTAATAAAATGATCAGATGACAAAAGTTCATCGTCAATCTCCCCCCGTCCTTGTTAAAAAGATGTGATGAAGCCAACTTCCCCATTTTCAGCAACTTCCTCCATCCCCCTCATCCTTTGATTCCTACATCATCATCCTCGCCTAACTACCCCGATCTATGCTAACACCCAAATCAAACCTAACTCTAACTGCCCTAACCTCTAGTGGTGGTTGAAACCACCACATGGAAATGGAAACCTCCGCTTCTTCCCCATCAAAACCCCATCGCCCATCGCTTAAGCCAATATCCGCCAGTTTTGTATGGTTCTTCGTAGCCTCATCCATCTTTTAGTGGCAGTAAAAGTTAAGATTAGAGAGCGACGATCGGGGATATTGTCGACGTGATCTACATCAATTATAACATGTTGTAGATCTCCATTAGCTTATGCTCAAGGTTCTTCGATCATCCATCGAAGTCAAGCGATGACAATGAGCATCGTAGATCCACCCTAGAACCTTCTTAATTGCTTTCTTCATCTTCATCGTTTCCCTACAATTTCTAGGTAAGATTCTCTATTTCACTTTCTTCGTCACTTCTGGAATTTATTCACCCATATCCACACACCCTCTCAACGACATTAGGTCACCCTCACAATCATCGTGAGTCACGGATCTTCGCCGGATCATATCTTCACACCATCTTCATGAGGATATCTCCATTTGATTCGATTCGTCTCCTTCCTCTACAAGAGGAAGGACCCATCAAGCATTTCATCTCACTCCACCTTTCAACCCTCATTCCACGTCCAATTCATCTCCATCTTGCTTGCCAATATTTTGGTTCAGTTTCGGACCTTTAAGGGACTTCAATGGTCGAATATTGAACGGAGCTCTGTTCAAGCTTTTCACCTTCGATGACCTTGCACCAATAGGGAGTTTTGGGCACCCTCAATCCTTAGTTGATCACGGAGCTTCTTCACCAAATCTGTGCGAAGGATCGTGGTATCTCATTTAAGAATGAAGAGAATGAAGGAGGCAATCCCGTCTCATTTAAGCACCGTCTTTCATCCATCGCATGCGAAGGAGCTCTTTAGAAGAGGTGGAGTAATAGTCGTAAGATCAGCCCAATCAGAGCTGATCGAACGATTCTGAAGCCTCCTTGCCAGTTCATCCGAAGCAACGTTTCGACCTCAGCCTTGGAAGCACCTAAACCAGCATCGAAGCTTTGTAGAGCGACACGTAGTCCGCACCTGTCTCCGAGCCACTCCCTGCATGCGGGACGCATGAGGCATGGAGAATTTGTGCTACAATCTCACCGAATTTTCCAAATTGTACTTAGGTCCATTTGTCATGCGCCCAAAGCTTGCGTGGTGGGATTTTTGCAAAGATACCTGGTTGGGTCTTGGAAATTATAGATAAGTCACCTTCCATGGCCAAATTGCATATATACCCAGTTGATTTTCATATTTGCATTTTAATCCTGATTAGGGACATGTTTGCAGTAAAAAGTAAAGTTTTTTCCGTATTTTGTTTTCATTTATGCACCTGTGTTGTATCTTGAATAATTTTTTATCCACGTATCCAAATTCTATGATTTTGGTCTCGTTTGAAAGAAAAATTTACTCTCTTTAATTTGGTGACATTAATATCCTGATTTGATCAAGTTTTCTTGCACTAAAAATTATAGAGTAAATATTGACTTCATAGCCTCTTATTAAGTTTAAAATTGATCCTATGTGGTGTGTATTGATTTATTAAACAACATGATTTATACTAAATCATTCTAAGTCTAATTATGAGCTTAAATAAATCATTGGTACATTAATTTCTTGATTAGATAAATAATTGAGTAATTATTTTGACTTTAAGCATATTAAGTGTTTGAAAACTCACATATTGATTCAGTTGATCATTTGGAGCTTAATAACCGGATTATTCATTGATTATTTCTTTATTGTTCAACTTAAACATCAATTAATCAGGAGTATATTTGTGTATTTTTACACTGTGCATAGCATCATTTTGTTTGCATTAGCATTATTGTTTTACTAAATATTTTTCCTTAGAAAAATCCCTGAAAATTCATGTATTGCATTTTGTTTGCACTCTCTCGATCAGGATCACATACTGATCACTCAATTAAATATTTGATATCTAAATTAATTCAATTAATTGATCGTGTCCTTGTGTTTGATCCTAAACTTATTCATGATAAATTTTAGCCGAGTTCTCTTCACAGAGATCTTCTAACGCAGTTATGATCGATGTTAATTGGTTGTATTACAACGAAGCTTAATTAACTTAGTCTTTTAATGATTGATCAATGACCATATAAGGATATTTTGTTTTTAGATTCGATCCACTTATCCTGCATTTTGTATGATTCACGAGGTCATACCTCCCTTCAAATTGTATCACAACCTAAGTCTAAGTTTTCATATTCATATCCAAATCCATTAGACAACTACCAACATTTCCTATTAGAGGGTACATTGTTTTTCTTGATTTTTGTGACATACGGTGATGTTGTTGTTGTCCACCCAAATATACAAATGTACTAGGATGTAACCGCACTTCGCCACGGATAATAAATTGATAATATATTGTAAATTTACAAAATTTAAAATGAATAAAATGAAAAGGAGTAAAGGGAATAAATATGTTTTATAGAATTTGGCAAATTTTTTTAATAAATAATTTCCATCTAAAAAAATCATAGATTTATAAAAAAATGAAGAAGATTATGCAATTTTATAAAGAGATGGACTCGTAGATAATGATCTCCTTGTATATTTGATAAACATTGTGATTCTTTTATTATGAATTAAATGAAATATATAGTGTTTTTTTAAAATATATCTTCTATGCGTACCCTTTCATATTATATGGCACACATTCATATATGTGCACCCTTTCATATTATATGGCGCACATTCATATTATGAATTAAATGAAATATGTAATGATTTTTTTTAAAAAATATCTAAAAATATAAATCTATATATGTTGTTCCTAAATCCTAACGTCGAATACAAAATCTAAAATGAATGGGTTTTGGATAAATGAAACAAAATCCAAAGGTAATAGGTGAAATTTGCAAATGCAATAGAAGGGTCCATCCCAAAGGGGCTCATATGTGCTGAATTATACATATTTAAAAAAAATAAATAAAACTTTATACCATTTATTTAATTGGAAGGTTATCTAATAAATAATTTTTTTTAAAAAGACTCACTCTAAAAAGACGAAGATGCAATTTTTTATGGTTATCAACCAGTAGAACTCTTGCATAGGATTTTAATATGAAATGTTAGAATGATTTGATTTGTCATTCTAACAAATTATATTAGATGAAAGATTTTTAAATATCTAAAATAACGGATTGGACCGAACCATTGTATATGGGCATCCATATATTGTATATACGTGTGATTCTTTTAAATGTCATGTGTTGTTTAATATATTCGTACGCGATACCATGGATTATATTTTAAAAAATATGAAAGAGATGAAATATTGAAATTGATAACTCTTTTTCTTATTCCATTGTACTTATTTCATCTACGATCGCTTTACTCGTATTTTTTTATTATTGTTTTAACATAACATCTCATTAATTAGGAAGGATAAGAAAGATGAATTTAGGATAAAAATATAAAAAATACAACATCCATTTTAAAAGTTATTCCTTTATTTTAATCTAACACATTAATCAAACTATAATATGAATGTCAAGTTATGTGAACATGAGAACATGTTATTTTAAGGAAATATGTAAATATCAAAAAAATAATGTATTATGAAATGTAGTGAAATATATGGACATCAGTGCAAGTGTTTAATAGATTGGATTTACAAAATAAAATATATTAAAATTGAATAGGATGCGACTAAACCAAAATCTAATCCATTCCAATTCATGTGAACACTTGTTTATTACAATTCGTATGAACATTTCACGTTATTAATGATCGGTGATCAGAAGATAATGGAATTTATAAATAACTACTCTCCCTAAATGGTAAAACATGGTGGCCATTGGGAGCTCCTCTCAAGGTCGTGATCTCACTTCCTCAACTTATCGGCTTTAATTGTAATATTTCGTACATAAACTTGCGGATACATACATACATGCATGAGTTCAAATTTTATGATATATTGTAGCATGTATACTTCAAATATCAAAAAACACATGGATTAATTAAATATCCAACATTATTAAACCTTATCAATTAATTATTATTGTATTTACAACACATCTACAAAGTACTTGTCAAAATATAAATTACAGATGAAGTATGACACGATGTTTCTGAATATTTACATTTTATATTTCCAAAAATAGTAGTTGTAGATAGAAAAAATCTAATATAGAATTTTCAAATATTGACACATTAGTATAAAACTACTAATAAAATTAAAAAATTATAAATAATTCGTTAGGGAGTAAAACATGAATTAAATATCAAATGAAAAATATAAAGTGGATATTTAAAAAAACCTTAATAATAATAAATCATCAAAAGATTAAATAATAAGCTAAGACTTTTAAACAAAAGTTAAGTGAATAAAACATCTTTGGAATAAATTAATCAAAATCCAAAATTAGCTACTTTAACAGCTATTAATTAATGGTTCTAACATTAAGCAATTATTTAATATAAAATTTACAGTTATCTATTAATATAGTGAATATGGATATAATTTAAAAAAGAATAAATTATAAGCAAACACATGTAATATCAATGAATGACAGGGATATCGTCATAAAAAACTCTACAATTTGTATATTCTATTTTATAGAAAGAGAGAGAGGGATGGATGGGAGAGATTGTGTACCTAGAGGGGGAGAGAGAGAGAGAGAAGTGGCGGATTAACGTGCAAACAAAGAGATACGGGAGATTCTAAAACGGGGAATAAGTATATTGATAAAAGGGGGAAAACTCCGAGGAAGCCACGTGTCAACCGTTGGATAAAAAACTCAACTTTAAATAAGTATATTGATAGATATAGATTTTGGAGGCACATGAAATCTAGAAGGCTTGTACACGGCCCCAAATAATCTTCCCACCAAAAGTTCGTTGCATTAGATGAAATTTTTGATGCGGAAAATGCTCATGACTTTTGATTTCATTTAAAAATATTGTGGAATCGTGTGAAATTTTTTCTATTATTTCTGATTATTTAAGTTGTTTCAAATAGTAAGAAAATGACATCATTCAACGCCTCTAACAATAACAAATTATTTTGCATGATTTCAACTTTGCCATTGCGGATTAGAGTTAGAATATGACCGAACGAATTGTATAACCGATTTGTTTGGATTTCTTGATTCAAATGGGTATATACAGGTAGAAGGAATCCAACTATATATATACAGGTAGAAGGTTGAGCCAAATATTTGTGAAACATTAAGGATCGCAATGCTTTTATGAGCTTTTAATTTATGGCACATTCCAATTGAAGGTGTGTTTATTGTCTCTTGCGAATTCTAGACCCGATCTTGTCACGTGCTTCATATTTGCTATCATGTTGTACATTTGATTGTCTTTTTATTTCATAATCCCTGATGCGAAGGTATGCATGTGTGATTACAATTCATCACTCAAAAGAAATATATTTGGGATCAACTACTAAGAATATACTAATCTCACTCACATTATTTAACTAGGAGTTAAAACCACATTGCATTCCATCATATGCGATATCAATGAAGTCGATTACACAACGATGTGAATGATGAATGTGATTTTATAATGTGATTATGGAGTGCATATTTTATTTTGTTATGTGGAATGTAACAATGAGTTTTGGAGCAACATATGGGCGAGTTGAGTTGTAATATTATATGTATTATATATGTGTGTGCATTCGATACATGATGTAAGTTTGTGGCTGTATGGGGATAGAAACCTAAAACATTATACATAGAATTAAGAGGATTTGGATCTAGAACAAGTCATGTGGATTAGTCATAATTTAATAGGATTGATGTTGTTTGTTGAAAATGACATAATCATCCCAATAAAAATCGGATCTCCTTAAGTAACTATTTATTAGAATTGGATTCACGTTATTATTTGAAAATTCAAATACTTGATGAATAATGTTATCGAAAGATGATATATATGGACTACGATCGTTGTGGAGGGCATTGTCGCCATGGTTTGTAGAAATGAATTGCCTCTGTAAAGATAGAGCTCCAACGTACATACACACATGGATCATGCCAGTTCGATTTCCAAAAGGGATGGACCATATGCATAATGATCCAACTAGGATTTCGCAATAAGCGAGATGCTCTTTTATTGCGCACAGCCTAATATTATGTGCATCGATACTTAAATTAATTAATAACATGTTAATGCACACCTTCGGGTGACAAGCATGGTATTAAATACAAAATTATTAGGAAAGATGATAATTTCATTTTCCGTGAAAGCCCATCTTTTGAAAGTTAGAAAGATGATAAACTTTAAGATAATAAATAGAGTGACACCTTTGGTTCAAAATTTCTTTAGAATAATATATACTAAATGTAAATTGTTCCAATTTCAGATGAAATGGCTTAACCTACTCAACAATCTATTTGAAGTCGTTTACTTGTATTTGGAGATCGTACTTGCAGCCCAGCGCATAGAGTATGTGCTCTCTCATGTGAAGACCCTCATACTAATGAGTATCGTGATTTTAACCGGAAGTGGGATGAGGACCATGTTCTCACTCATTGCTACGATTCTCGAATTCCTATCAAATATGCTTTTGAAGCAATATGTTGATATAGATTTTCCTCGTGATATCCTCATGAATCGCAAGAACATGTTTCGTGAAGTGGACCATTCTCATGCTTATAACATATAAAAACTTGGTTAGAGTAATATGTACTCAAGATGATTGGATACATGCATTTTTAAATTATAGAGTTTAGGGGAAGGGATATATGTAGATAGCACACCGATTTCATATTGTTGTCTCTACCCAAGTCCTTTGAAAACATCATTCTCTCATTATATATAAACAAGCTGAAGGTTGCAAATACCAAATTGCTCCCCGTATTTAAGTACATTAAGGATGTAATCAAGGATGAGAATCCCTCTGGCAATGTGATGTTGCACCAGTCCAAGCAAAGCATGTAGAAGCAATGATCTCGAAAGCGTCTAGTCTAGAAAAATGAAAAAAAAGGCCCAAATGTTAGACAATCTTCTACAACTTCAACATATCTGACATCATATAAGATGGATGCCTGCCATCACTATGTATTTGAAGTTCAATTGTCCAAAATGCTTGAAGTCCTTAGATGAGGGCAATGGTAAACAACCAATATGTAATACATCTATTTTCATCATGAAACCAACTATCCCATTGGTTGAGAGGGTAGTTGCTTTTTTTATTCTGATGCTTACGTTCATGTTTGCAATTTGTTACATCTATTTTAAGAAACTATAGCACTGGATTAAACAGAAATATTCATCTAGATGATATTTCAGGTAACTAGTTTAGCAATATTGAACCTCAGATGGTGTTATGTCATTGATTGGTGGAAAGAATCGGACCCAAGTGCCTATTGGGGTTGGGCTAGCCAGTGAGAAAAGGAAACCCTAGACAAACATCTGAAATCGAGGTGGTCTCGAGTATAACCACTCAGGTGGTGGTCACACTGGATGTCTTTGACATCCATACCCGACTTAGGTGTAAGATTATATACAAATAGTTGTTATAGATCATGCTTGTATGTGACCATTTGACCCGCAATCAAATGTCAACTGCTAAAATTGTGGAAGTGATGGAATCAACAGTGGTGGTTCCCGATGGATGTGATATACATGTTGAGCCAGTGGTTTGGAGTTGGCAAGATCTTTACTCTAGGATTAACTACGGCCTACTTTCGAGTCTTGATATTATGTGCCTCTTGAAGGCACAACATATACTTCTTCAGATCATCCATCTCTTACTTGAATTAATTAATCTTGCCTAGTTTGCTGAACTTTTGGCATTGTTTTGCAATCTGGTTCGTCTTTAGCAAACTGATTGCTAATAAACCTCATATGAGTATCATCATAAGGAATCCAACGCATCTGAAATTTTGCAAATCGGATAAATTAGATGATGGAGATATAATCACTTTAGTGAAGAGGGGTCGAGTCTGAATTTTCGGTACGAGATTTAAGCGAGATGCACCCAAAGATCCGTCCAAGTCCGTTTATGGGGCATATAACACTCCCTTTTGAGATGTTATCTCTCCATTTGCAATCCTAGCAGCCCACTTCTCACGTCCACCTCCCAAGCATGTTGAAGATCCTTTGGAAAGCCATCGAGGTTGTCATTTTTGAAGAGGAGCTCCATCTCAGCATCCTCCAAGTAGATCTCACGTTAGAGAATGCAAGACCATCCCCCCCTCCATTTATTTGGCGATTTAATTTATGGGTTAGATCTGAGAAATTATTTTTGTGGTTTACAAGTTATCGTGGTTGTGATAATATGTGGGATATGACTTAGAACGAAGATATGATATTGCATGCGAGAACACCCATATAGGTACGCCCCCTTCACTTCATTTGTCATTTTTCTCATCGGGCATGTGTCCCATGGATCTTAGAGACCCTCTTGCTGGATGGATTTTTCTATGATCATTTGTTAGTTGTTCAAGTTCCTAAAGAAGCAAACAATGCTAGATGATATGTTTGGTAAGTCCACATGCGTACTATTTTTAAAATATTTGGACAAAAGAAATCATATTTAATTATCCTATATAACATTATCTTGGATAATGTTATCCATAATTATCCAAGAATAATGTAGATAAGATTCACATTATTTTTGGATAAATACATAGTGGATTTCAAGATAATTAAATTAGATTTAATTATCTTCGATAAGATTGATATAGATAGTATCTATAATAATATGGATATTGTGAATAAGATCCAAAATATTCAATTGAGACTTGATTGTGAATAGGATTTACAAATTACTATTAATGTTAATTGGATCCACATTATACAATAAATGTAAATATGGTTTACATTCAGTTTTGGATTTATGAATATGATTCATATTTGTTAATGGTCTATTTGCAATTATCACAAATAATTTGAAATTTTTTGTTGATAATTAATTTTCAAAATAAAGTAATAAACAAATATTTTTTATGATTGCCAAAATATTACAATTATTATAATATGAAAGAAAATAAAAATGAACTCCTTAAAAAAAGAGGGGACGTCCATGGTTGTAACAACCATGGTGGACGTCCCCAATTTTTAGGAGGCTCCTATTTTATTTTTCTTTTATTAATTATTTGTTAATTAATTTATTGAGAGGGTTAAGTGGATATTAAATTGGTAATGGTTATCAACTCTAACGCTAAAAGTGGTTATGAGCTCCTTTAATCTAGGCCATTGATTCAACTATGAGGATTGCAATCCTAAATGTCTAAAAAATATATACAAGGAGAGGTAGACGATGCCTTCTTCATACAATTATTCTATGAGCAACAAGTCTCCTCTATCTCTCCAAGGTATGTCCCCTCCTCGGGTTAATTCTCTTAATGTTCGATGTTCCCCCTTGCCTCACAAGGCCATCTCCTTGTAAGGCTAATACCCTTAATAGTGGATAACCATGTCGTTGCGTAGCAGAATTGATTTGATCGATCTCGTATAGAGTTTCTTCATCTGTGGTTCTTCAAGATCATGATGAAGATGGATCATTTTGTGCGATGAAATCAAGAGCAAGGAGTGCCAGGTCGTCTCATTGGATTGCGAGAAGTATGTGGTTCATCCCCGCACCCACAAGGGATGTTTTTGTGGGATCAGACTTCAGACAGGAGGTCTCTTACTTTAGAGTCTTGAGGATCATATTGACGCTTCAAGAGGTAACTCCAAACTCATGTGATATTAATGGAATCGATCGGGAATGGTTCTCAATCCATGTGGTTCCATCGATTCTTTTTATTCTGTCGATATTGTAACTTGTATGACAAGTCTAGTTTTTGATTGGATAAGATATGATCCACATGTTTCCATGATGCGCAAGAACTTAAAAACCTCCCTTCAAGTAGAGCATGTTATTTCCAAGAAGATGGTGGGACAATAAGAGTTAGTCCACCCCTGATAATTGCTGCAGTGTTTGATCTCTAATGTTGACATTGGAATCCGATCCAAGTTTATAAAGCAATACGCTTTCTAAACGATCGAGACATCTTCATAAGTATCTCGATGTTTACCATGAGGGAGTTGGTTGGCTCGGCTAACCAGAACTCCCGAGTCAGATGACTCAAGTTATGGTTTTCACCCCATTGTGTTTTCATGTAAACATCTTGTACATTGTACTTTCTTGGTTAATTAATTGATTGTGATGTTCTTGATATAATTCCACAAAAGATTCCAAACTACTATCGATACACTATTCACCCCCTCTATTGCTATCCTCAGGGAATCACATTGCTTTCAGTTTTGCAAAATACCACTAGTCCTTTAATGTGTTGTAGTTTGCTTAGAATTGCCTAAATTCAAGAGGAAGAGAACTTAGGGTAAATTGTATATAATCAACTCGCTCATTTCCAACAATAGACTTATTAACTATATCGTATTCTTATTTTTCTTTACAAGCTTCTTAACATTGTCTGTCTTAAGCATTAACATTTGACACTTCCCGTCATGATTATTTTTGTGAGACCAAGACAAAGGTTGTTTGACTTTACCTAAGCCTTATAATACAACTTTTCATCATCAGTTCTCTATAATAGTTTGCAACTTATGGTTTTCAACAAAACTCTAAGATGAAATAGAATTGTTTAAATTAATCTGCACAGTTGAGTTCATTGAAAATGATAATGGAATTGTCCGATGCAAGCAAGTTCACAGTCGTTGAAAATGTAAATCAATAAAATATATGTTTATAATAATGTTTGATTAAAAAAGAAATAAGAATGATGCAGAAAATGCATACCGAAAAGAGACAAAAAAATTCACGCTTTGTTAAAAATGTTCTTTAGGTAGAAGATTAATATATCAATAAATGTGGATAAAAGTAAATGTGCTTTAGTATGTAATTAAATAAGTCATTGTCAATTCATGTTTGCCATATTTGGATGGAAAATCAAGATTTATCAAATAATGCATGGATAATGCTCCACCTTTGGATGATTTCTTAGTACATAGTATATTATTCTAATTATTAAAATTGCATTATATCATTTAATTCAATTTGTTCGTAGTTATTAAAAAATGCACTCAAAGCTGTAAATGATTTGATCAATTTAGTGACTAACCACTAATTGAACACTATAATATTATTGAGTCTGGTCTCAAGTGCTTCTCAAATGGCTTTTAGGCAATCAAAGTTTCCAATGATTTTTAGTATTTTTGGTAATAAGCTGAAATGTGCACGAAAAACATCTACAAATGAATGTTCATCATCCCGATATTGAGGTTATGCACATGTTAAATTTTGTATGAAAACTAGTGCAACTCATTTGTAGTTATTACCATAACCTCCAAGGTAACAACAATATTAATAATAACAAATACACCATTCCCCCTGCACATTTTTTAAAATCATGACAATGTAGCAACAAGACTAGAAATCAACTAACAAATAAGGAATAGATAATGAGTCTGCCTCCCTCTACCATGCTTAAGAGGCGTACCATTAGCAATGAAGAGAATGCGAGCGCGATGATCCTTCTTGATTTTCTACTTCCCTGCCAAAGCTCCTTGATGGTGAGAAGTTGCACTTGTGGTTCTTTCCTCTTCTGATTAGGCAGTTACCATAACGAGCGGCGGCTATCGAATAGGGGTGACTTTGGAGGATTGACCAAAATAAAAGAATACACCATCAAAACCTGACTCCTAAAGACACATTAACTGTGCGTGTACAAACATAACCAAAAAAATAAGAAACTGCTAAATCAATTCCAATAAGATATCAGAATTATTGATGGTATCTTCAATGCGTGCTGAAAAGTATTCTTCAGGCAGATCTCTCACGATCTGTGAGATCTCTACTGACGTAGCTCGTCAACTAACAAAAGAGAATCACTGTCTTTTTCTTCTTTAAGGAGCATCGCTCCATCGTTCTCCAAGAGAATGACTGACCAGTATATCAAATGTCAAGAAAACTCATCTGATGAGGGTATGATGAAATTTATTACCTTTGCCTTGATGATTTATACTTTGTTCCAAGAGGAGGTTGTAATATAGTTATAGATTAGAGGAATCCCAGCTTGCGTCAACAGCCTTAATGATCTTTTCGTGTAGCAGTGCACCGGAGCAAGCAATTATGCCTCTATCAAGGCCCTCTAAATATATCCCTCTAGAGAAATCCAGTGGACGCCCTCTTGCATCCGTAACTACACCACCAGCTTCTTTGATAATTAAGACACCAGCAGCATGGTCCCATATCTTTTCTCTGTACCCTGCCCTTGCAAATTTCATAAATATTTCTGCATCTCCCCTTGCAATAGCTGCGTATTTCACCATGCTATATACTCGCAAAGGTTGTTTCCTGCAATCATAGTCAAAACAAGAAGCTTTGGGAAAGGAATCCAGATATTTTCATCTGAGAAATTGATGTTTTCATTCTCGTGTTCAAAAATAGACTTCACAGATCAAAAAAACGCATTCTCAATGCTAATGATGTGGACAACCAGTTTAAACTCATCATTTCCACTTCCAGAATTAGTTTTGCTTCCATTTGCACAGGATAAAAAGAATAGGGCAATTTATTCAGTAGGATCCATCATAACTTCGAGCTAGCGAGTAATAAAAATCTTCAGGGATCAATTCAACAGATATAAACTTGCAATGATTTGACCAATGTCGGCAACTATGTCATAAAACAAAAAAATGGACAGTAAAAAGTTCAGGAATGAAGATCATTAAGGATTAAGGCTTGGTACATACCTTAAACCAACACTTTGAGCAAGACCAGACGTGTAGGAGTGTCTCGAGTTAGCCTTCTCGACAGGTTCACAAAAAGTAGCCATTGTCGGATTATCAATGTTGGACACCTGGATGGCCACTGTAGCATTTGATGTTTCAAACTTCCCATGGTCAAAGATGAGTGGCTGCATCCAAGCTTTGCCAATACCTTGCATAGCATACATTACACAACCTTTATGCCATGATCCAGATGGAGGAGGTGATAACTTAGACATGAACCTGTAATACCGGTGATGATAATTGAGCCACTCCCTCCTCATTGGGTAGTTTGGGCATCCAAGAACACCAATTACAACTTCCCCATCTTCTATCAATGCAAGTGCAATAGCATATTGGTCCCCACGTACAAAGCCCAAAGTGCCATCCACGGGATCAAGGACCCAGTGTCGCCCTTTTGGTCCGCCACTGGAGTTGCATCTGCTAATAGCTTCCAGGACTTCCTGAGCACCTAATGCTCCTATAGGTTTAGTTAATCCATATGTAGAGGCTTCTGTTAGGCAGGCATTTACTGTGCTAACAACAGATTCCAATACGCCAGATTCGTTATCTTTGTTCAGTGTATTGACATCTTCCTCCGCAACTATTGATACATTGTCATTGCCAAAATACTCAGAAAGCACCCAACTAACAACTGCTTGAACACTCCAATCTGTTGATTTGATCAGATTGGTAAAAGTTAGATAATATAGCAGGCATCGCATATGTGAAATATTAAGGAAGGCAAGCTCAGAAAGAGGATGCTACAAGTTTCTTGACAAATATGGTGATGAAGCTCAAAAGAATAATTTTGCTAGATTTCTTATTTTATTACTCTGTTTCTAATCCCAAGGTGTTCGAGCCAACGAACAAACAAGGAAAAAATCAAAATTTTTACACCATGAACCTTAGAAACTTTCAAGGAAAAAATCAAAATTTTTACACCATGAACCTTAGAAACTTTCTCGACCCTGCAAACATCATAATTATCACCTAAATCCTCCAAACTTACGAACTCTTACATCACAAACATTGTGGTTAATACCCGTCCATTTGACTGTTAAAGGTCAATGGAATCCGTCAGTAATAAGACAATTATACCCTTGTTTACAGAATTCACAAACCATATCCTTCCCCACCATCGTCCTCACGGCCACATTCACCTTCTCCTCCCCTTCTCTACCTACCACGACCCCGTCACCTTCAGCCACATGGTGATCGCCGGAGCTTGTCTCCGTCCATCATTTACTCGTCTGGAGCACCATACCAAATCAGCCATCCCTCCAGCTCCCTCGATCCTGAGCACCAATTCGCCGCACCACCATCTCCTTCTCCCGCTTCACCCTCCACCTCACACAGCCCATCAACCTCCAAGCAGCCACCATGCTCGTAGGACCTTTGCTCCGTATTCCGCGATACCAAGGTGAAGACCAGGAGAGTTCTGTTCTCCATCCATGGGCGACCTCGTCCACCAAATTTCAGTTTAGATATCCAATTCCTTAGCTTTGATTTATTCTGAATTCTTTCTGATATTCATCACCTTCATATCCCTTTTTCTCTTTCAAATCGATCATCTATTTGTCTATATCCACTCTAATTAGTTTGGCAACATTCTTCTCCCTTCCGTTGTTATTTTACCTCTCGGAGTCAATCACCTCCATCCATGCATGATGAATGGAGATATGGAGTCATATCCCTCACCTTTGGTGACTCTTCCATTCACATATTCCTCTTTGTTTTTAGCGGAGGCATATCACCTTGATCTGTTTGTTCCTCTGCAGGTCATCAGGACTCAAATTGAAGAACGATTCAGCTATCAGGTTTTTGGTTAGACAGCTCCGGTGATGCATCTTTGTCTCCAACATCGATCATCAATGCACAACTTCTTAATTGGCAAACTTGGGGGGAAGGCATCCTCTCCAACTTCATAACATCACACAGCCTTACAACCGCATTTGAGAGTTTATTGAAGCCAATGTGAACTCCAATTGCAGCTCCATGCAATCAGGTTCCCAGATTAGTCATTCCTCCATCTCCGGACTCAAATTTAGGTGCAATCGGCGTGAGGCACGCAACCAGCAACTTTCATCCTTCGTTCCAGCCATCTGTTCTTTGTGAAGCCCACCACCATCAACTTCTTCCCTGTTTTGAGCTAAACCTTACACCCTTCGGAGATGGCAAGACCCTTGGTTCGAGCCTAATTTTTTTTTCTTTGCCCCTTTGCGCCTTCAGTGAAGCATCAAAGAAAAAAAGGACAGATCCATTATACTTCCATCTTGTTGCGATTGTGTGGCGCACTTTCACTGGATCTGATCCATCATGTGCCCGAGCAATCTGTAGCCCATATTCAAGACATTAAATTTTGGATTTCAGTTTTGTTTCGCCAAAGTCCAGAAAGAAATTTCAGAGAATTTCGGTGGAATTTCGATGCAAAGTCTCATGGACACATCCTTCTTCTTAATGAAGAGAGCCGATGCTCCCATAATGATGTAATGGGGCAGATGAATCCCTTCTCTAACATCTCTCGCAACTGCACCTTGAGATATCTCAGCTCGACGGGTGCCATCATGTATGGAGGAATAGAGGTCGGATGTGTATCTAGTAACAAAGTGATTTCAAACTCAATCTCTCTCACTGGGTGTAGTCCAAGTAAATCATCTAGGAACGTGTCAGGAAACTCGCGTACTACCCGAGCATCCTCCATAATCCTGTCATGGGAGAATGTGTCAACAATGTATGCAAGATATCCCACACATCCCTGACTAAGTATTGTGCTCTCGAGGCAGATATGTACTCAACTCCTTGTATCCGATGTATGTCCATCGAGTTGGAAGGTTGGTACTCTTGATAGGTGGAAGATAATTGTCTTCCCAAAGCAGTTCAGGCATGCATGGTGCCTTTCTAGCCAATCCATGTCTAAGGTAATGTCAAAGTCCTCTAATTGTATCATTGTTAGGAATGTAGGCATCTCGTACCCATTGATCTATATAGCTACATCCTCGATTACCTGATGGATATGAATAACTGGCCCCATGGGCCCCTCGTAGTACGGGGTAGGTACACTCACTACAGACTTGCCCAAAGTGGGCACCAAACGACATGTAAGAAAAGAATGTGTAGTCCTCGAATTAAACAATGCATGTAAAGGAACCCCAAGTACTAAAACCATACCTCTAACAATAGACCCAGATGCATGTGCATGTTCTCACGACATTCAGTTGACCATGTGGGGTGGTGTATTGGATCATGCGACATTGAATGACTGATATGGTGTACCATGTGAGTCCCAATCTCCATGGTAGAAACCCGATCCCTGAAATTGTCTTGATGGTCGTGTGGATCTCCCACTCTGCTACTGTTGAGTGCTCGAACCATTGGCACGGTAAGGACACTTAGCCTTAAAATGGCACAATTGTCTGCAGTAGAAACAAGTCATGTTCGGCTGAAAAAGAGTGCCTCGAGAAACCAAACTACCTCTCCCAGATCTGTGACTCTGTACATGCGTCAAGGGAGTGAGAAGGTCATGCACCACGACTGGAAAATGTCTGCAACAAGGTAGGAGATGAAGTAGATCCATTGGCGGGATGTGTCACTATCATGGGCTGGTAACGACGCTCTCGACAAAAATGAGAGAAGTCTTGGCGTATTGCTCGGCTAGATGGTAAAGCCGGTAACTGTGATTGTCCTCATTGTGATCGGCTCTTGTATAGCCTCCCATCTCGTCACCTTGGCAGTAACCTCCTTGATGGAGGTAAGATCCAAGGTAGACAACCTACCATTTACCTCATGGCATATACCACGGATGAACTTCTGTTAGTTCTCCTATGGACAGGTTGTAGTGGCAGGAAAATGGCGAGACAGCTTAGTGTATCGTATCAGGTACTCCTGGACCGTCATTGTCCCATGTGTAAGCTCGCTGCTGCTCCTCTACCCAATGCTCGAGGTAGAACTCACTGCAAAACTCTTCAACAAAGAGATCCCAAGTGACGGGCTCGATCAGATGCTCCTGGATAGCATGTCACCATCTTTATGCATATCCAGCCCATGAAAATTCAGTAAATCTTACCCATTTTTCCTCTAGCGTGTGAATCATTCCTGTGACTTGAACACATGCTTGACCCAATGCTCTGCTTCCTCTATTATGCCAGTACCAAAGAATTGTGGTACCTGAGATTGTCGGTATGTGGTGTATGTTGAATGTCTTGCATGGACTCAACCAGTAAGGCCAGCCGACGTGCCACATCGGTTTCCATACAAGGCGGCATGGTTCTGCATAAGAAACCATAGCATTAGTACTTGTTTTTGCTTCATGAGAGATATATGGGTAGTAATACTACTTTTTTTATGCTATCTTCCTCAAAATCATGTTGGGTCAAAAGACCCAAACACAATCTTGCACTTCGAATATCCACTAAGGAATCACATACATAGAATGGAATGGGATATCACTGCTCCTATACCAATTGTGACGCCTCCAGGAGCAGGATACTCGACAATCCAATCCACACATACATTCCACATTAGAACCACAACAAGGGTGAGAAAGGAAATAGCATAAAAGGCGATAAAAGAAAGGTTGCATTCATTTTTCCATTAACATTCATCATGTATCCATGCCCACAAAAAATATCATACATGTATCACCAAAACATCCATACACATATAATGCATCTCTCTCGAAAGGTACATGTAAAGAAAACAGAAAAGAACACAAAATGTACATCCCCAAAAGTAACCGTAACAACAGTAGAACCAACCATTCATCGATATTGTTGCTCCTGAAAACCTGTCAGATTCACAAAAATAGGTACGTCATGAGAAACGTCGCCCAGTATCGTACTAAAACTCTAATAACAAAGTGAACTAGAGGCTAGAAAGTGTACAAAAGAAAGATAACTATATAAACCCACACTAAAACTAACCAGAAAACATGGATCCTTGATCATTATCCTTGTGAGACCAGCATCGTGGATAGTTTGTGGTCTTAATTCACGAGGAATCTCATACTATGACTTTAAGTCATTGGATTCTTAAGCTTGGGATGTCGCCATAGGCATGCAATAACGTATAGCATCTGAACTAATTTTCCAACACGTCTAGTAGTTGTCCTTAATTCAATTCAGCAGTCACACTCTTTATTGTGTGTCAAACCCACCCCACACTTTACCGTATGCCAACTCTACCTACACTAGTCTATAACCAACGAAGAATAAATGTATTCGTGAAACCCTCCATCACCTCTTTCTTCTTAAATACCCACAATTCTAAAAATCCTCGTTTAGAACCAATACTAAGAATATCAATCAATGTGGTCTACACCAACCAGTATCTAAGTGTCAACCTTAAGTGATACAAGTGAAACATAGATGACCAACCATAACTACTTGGCACCATGCTCGAAGTACTGGGCACAGGGCACTCTAAGTATTGAGGCTAAAAAGCATGCAAAGGGCACCTCGGTGTGCCAAGCAGTATGTCCCGCGACCACTGAACTTTTCTGTTATGGTGGTTATGGTGTAGAGATATTTCTAGAATTTATGTACTCTTCTGTTATGTTTATTTTCCTTATTCCACCTTATGTAATTTACCCATAGGCTTTCTCTATATAAGAGAGCATAGGGTTAACTGGAATAATAAGTTCTCATTTTCATTTCCACCAACATGGTATCAGAGCCTCCATCCTAAAACCCTAGCCGTCCCTCCCCTTACTCGTCGGCGCCACCCCTCTCCCCTCCTCATCCCACCGGCATCACCCTCCCTCCCCACCAGCCCCGTCGCCCTCCTCCTCTCCCCCTCCCCCCGCGCGATACCTCATCCCGACGCCCTCTCTCCGCCACCACTCATCCCGTCATCGCCGCCCCATCATATAATCGTCGGCGCCCTCCCCCCCTACCCGGCGCTGACCCCGTCACCTTCTCTTTCTCGTTCTTCATGGGTTTGAGTGCATAAGTCAACATATGCACTCAACTCCCTACATGTTTATGTAGTCAGTTATTCATTGGTCTACAAACCCTAGTTCTTCGTCTCCAGCAACAATGTCAGAAAACAAAGTTGATATGCCCCTCCATCGGCGCCTTCAAAGGTCCAGCGCCAATAGTCAAGATGGATGGGATGAATTACAAGCTCCTGACGATGCAGTTCATGAGACTAAAGTCCAATGGTAAGAAGTACATTCTTACCGAAGATGAGCCGGCAACGAAGACTGGGGTTTATGCCTCATGGGAGACTGATGATTCGTATGCCAAGGTATGGCTTTCAGGCACGCTGACGATGGAGATTGCTAATGATGTCCTCCATCAGCCCACTGCTAAGGTAGTGTGGGATATCCTTACCGCGACATACTCACAGATGAGAAACGAGACCAAGATCCTCCAACTTCAGCATGATATATTTACAGTCAAGCAGAATGGTCGACCGTTGCATTCGTTGTATACATCCCTACAAGGGATGTTTGAGAAGCTTTACAGTATCATTCCCCTGACAGCGACCCCTGAGCAGGAAAAGATGTTCCGGAATGCTACTATGGTGGGGGTCTTACTAGCGGCACTTGACTCGGAGTATGATGTGGCTCGCTCACAGATCCTGACGAATGCTATTATCCCTCCAGTGGAGGAAGTGTATCGACGGCTCAACAGAATCACAGTTCCATCTACTGATACTACCCACCTCCTTCGGCGATGGCAGTTTCCAGAGGCAGAGGTGCATCTTCTTTTCGTGGTCGTGGACCTCGTGGTCGAGGTGGCCGATTCCGTCAGCCATGCACCTTTTGTCATCGCCCGGGTCATATGGAGGATACATGCTATTCTAAGCATGGTTTTCCTGCATCAGCCCGTGTAGCCAAGCATGTTGCGCCTCCACAAACATCTACTTCAGATCAGCGGTTTGAGGATATTGTCGCCATACTATGTGATATCATGCCTCCTGCCACTACTGACTCGCCAGGAGGTCACTCAGACATAGCAGCTACAGCCTCTGCCAGCACGTCAACCCTAGATAGCACATCAGGTAGCGTTTATGCCTTTACATCCTCTCATAAAACCTGATGTTTCAGAATGGATTATGGAGTCTGGTGCGATACATCACCTCTGTCGAGACAGAGATAAGCTTACATCATACAGGGAGGTTCCACTAGGGCGATCAATAGTAATAGCAGATGGGACTCATTCACCCATCATTGGACAGGGGGAGATCAGCTTGACACCCTCCATGCGACTACAGAATGTTTTGCATGCTCCATATTTTTCAATGAACTTACTTTCTATTAGTCAGATTACAAAGGATTTGCATTGTCGTTTTATTTTTGACCCATCGTCTCTTATTTTCAGAACATTCTAACGGGCAAGGTGATTGGTGTGGCCGTGAGCAGGATGGTCTCTATCGGTTGGTCTGCACCCCCTATGCTAGTGTCTCATCTCAGCCCAGTGGAATTGTTTCTCCTTTTACCTGGCATATGTGTTTTGATCATCTCCCTCTTCAGAAGTTGTGTCATATCTTCCCCCAGATTTCACCAAGGCCTTCTTTTTAGTGTGAATCGTGCCAGTTGGGAAAGCATCACAGATCTACTTTCCCTAGTCGTGAATCTCGGAGAAGTCGCTCCCATTTTGAGTTGTTGCATGTTGACATTTGGGGTCCGAGTCGTGTCCCTGATCACCAGGGACACAGGTTTTACCTCATCGTTATTGATGATTTCTCTAGATTGTCTTGGGTATTTTTATTGAAAAATAATCTGAAGCAGGTGATATAATAAAAAATCTTATTAATGAAGTTCAGAATGTTTTTACTTCTAATGTGAAAATTGTGCGCACAGATAATGCCTTAGAATTTTACACTCGTGTTCTTTCACATTTCTTCTTGTCTTGTGGCGTTATTCATCAAATAATTTGTGCCTACACGTCTCAACAAAAAGGTGTTGCAAGAAAACATCTTCATCTTCTTAATATAACTCGGACTTTACTCATTTAGAGTTGTGCTCCACTGTCTTTTTGGGATGATGTTGTGCTTATGGCATGTTATCTGGTCAATTGTATGCCATCCTCTGTCTTAGGTGAGAAAGTTCCTTTTTCTGTTGTCTTTCCGGACAAGGAATTGTTCTCCCTAACTCCTTGTATCTTTGGCTCAGTTGCTTCTGTTCATCAACGCACTCCGAGGCTTGACAAGCTCTCACCTAGGGTTGTCAAGTGTGTGTTTTGTGGGTACTCTCGTACTCAAAAGGGTTACCGATGCTATGATCCTGTGAAATAAAAGATATCATGTTAGTGCTGATGTCACCTTCTTTAAGTCTGTGATGTATTTTTCGCCTACAAGTGTTAGGATGACTTCTTCCACTACTGATGATGAGATTTATGTGTCACCTCCTCTGCGTCAATCTGATCACATACCAACTCCTACTGCTCTACCTCACCACCACCACCTCCTCTGCAAACACCAGTCCCACCTTTACCGAAATTTTATACCTGTCGTCCGATTCCTGCTCATGGAGGCCATCATTCATCCACCATGCCCCAGGTATTTCCAGGTGATATTAGTAACGATGGGTCTGACAATGCATAAGTGCGGGAAAATGACATACATGAGGACATTGCCGATGATTTGGATGTATCTATTGCCTTTAGGAAGTCTAAGCGGGCGTGTGCGTCCTATCCACTTACTTCACAGGTTTCATTCCATCGCCTCACTGGTGATTTTCATAAATTTCTTGTGGCCTTATCTACCGTGGAGATGCCATGGAATTATCAGGATGCCTTGAAGGATAGTTGTCGGCGTTTAGCCGTGGAAGGAGGAAATGACTGCCAGTGTTGCAATAGTCGGCCGACTATCCCGAATAGTCGGTCCAACTATGCAGTGCGGGGGGTCCCCGACTGAATAGACCTCTAGTCGGTCAATAGTCGGCCCGACCGAATAGTCGCCCGACTATTCGGCCGACTAGCCCGACTATTAGGCCGACTGGAGTTTGACTTTTGATATTTTTATTTTTTTTATTTTTAATTTTCAGTTTTCATGGGTTACATTTTACCACGGTATCGCAACAAATGTTATATTCTATATATCTATTATATTGATTGGTATTTTTATCTTGGATTCATGTTAACTAATGACCATATATGTATAAAATATAAGAATATATGTATTATAATAAATTTTTATATTAAAAATACAAAACCGAATAATTCCGAATAGTCGCCCGAATACCGATTATTCTCTATTCAGTGACCCCTCCGACTGACATGGCCTCAAATTTCAGCGAAATTTGGTCGAATTTCTGTCGAATATCGATATACAGTCGAAATCGAAATTCGACCGAAATGACCGAAATGACCGAAATATGAGGGTCCTAGTACAAAAAATAACCGAAATGACCGAAATTTCGGTCGAAATTCCACCGAAATTCCATCAAAATTCTATTTTGGTCGATACCGAAATGGTGACCGAAACCAACATTTAGGGCCTTGCCGACTGAATACCGAATACCGTCTTCTGCAACACTGATGACTGCCCTGCGGTCTCATGGTACATGGAGCATGGTTGTTGCTCCTCCAGAAGCTTCTGTTGTCAGTTGTAAATGGGTCTTTACTGTCAAATATAATGTGGATGGCAGCCTTGATCATTAAAAAGCAAGGCTAGTGGCACGTGGATTCACTCAAACCTATGACGTGGATTATATGGACACATTTTCTCCGATTGCACGTCATTCCACTCTACATGTTCTTCTGTCAGTCGTCGTGGTACGTGATTGACCCTTGTTCTAGCTTGATGTTAAAAATGCCTTTTTATATGGAGATTTGCAGGAAGAAGTCTACATGCAGCAGCCTCCAGGGTTTGCTGCTGAGGGGGAGTGTCAAATGGTGTGTAGACTTCACAAGACCATTTATGGTCTTAGCAAAGTCCGCGGGCATGGTTTCAGAAGCTTTCAGATTTAATTCAGAAGCAAGGGTTTAAAAGATCAAATGATGATCACTCTTTATTTGTCCAGAAGACTCCCAGAGGTACTGTTGTTATTATGGTATATGTTGATGATATACTTGTTACAGGAGATGACATGCAGGGGATAAAGATGGCAAAAGCATTTTTAGGCCATCAGTTTGTAACAAGGATCTTGGTACTCTACGATACTTTCTAGAATTGGAATTTGCGAGGAATGTGCAGGGTCTTGTGATGACCCAAAGGAAGTATATTACCGACATGCTTGTTGAGACGGCATGATCGAGTGTCGACCTCGACTACTCTCATGAATCCTAGTATGAAATTATATGGAGATGATACAGAGGAAGTTGACAAAAGAAGATATAGAGAAATGGTGGGAAAGCTTCTCTATATTACCATCACTAGACCTAACATTGCTTTTGTGATAAGTCGGGTGAGTCAGTTCATGGAACAGCCCAGACAGGTACACATGGATGTTGTATATATGATACTAAGATATCTAAAGTCGCCTCCGTGCAGGATTGTTGTTCAGGAAAGAAACAAATCTCTCTATCTCTATATATGCTAATGCGGATTAAGCAGGATGTCCCAGGTATCGGAAATTTACTTCAGGTTTTGTAGTGTTTGTTGGCAGTTCCTTAGTTTCTTGGAAAAGCAAGAAACAGACAATGGTAGCTAGATCTAGTGTTGAATCCGGGTACAGGGCTATGGCACCGGCAAGTACGGAGATGATGTGGATGCGAGCCGTATTAGAAGATCTGCATATAGATGTACCTCTACCCATGAAATTACAATGTGACAATCAAGCAGCATTATTTATTGCTAATAATCATGCATTTCATGAGAGGACGAAGCATATTGAGGTAGACTGCCACTGTACCAGAGATATGATTCAGAAGGGTTTGATTTCTACTTTCCATGTCAGTTCAGGAGAGCATACTGCAGATATCTTTACCAAGCCATTGCTCAGAGGGCCGTTTCAGAAATGTCCTTCCAAGCTGAGCATGATCGACATCTATGCTCCATCTTGAGGGGGAGTGTAGAGATGTTTCTAGAATTTATGTTCTCTTCTGTTATGTTTATTTTCCTTATTCCACCTTATGTAATTTACCTATAGGTTTTCTCTAATAAGAGAGCCTAGGGTTCCCTGGAATAAAAAGTTCTCATTTTCATTTCCACCAACAATAACTATTTGGCACCGTGCTCGAAGTACTGGGCACAGGGCACTCTAAGTAATGAGGCTAAAAACCACGCAAAGGGCACCTCGGTGTGCCAAGCAGTATGTCCTGCGACCAATGACCTACCGGGATCGTGGACATCTAAACTTCTACTCGGAGCCCCAAGGGTGCATGCCCTCCATTGCAATGCTACTCCAACTACCCTCATGCCACTGAAAGTAAGATATTATTGCATGAAATCGGAACTACAGTGGGAAATTCGATCGCTAGTTCTATGAGCTAAAGCAAAGATCTGAAAACTTGAAATGTGTCATGATGCTCATCATCACTGATCCTCACCGTATGCATTATCTATTATTTCCAAAGTGGCCTTAGCCCATTCCAGCATATGATAATCCATAAACTTTAAACAAATCTACTCTTTTGTAGTCTAACTTAGTCATTTATTAATCCTAAATGGTCCTACAGACCCAGAATGATCTATCATATATTTTTATCGATCGATTAGTACTTGATGATCAATAAAAATATCATTATTGCCATTCTAGAGTCACATTGATCGATTAATGCAATATGCATGATCAATCAGCATTGACGCTCCGCATAACTTGCATGATCGATCAATGTTGATCGATCAGAACCAAATAGCTGATCGATCAGACTTGGGAAAGTATCCCAGAACTGCTCCGACGATGTCCCATGAATGTGCTCCAATCCACGATCCAACTACACCATTGAATTCCTACTATTACCCACATCACTCCCCACATCGAAACCTTCGAGACGGTGCCCTCGGATCTCCATTCGACCGTCGAAAGTCCGTCTATAGCAACGAAGCTCCGACGAAGGGGGCGGAGCTCCAGTAAGGCTAAGCGGTATGGTTAGCCAGACCGCTGGGCTTCCTTATATAAGTTGGATTCCTTAATCAGGTTTGGTTTTGGATCCAGTTCCGAAAGATGTACCTCGATCATATTCTGCTCGTAACTTCCTCATACGGCTCAAATTTTGATGTTCTTGGACACACTGGGAATGCCTTGACGAGTATTACAAGATAGTGCCTTCATTTGTCTCATTTGAATACAGGTCAAAAACTTAGAATGAGTGAAATCATATACTTAGAGATCTTACAAGTGCATCAGTAGAAATGGTGTGCTCAGAACATACCTAGGGTGTGTTGGATGATGGGGAAGGCCCATGAGCAAAGAGAATAGTGGGAAGCATGCGAATGTAAAAATGCAAAAACTGGGCTAACATACTAGGTGGCAGGGTGGAGGAGCCATAAGAGCTGGTGAAGGTATTAGTGGAGCTGGTGGAGATGGGGAAAGGTGGCGGAGGTGCTGGTGGGGATGGATATGGTGGTGGCATAGAAGGAGGCACATTTACCTCCTCTCTATAGTCAGACAGAGTCAACCTGTCATATGTAGAAGATAAATACATGATAGGCTCAAAAAAATATGACATCAGCATTGACAAAGTACTTCTATCTAACTGTATCGAAGCACGGTGCCCATTCTGGGCCCATGACTAGCCTCCAAGCACACTTGACATCTCTAGGAGAGAGCTTGTCACGATAAGGAGACATGTTGTGCATAAATGCCACAAAGCCAAAACACAAGGTGTAAGAGAGAACATATCTTTCTCGAGAAGCACAATTGAGAAAGAAAGCTTCTCTCCTAAAATTGAGGATGACATACAATTCACCAAGTAACAACCACAGGAACTGCATCACCCTAGGAAAGAATAAGGTAGCATGACTCTTGAATCAGGAGGGTTCTTGTGACATCCGGATCTAAATAACCCGAACCCGACCCGATTAAGGGTCTGAACGATTAATTAATATTCAAGCAATATTGAATAAATCTAGATTGAATTTCTGTCAGGACGCAGTCGACCAAATGTCGATCGCATCGTAATGCGTGCTATCAGAAAAGCCGCGATGCAAAACCAAAACCGCAAAAATGAACCGAGACTACCAGAAAATTCGTTTCGACGAAACAAAACCAACAAAATCGATCGTTCGTCGATCGGAGGTTGTTTGACCATTTAAAATCGCAAAATTTAATCATAAACCAAGACCGCATTTCACCAATCGTTGAATACATCTCAGATCAAAAGTATGTAAATATTATACTCATTTTGATCGTAATTCTGAGACGGTCAAAACGAGTTATTGATCATCTGAATCGAAGGTTCAGTTTGTAAATACAGCTGACTTAGAGATTCTAGATAAAAGAGAGATAATAAAGGTTAAATAAAATATAATAAATATTTATTTCAGCACAGCAGCCCCCTTGGTTTTTCTCTCCTGACCACTTGTCATCACCAAGCTTTTTTCTTCCCCATTTGGCAAACACAAAGGCCCCCTTTTTTTTGTTTATATAGCACCCTCCCCTCTCCTTTTTTTTCTCAAATCCCCCCCCCCCCATTTTTCTCCCAAATTTCCACCGAGGGAGCTATTCCTGTTGCTCCAGTGTTGTCCAGCAGCTCTAGAGCAGCTGCTACTTCCATTTGAGCTCCAGCAACTGTTGCTACAGCAACTACTGCTGATGCTGCTCCTTCCAAGCAGCTGGAGGGTGCTGCCCTCTCTTGATGTTGTGCTCCAGCAGCTCTCAAACTGCAGACACAGGTGTTGCTATTGCATGCAAGAATTATCTCCAAATTTTGGAGATCAAGGTACAATTCAGCCCTCTCTTGCTGCCATCCATGTTTACTAAAAATCGAATTCAAAACTCCTCATTTATACTCTGATTTCATGTTAAAATGGGGAAGATATATGGTTGGAATTGCATTGTAATTGGAACTAAGTTTTAGATCATGGTTATGTTATAATTTCATGGTAAAATGGGAAAGATTTGGGGTTAGAATTGCATGTAATTGGAGCGAAGTTTCATATCACTGTTATGCTATAATTTCATGTTAAAATGAGAAAGATTTGGAGTTGGAATTGCATGTACCTAAGTTTCAGATCACTGTTATGATATAATTTCATGTCAAAATGAGAAAGATTTGGGGTTGGAATTGCGAGTAATTGGACCTAAGTTTCATATCACTTTTATGATATAATTTCATGTTAAAATGAGAAAGATTTGGGTTGGAATTGCATGTAATTGGATCTAAATTTCAGATCACTGTTATATTATAAATTCATGTTAAAATGAGAAATATTTGGAGGTGAATTGCATATGATTGAAGTCTGAATTCAGATCACTTATAGTTACAGATTTCATGAGAAATTTGGGGGTAACGTGCATAAGATTAAGTCCAATTACAGATCACTTATACCTCCAGATTTCATGAGAAATTTAGGGGAAAATGCGTATAATTAAGTCCAATTTCAAATCACTTATAGCTACAGGTTTCATGAGGAAATTGGGGGTAAAATGCACATAATTAAGCTAATTTCAGATCACTTATAGCTACAAATTTCATGAGAACTTTGAGAGTAAAATGCACATAATTAAGCCCAATTTCAGATCATTTATAGCTTCAGATTTCAGGAGAAATTTGGAGGTAAAATGCACATAATTAGGCCCAATTTCAGATCACTTATAGCTACAGATTTCATGAGAAATTTTGGATAAAATGTATATAATTAAGCTCAATTTCAGATTACTTATAGCCACAGATTTCGTGAGAAATTTGGAAGTAAAATGCACATAATTGAATCTCAAATTCAGACATGTGAGAGACTAATTTTATATTTAAATTAAAAGTTGTTGGTAGAAAAATAAGTTCTTGAATAAACCAGAGACCCACGGCTCTCTTATATAGGAGAAAAGCCCTGATTTAATTACACAACGATACATGAAGAAAATGTAAAATATAAAAGTACTATGAGATATGATTATCTCAACACTCCCCCTCAAGCTGGGAGCATATATATCTATCATGCTCAGCTGGAACAACATTTCTGAAATGGACCTCTAGCAAGCGCTTTGGTGAAGATGTCGGCAGTCTGATCTCCAGTAGACACGTGAAAGGTGGATATGAGACCTTTCTGGATCATATCTCTAGTGTAATGACAATCCACCTCTATCTGCTTTGTCAGTTCATGAAATGCAGGATTATTGGCAATAAATAGGGCTGTTTGATTATCGCATACAAGCTGCATAGGTAGAGGAACCTCAATAGTAAGATCAGTCAACACCGATTTCACCCACATCATTTCAGCACATCCCTGGGCCATCGCCCTTATTCCGACTCTGCACTTGATCTAGCCACCAATGTCTGCTTCTTGCTTCTCCATGAAACAAGTGAACTGCCGACGAAAATAGCAAATCCAGAGGTGGACTTTATGTCTTTTGGACAACCGCCATAATCTGCATCTGCGCATGCTGTCACACTAAGGGATGTACCCCTACAGAATATAAGACTCGAACCAGGTGAATTCTTCAAGTATCTCAAGATCATATGAACGGCATCCATGTGCACCTTCATGGGCGGCTCCATAAACTGACTGACTTTGCTTACTGCAAATGCAATGTCTGTCCCAGTGATAGTGGCCTACAAGAGCTTCCCAACAAGCTCTCTATATCTCCTTTTGTCAACCTCCTCAGTATCCTCGTCATACAACCTCATACTCGCGTCCATGGGAGCGGTAGCAGGTTTGCAACCTGTCATACCTGTCTCAGGAAGAAGATCCATAACAAACATTCTCTGAGTCATTACAAGAACAGGCTTGTTCCTAGCGAATTCCAACCCAAGGAAGTAACGAAGATTGCTAAGATCCTTAGTCATAAACGGTTGTTTTAGGAATCCCTTGGCAATATGAATGCTCTGCTCATCGTCTCCTGTAATGACAATATCATCTACATAAACAAGAATAGCCATTGTACCTCTTGGTGTCCTCCTAACAAACAGAAAATGATCCACAGTAGACCGCACAAACCCTTGTTGCTCTATCAATTCCAATAGCTTCTGGTACCAAGCTCTCGGACTCTGCTTCAGGCCATACAATTGCCTTATAGAGTTCGCACACCTTCTGGGACTCCCCCTCAATAGCAAATCGGGTGGTTGATGCATATACACTTCCCTCCTGCAGATCTCCATATAGAAGCATCTTCACGTCAAGCTGGTACAAAGGCCAGTCTTTGGAAACAGCAACTGAAAGAAGAATGCGAAGAGTCAAGTGTCTTTCTCCTGGAGAGAAGGTGCCTTGATAGTCTATCCCATAGGTTTGGGTAAACCCTCGGGCGACAAGTCTTACCTTATAGCGATCCACACTACTATCTGCCATTTGTTTAACCGGGAATATCCATTTGCATCTCACAACTGATGCACCAGGCGAGACCCCGTGATCGAATAGCGGCCATCTCTTCTTCCATAGCAAGTCGCCACTTGTTGTCCTGAAGCGCCTCCTGATATGTACGTGGGATAGTAATAGCAGATAGTCCAACTACAAACTTCTTGTAGTCCTCTGCAAGATGATCCAATGATACATGCATAACAAGAGGATACTTGGCACATCCCCGTCGAGATTTCCTTAGGGCAATAGGTATCTCCAGGTCATCAGCTTCTTTGTCCTCCGTAATCAATTCTTCCTGTGTATCATTCAACAGTACCATCAGTAGAAATTGTATTTTCATTACATACCTGAGGCGTGAGGGATGATGTGGATGGCGCATGAGCAGAGCTGCAAGTAGAAGACCTGCGAGTATAAATATGTGGTAAAAACATGGACTTGCTTGCAGGAGGAGGAGGTGGTGGTGGTGGTAGAAGTGGCGACGGTGGTGGATGTGAAGAAGGCCGAGAGTATGTGACAGAGAAGATGGGGGAGGAGGAACCACAACATCCTCCCCAACATCAGTATCATACAACCTGCCACCTGTAGGAGAAAAATACATAATGGACTCAAAAAATGTGACGTCAGCACTCATATGGTATTTTCTCCCAACCTGATCAAAGCACTAATACCCTTTTCGGGTACGGGAGTAACCGACAAAGACACATTTGACAGCTCTAGGTGAGAGCTTGTCACGGCCAGGAGTGAAGTTGTGAACAAATGCCACCGATCCAATGACTCTAGGTGTGAGAGGAAAATAATTCCTTCTCGGGAAACGCAGTCAAGAAAGGAATGTTCTCTCCCAAGAACAGTGGATGGCATGTGGTTCACCAGGTAGCAAGATGTTAGAACCGCATCCCCCCAGAAAAGAGTGGGAGTACGATCTGCTGAATCAACAACGTCCTTGTGACATCAAGAAGGTGTCTATGTTTACGTTCAGCCACTCCATTTTGTTGGGATGCATAATTGCACGAAGTTTGATGCATTATACCACGAGACCTGAGAAATTTTGCTAAGTTTAAAGTGGAAATTCCAATGTGTTATCAGTACGAATGAATTTGACATTAGCAGAGAAGATATTGTTGACTTCAAGAAGAAAGTTTTAATAATGGAGCCAGCTTCAGACTTATGTTTTAACAAGAAAACCCAAGATAGTCTAGAATAATCATCACAGCAACCATATAGAAAACGATGTCATTGATGATCAGGAACACGACTCGAACCCCAAATATCGAAATGAAAGAACTCGAAAGACCGACTACTATGACAACTTGAACGACTCGAAAAAGAGGAGCGATGATGTTTTCCAAGTTGGCAGGCTTTACAATCCAAAGTTGTACGAGTGGATATCTGCGGGAGCACATGAATCATCTTTTGAAGCGGAAGCTAGCCAAAACGAAGATGCCACAAGAACGAAGAAATGGATCCAGAAGAAAAAGAAGCTACTCCAGCATATGAAGAAATGGCAAGTTTATACAAGCCTCTCTGCTCACAGCCATGACCAATCACCCTGCCAGTCAGTATGTCCTGAAATACAAGAGAAGAGGGGTCAAAGATGGCACGGCAATGTAAATCTTTTGTAATTTGGCTAATAGACAAAAGATTCATCTGAAAATCAGGAGCATATAAGATGTTATGTAAATGCATAGAAGGGGCTAACACTATCTCCCCTTGACCAACTATTGGTAGACGAACTCCATTGGAAATAATCACATATCGTCCAAGAGGGATAGATCTGTAGGAGGTAAACTGTGTCTGATCTCCACACATATGATGAGACGCTCCGGAGTCCACAATCCAATTTGTCACATCTGAACTGTTACAACTTGTAAACGCATAGGAAATACCTGATGAACTGGATGATGCTCTAGCAATCGCTGCTGCATCCGGAGGATGCAATCGGATTGTGGGAGTAGTCATTGTAGCATTCTGATACTAATGTTGCTGCTCAATGCTAGTTGTAATGGGCATGAAGCTATGTAATCGTTCAAACATGCCCTCATATGGGAGAAGTGCGTATGGAGTGGTCGACCATTTTGTTTGGTCGAGAAGATGTCAAACTGTAGTTGGAGAATCTTCTTTCATTCTTTGCTTGCCCCATAGGTGTCTGCTAATATATCCCACATAGCCATGGTCGTAGACTGATTCACAATATCGTTGGCAATCTCCGTGGTAAGTATCCCAGAGAGACAAATACGGGCATACGCATCATCTTATTTCCAAGATGTATTAACCCTTGTCTTGTCCGTTGGTTCTGCATCCGTTAGAATATGCTCTTATTATGACATTGCATAAGAGTACAAAACTGCATGGACCATAACTCGTAGTTGGTCCCATTCATCTTTACTATGGGAGCCAGGCCCTTGAATGCCCGGAAAGAAGAAAATACGTCACTCTTGACGTCGGACATGATAACAAATATCAGAACCACGGATAAGCAGGATAGTAGAATGGATAGATAATGTCTACACAGCCATAAGGAAGAATGGTTGTATCGTAGACTTGTACAACCATCCTCAAAGCCTCTTTGTGAATGTTAGAGGCGTAGAACGTGATTTAGATGAGGAAAAATCACGTGTTGTGACTCAAATCAGACCTCTTACTGCACAGCCAAGATGCACGAAGAACCCGAGGATGCAAGGATGGGCGCGTCGACCGACAGTAGCAGCTGAAGGGCCCACAGCCACAGTAGGGCAGAAGGGTTGTGCACATTTAGGGGCTCAGAAGCCCTGGTCCGCGCACAGGAGGGCTGGGAGGGCCCTGCAGTTTGGCGCGCAAGGGCTGGAAAACCCTTTTAGCGTCGACACGACGGCCGTGCGAGAGGCCATGGGGGGTTGTTGGGAGGCACGTGAGGCCCTAGGAGGCTGTCGGAGGTGCGAGGGGCCCTGGGTTGCGCGGCGGGGGGGGGGGGGGGGATGGTGTAGGGTTAGGGTGGGATAAGGGAACCCTGGTTTAGGACCGTTTCTCCGATACCATGTTGGTAGAAAATAAGTTCTTGAATAAACAAGAGACTCCCAGGCTCTCTTATATAGGAGAAGAGCCATGGGTTAATTACACAAACGATACATGAAGAAAATGTAAAATATAAAAAGTATTGTGAGATATGATTATCTCAACAAAAGATGTAGGGTAATCAACATACAGATTAGACCCAAATTAAAGATCACTTATTTAGCTACTAAGTTCATGATTTAAAGTTTTAAAAAAATAGAACTTTTGTATATCATGGAATTTAAATTCAAATCTAAAGAGTAACTCTAACTCTAATGATTTAAAGATGTGAAGAATGTGAAATCTTGCATCAATCTGAACTTAGATCCATATCCAAGAAATAGTTTCTAATCTCATGACCTTATTGAAGAGATTGAAATACAAATACTAAAACATTAATATTCTTCTCTTATGAAGTCAACGAATGATTTCCTAAAATCTTTGTGAATAGTAGTTCTCAATCAATTGATCCTTGAGTATAATCTACCATTTATACACATCACTAAAGATAAGTAGGACAATATACCTAAAATTGTAAGGTCCACCCACAAAAATAACTGAGAAAGAGATGGGTAATCAAGGAATGAAAGATGATGGTGAATCAATGATGACCGATAATTAAGAGTACCGATCACGGTGATCCTTACACCTGACGTACGAGGGTACGGAGACCCTCAACTGAGCAAAAGATAGGAAGCCCAGTTAGGGCAGTGGCTGCCAAGTGCGCGGGTCTAGGATCCCAGTCCTTTGTATCGGTTTTTATGCAAGCTCGTTGTGTTTTACACTTCATTCGGATCCAGGTTTTTGACCAATTCCGTTAACCTTGTTTCAGTAGGGTACCTAGCTGGAGGACCTTTGCTTTGTTTGTCGCTCTTTTTTCCTGTACTGGTCGGGCGGGATTTTTTGGAGTAACTTAGTCCGGAAAGTCCTCCCACTCATCTCAAGGTGTAGTTTGGGAGTGTGCTTAGCCCTCTCCTGGGACTTGCACTTCCATTGAGGTCGAGATGGTGAAGAGTCTCTTAGGAGGCCTCCTTACTGCTTGAGTTTTGGTATTGTTCCGCCAATAGGTCTTAGCAAACAAAGATCGTGATCAGCCTGGAGTTGAGGTTTGATTACAGTTGAGTCTGGTTACAAGTTGAGTGGGTTGCAGTTGGGTTTTGGTTACAACGGAGTTAGTTACAATTAAGTTTGGTTCCAGTTGAGTTTGGCGATGTTCTCGAGGTTGTTTATTATTCCGCCAATAGGTCTTGGCGAAGAAAAGATCATGGTCAGTTGGAGTTGAGGTTGGTTACAGTTGAATTTGGCTACAAATTAAGTGTACAGCTGAGTTAGTTATAGTTAAGTTTGGTTCCCGTTGAATTTGGTGTTGTTCTTGAGGTTATTACTGTTCCGCCATTAGGCCCTGGTGATGAAAGTATTGTGAGATAAGAAATCGTCAACAATCATCAATTACTATTACTGGCATTTAATCATAATTTAGAACTAATACTACGGATAATAGAGAGCTAGTGGACGTGTTGGGAATTTAGTCAGGATGTATTATACTCCACTGCATGCCTACGGAGGCACCGTATTTTTCACGCCTTAGAGTTATAGTATGTCATAATCAGACCAAAGATCACAGACTATCCACTATGCTTGAAAACTTAGACACAAATAAAGATTAGATCAGAGACTCATCATCCTAAATACCGAGATCCATCACCATTATCTATAGGTGATAAAAAGATAATAACCTACATATGGATCATTAATAAATATATATATGAAAATATCATATATGGAAAGTTATGGGATGATGGTGATTGGGGGATTTACATACATAATAGCTTGAAAAACAAATTCTACACAAGTAGCTTGTTAGTTTGGTCTTGAGTTGTACGGGTTTTTTGCGGGAGATATCTGAGCGAAGGAGGCGAGAAAGGCTCTGGTGGGAGATCCGGGCAGGAGAGACCAAGTGGAAGCAAGTTTCTGGAGTTCAGGAGAGTCAGAAGGTGTCGACGGAGACGCTTGAGGGTCGTGGGCACCCTAAGGAGGAGTCAGGGAGTCAGATGGTAGACGGTGGTCAGGGGGAGAAGGGACGGGCAGTGCAAGGTCAAGGGGAGCAGGCCTCACTCGTTCCCCAATCCGTTCGGGAAAGGGTTATCATGTGGTGCTATGTCGCACTGGGCTCGGCATTGTCAGGAGTCAATCGATGCTTACGCTGTCGTCGTCACTCGCATAGGTCCTGTAATTATCCTCTGATTAAGGGAGCCCCTCAAGGTGCGAGGGGCTTGGGTGCTGGGTGGGCGAAGGAGGCGGACCAGGAGAAGCCCTGTATCGGGGTTCGTCAGATGTCAGCTTGGTCTCCACGGTGCAATTCAAGGGAGATTTTGTACGGCTTTCCTCGTGGCGAGTGCTTGCAAGAGACTAACGGAGATGGAGTCCAAGGAGCTGCTCTGCTGGACGAGAGAGGACGGTCGCAGTTGAGATGGCGCGGGCCGAGCATATCGGATGGCATGTGATGGCCAAGGTCAGTGGGCCACATCCGACTCTTAGGGGTACAAGTATGTGCACGAAGTCTTGAGGATTTTCGAGAATTTCTCAACGGCATGGTGAAGGTGACAGCGGTCGAGTCCTCGGCACCCACGAGAGTCGTTGGATCCCATGTCAAGGTGAAAGACCTCCCTGAGGAGATGCTGGGTCGGAAGAAGCTTCGCGTCAGACGGAAGTAGGTGCACATTCAGTTAGCCGCGACGGATCAAGGGGATCATGGCAGAGAGCGAGAAAGGGACCAAACGATGATGATTGAGGGGGCTTCCGATCAGGAAGACGCTCATCCGGCAACGAAGGGGTGACCCCAGTCATGGTCCCTCCAGGTACTGGGATCAACGGAAGCTGAAGAGACGCCTACGTCGGGGGCGACTCCTCGAACCATGTATAGGAGTCGGGGAGAGGGATCGACAGAAGTCGAAGAGGCGCAAGCAACAGGGGCGACCCCTCAGCTCAAGCAGGGTCTTCGCTTTGGGACTTAAAAGGAGATCGGGTGTGATGTTTCCCAAGCCCGGGGGTCGGTCCCTCTCGTACCCTCCCAAGAGTAATAGAGGGTGGGGCCAAGTTCTTGGCTAAGGTTAGTCGGATCTCAGGGACCGACGGACCCTCCAGCGTAGGACTCAACTAGACCAGCGCAAACGCATGGAATGGATCGGTACCATTCTTAACCCGCCCAGGAGTGTGATGCGGCAACGTTGATACGATCATAGGGTGAAATGACCAAGGGGGCTGCTCGGAGCCTCCCTCGACAGGAAATCACGGTATTCCCTCTCAGGGTGAGGGAGGAAACGCATGTCTGGATGGACATAATGGAGCCCAGGGAGGAGGAATCCTTGATAGCATGGAAAAATAAATCGGAACAGCCAAGCCGCTTGGTAAGGGCCTACAGACGATGGGAGAGGAGTCGGCCTCATCCACAACCATCCAAGGAGACAACACGACGGGGAGCCAGCCTCAGCAGGCCTCATCCGCAGCCATTTAGGGAGACAACACGACAGCAACGGAAAGCGGCCCATTGCAAGCTGGGTGAATAATGTGGCTCACCAGATCGCAGAACCATGAAGAAGCACGATGGAGAGAAAGGAAGCAGAGGCGGGCGCGCACAGGTTTGGGGCTAGATATGCGAGAAGAGCAAGCAGCAGACGAGAGAGGAGATTAATGTTGGCGGAGTGCACCGTGGGGTCAGAGATAGAAGAAAACGAACAAAGCACAATTTGGGTGGAGGGACGTTACAGGCTTCCTCGAACCGGTTCCATATATTGGATAGGGCAGTGGCGGAACGCCTGGGATTGGTCCTACCCAGGAAGTCAACACCAGGCCTATGCCGATGAAGATCCTTTCATGGGACGTCAAAGGGTTGGGTCAGCCAGAAAAGCGTTTGGGTGTGAAAAATCTCATCTGGGAGGCTAAGGCAGACATCTTCCTTCTTCAGGAAACCAAGCTCTCGAATGGAGTGGACACCGTCTCAAGGGGTCTGGACGGGAGCAATTGATTTGTGTCGGTAGAGTTGGCGGTCCAGGTAGCCTCTAGCGGCATGATGACCGGTTGGAAGATTTTTGATCTTCTAGAAGAATCCAATTTGCAGTTCTTCTTATCGGTTTTGCTTAGACGGCGCGAGGACGATTTAAGCGTGTTGGTCACGAATGTGTATGGACCGACAGGCAACAGTGGGGAATCTTTGGTTGCAGAGCTGAAGCGGGTTGGCAACGAGAATGCGGCCGGTGTATGGATCGTTGGTGGCGGTCTTAATGTAACTTGCTTCCAGATGACCGACCCCAGGAGTGGTGGAAGGGACCCCGGCTCCGAAGAATTCCGATGGGTTGCTCACAGTTTGGAGCTATCAACCATAGATGCAAGTGGTTGCATATACACTTGGCGTAATGCGAGAGCCAGATTCAGGTTAGATAGATTCCTGCTTTCTCAGGCGACCTCGGATAAGTTCCCACTCTCGCGGGCTTGAGCACATCCGCGGGCACATTCAGATCACACTCCAATCCTTTGGTCGTTCGGAGAGGATGGACAAAGCAGGTTCTTCTTTCGGTTTGAGTGAAGTTGGTTGCTCAAAGAGGACTTCAGAGAAGAGATTGCGGACCAGTGAAGAAGGGGCGTAACAGACGGCACCGCGGTCGCTAGATTAGCAACGAAACTCTGGATTCTGAGGTCTTTTCTCTCCACTTTTGGTAGGGAGGTCAGGACGAGGAGGAGATCTAAGAGAGTGGAGATTCAGGCCAAGGTCACCAGATTGAACTTGGTAGATGATGATAGGGGGCTTAGTCAGGAGGAGATTGCCCAGAGGAACGGTCTTATGGAGGAACTGCTACTGGAGGATAGAAAAGAAGAGGTGGAGTGGCGACAAAAGTCAAGACAATGGTAAACTATCTTTTTTTTAATAAAAACGAGGGGAGCACTCCCAAGATAGGAGTCACCACATCACAAATATCATTGATAAGCAAAAAGTTACATCAGCAGGATACCCAGAAATTGTACAAAGTGTTACATTGCGCCACCACATTTTCATAGTAAAAATGCTGCCCTTTGAAAATGACATCATTTCTACCAAGCCATATAGCCCACAGCACCGCAAAAACTATGGAAACATCACCGATGGACCCGGCCCCCACCGCACGAATAGATCTCCAAAAAAGATCCGCACAGGAAGGCTGAACCCAAGGCAGCCCCAAGGAATCCCACACGTCTACCGACAGCCTGCAACCGAAGAAGATGTGATTTGTGTCTTCCACGCCATCCATGCATCTATCACAATAAACGCCCGTCGCGCCCAACAATCTACCCCTTCTGACCTTGTCACATAGACGACCCTGCCGCAGGCACCAGAGGAACACTTTAACCCTGGAAGGGATCTTTGCCGCCCAAATAATCTTCAAATCCACGCATAGATCCTCGTCTCACTCCATCACACCACCACACAACCGCCGGTATGCCTTCTTAACCGAGAACTTACCCTCCACCAACTCAAAACAGTCCGGCTCCCCCGACATCTCCCCGGCCGGGGGAATCTCCACAAGCAGTTGCAAAAAGTCCTGCATCCTCTGCTCCGACAGAATCGCAGTGAACCTCGGAGCCCAAGTCCCAGAGTCCACAACCTCCACCACATGCACCCCCTTGTCCACAGCCAACGCCACCAATCTAGGGAAACAGAGCGCCAAGGGCCCCTCTCCCGTCCAGTCATCAAGCCAAAATCTGAAAAGAAGGCCATTTCCCAGCTGCGGCCGAAGAAAAGGCCTCATGTCCGGTAGGACCGCACGGACCCCACTCCACAGCGAAGACTCATCACGCCGCCTCGCCGCCACCAACTCGCCCGAGACCCCATAGATCTTCCTCAGCAGCAGCCGCAACACCAACGAGTCTGATGAGCCCCAGATACGCACCCCCACTTTGCAAGCAAGGACCTGTTCATACATTCCACATCCCTGACTCCCAAACCACCCTCGGAAACGGGTAGAGTAAGATCCCTCCAAGCCACCAGGTGCAACCCCTTCTTATCTTGTCTTCCACTAGACCAGAAGAAAGATCTCATCAAAGTCCCCACCTTCTTTCTAACCCCAACAGGCATCAAGCGGGTAGAGAAGAAGAAAATCGGTATGGCAGAAAGAACATGCTTGAGCAGGGTAAGCTTCCTGCCCTTGGACGAAGTGACAGCCTTCCATCCCTCCATCCGCTCCTCCAATCTCCGAAGAACACAGTCTCAATCGGACTTCCTCAGTCTGCCGTCGACCAAAGGCAACCCCAAGTAGGAGATGGGTAATGCACCCAGAGGGAAGCCCGCCCACTCAGCTAACCGGTTACTCTCGTCCTCCTGCATCCCAAGAGTTACCAGTACAGACTTTTGTCTGTTGATCTGCAAGCCAGAAAGACATCCAAACACGTCCACCAGGACAGCAGCATTGTGGTTCTGTGCCTCCGCCCCCTCCCCCCAAAATCAGCATGTCGTCCGCATATTGCAGCACCGGGACGGAGATGTCCCCCATTGTGAACCCCTCACACCAGCTTTCCTCAATCGCCCGCTGAAATAAAACCGCAAGACAATCCGCAACCAAAACAAATAGAAGGGGAGCAAGGGGGCATCCCTGGCGCACCCCCCTCTGCGGTGGGAACCAGCCACCCTCCTGACTGCCATTGACCAGTACCGAGCAAGAGCACGTAGTGACACACCTCTTAACCCAGTCCCCGCAAAGAGGTGGGAATCCCTTCTTCTCAAGCGCCGCCCACAAGAACTTCCAGCTTACACAATCATAGGCCTTTGCATAGTCGATCTTCCAAATCGCCCCTTTCCTCCTAGATCTCTTCCATTCACGACTGACCTCCGACGCGGTCACAATACCATCTGCCATACAACATCCAGGGATGAACGCGGACTGTGAAGGAAGAACCACGCTCGAGAGAACAACTCTAAGCCTGCTCGCCAAGACCTTGGCCACAATGAGATAGATGCCGTTACAGATCAAAATAGGCCGATAGACTCCAACACCCATTGGGGTCTCTTTCTTAGGCAAAAGAAAAATCAAGGCCCTGTTGACCTTCTCAAAGCCCCTGTTGCCATCTCTGAATTCATTCAGAACCTCCAGAATTTCACCCTTCAACAGCTCCCAGAACTCCCTGTAAAACGAAATAGAGAAACCATCCGGGCCAGGAGCCCCATCCGCATTTAAATCCCAGACCACCCTACGAACCTCGCCTCCGAAAAATCTGCCACCAACAAGTCCGCCTGCTGACCGGTCAACGAGCCCGACCCCCGCCCGGTAAACTATCTGCATGAGGTGGAGGTGAGAGGGGTTCGGGTATCAAAGGAGGCCGTGATAGGGAAAGCCTTGAGGGATTACTTTGTAGAAGCGACGCGAAGGAAAAGAGGGAGTGGCTAGGGGTGGCTGGGGAGAGGCGTGGAAACTTTGTCAGCGGCACAGGAAGAGAGCTCGATAGTTCCTTTCTCGGAGGATGAGGTGAAGCAGGTTGTATGGGCTTAAATGCGGGGTGGGCTCCTGGTCCGGATGGCTTTTCGAACCTATTCTACCGAGAATTCTGGGATCTTCTTAAGGCGGAGCTTATAGAAGTGCTCAATGAGTTCAGGGAAGGAAACAGAGGCTTTGAGAAGATCAATCGGGCGTTGCTTTTCCTACGGCCCAAGGACACCCCCACGACTGTAGATGATTATAGGCCCATCGCACTATCCAACGCTATTTACCATATAGTAGCCAAACTCCTTACGAACAGGCTTAACGACGTCTTGGACTCTGTGGTGCTGCAGGGACAGTCAGCTTTCATCCCAAGGAGACAGATGGTAGAGGAACTTGTGATGGCCTTCAAGATTTGCCTAGATTAGAAACGGACAAGGGGGAGAGGTGCATTATGGAAGATTGATTATGTGAAGGCATATGATTGTGTCGACTGGAGGTTCCTTTGGGTGTCATTACGTAGAAGAGGCTTCCCGGAGAAGTGGGTGGATTGGATGAAGAGATGTGTCACTACCTCTTCATACTCAGTTCTAGCGAACGGAAAGCCTGAGGATGGATTCTTCCAACCACAGCGGGGAGTGAGGCAGGGGTGCCTGTTGGCCCCAACGTTATTCATCCTGGTAGCAGACACTTTGGGAGTATTATTCAGGCAGGTGATTGAAGCAGGATGGTGTGAAGGTTATCGTAAGGAGGATATCTCTATCCCTCTATTACAGTGTGCAGATGACACAGTTCTCTTCCTCGGGGGCACAGATTTTTGGTAGACTTGTGGGATTGGAGATTAATAAACGCAAGTCGGTAGTAATAACCTTAGGGATGAATGAAGCGGAGCGGAGCAGTGTGGCAAGGATGACAGATTGTCCCTTGGGGAAGCTTCCTATTCATTATCTGGGCTTACCTTTGGTGACATTGAAATTGAAGAATTCAGACTGGGATGACGTTCTACAGAGGATGGAGCACAGATTGGCAGGCTGGAAGGTGGTAACCTTGTCCAGAGGGGGAAAGTTGGTTCTCTTGAAACATGTGCTCTCAGTTATACCTATCTTTTTCCTCTCCACCAGATTGTTATCGGCAGGGGTTAGGAGGAAAATAGAATCCTTGACGAGGAGGTTCTTCTGGACAGACGGGAGGCAGCAGGGACCCGGGATGCACCTGGTCAGGTGGGAGGAGATGACGAGGGACCGCAGTGACGGAGGTCTGGGAATTCGGAATGTGGAGTGCATGAACAAAGCGCTCCTTGCAAAGTAGATAACTCGTGTTTGGGGCTCGTCAACCTCGCTTACAGATAGATTACTAAGGAAAATCTATGGGGTCAAGGGTCAATTGACGGCATGTAGAATTCGCTTTGAATCCCCCTCTTTGGGCAGGAATCCGTGAGGTCTTGCCACATTGGAGACTAGGGTAAGGCCTAGGGTAGGGGATGGCAACATCTTTCGATTCTAGCGCAACGATTGAACTGGGGAGGGCAAACTAGAAGAAATATGTCAGCGCTTGTTTGCATTGGAGACCTCAAAAGAGACTACGTTTGCGCAGACAGCAGAAACAGGAATGTGGGCGCCGATTTTTCTGACAGATCTCTCTGAGCAGCGCATGGAGGAGTACCTAAGGTAGCAGACGAAACTACCTCAAACGAATATACTCTCCTTCGACAGAGACCATTTTAAATGGTTGGCAGGAAATTTACAGTGAAGAGAGCTTACAAGGAATTCAACAGGCAGACGCATGAACAGGAAAGGGAGATGTGTCAGGACATGAAAGTAATTTGGGCAGCAAAGATTTTAAGCAGAGTTAAAGTATTCCTTTGGTGTTTGAGAAGGGGGCGCTTATTAGATAAAGCATGCAGGGGAGATTATTGGGTCGGGGGACACTCTCTGTGACAGGTGCGAGGAGGCGGAGGAAGATTCAAAACACTTATTCTTAAAGTGCCCGGCTTCGGCTCAGGTCTAGAGAGAGGTGGGGATTTCTTGGCTCACGACTGATGGTTTCTCGGAGTTTTGGACTCCCATTAGATGGGTTGACATCGGCTCCACAGACAACTATTCGAGACCGTTCGCAGTGTTGTGGGCCATTTAGATCGGGCGAAATGATGTGATATTCAACAACCAGAGGTTCTATTGTGAAAATGTAGTTGCTCATTGTACCGCGCTTTGTAATTTCTGGTCATCACGGTAATGTACTCTAAACATTTTTATATATGATATACAGTAAGTGGTGACCCCCATGATGGGGGATCACCCAATCTTCAATAAAAAAAGTAGCTTGTTAATTTTAAATATCCATGCCTAACTACTTGCTTTCTTTTGAAATCACTAGAATACCTATTTTATTTTTAATAATTTTTTATTGTACCAACATTTATTGACATTTCTCTTATTCCTATCATGTGCGGCAGGCAAGGCGCATGCATCGCAGTAAATTGACAGCTGGCCGCTGAGCTTCCGCAATTTCTGTTACGGTACTTATGATCATAGTTTTTGTCAAGATTGCAGAAATCGCTAGTCGGCACTCGGTCGGTGGGGTCACTGACTAAGGATTAATCGGCAGTCGGGCGACTAATCAGATTTAGTAGGTCATTAGTCGGTTTTGAATTTTTTTTAATTATTTTAAATATATAAATCATTTTTATACATATATTCTTATATATTTACACATATTTGTACATTTTCTTTCTTTTGAAAGAAGATTTGTATATTTTCTATACTATAATAATAAAAAATGAAGTATTTGACTTTAAATATAACATTAGGCATAATAGAATAGTTTTACATTTAAAAAAGCAAAAAAAATAAAAATGGAAAAACTCTATGTAAAAGTCGGCCGAGTAGTCGGCCGAAGTCGGGTTGATCGACTAATGGCCGACTAGGCCTATTCGAGTCGGTTAACCCCCCTCCCCCCCCCCCACCCGACTCGACTAGTCGGACCGACTAGTCAGCCTAGTCGGACCGACTTTTACAACAGTGATTTTTGTACAAAATATGTAAATGATTTTCCTTCCTCTTCTACTACATTTTGGGATACATGTGCACAATGTCATTTTCTTTTTGTTACACGTAAATTATATGAAAATAAATGCAATTTGAATTGGTGACACAATGTTGTTTCTATTGTTGATTAGTTACATTAATTATGATGAAAAAGAATTCAATATCTCTGTAACCTAATGCGATCAATTACGAATACAATATTGTGAATGCTGTGTAAATGGGTAACTCGGATCCAACGAACTCCACAGATTGGTATCAAAGACGTGGTACCCCGCTACGCACATTCGCAGTATAAAATTCCGATCGCATTAAGTTATCAGATAGCGACAATCCTCCGACTTGTCGCGAGTTCGAGAGGAAAATATGACATTCAAATCTAATAACCACAGACGTCACCGATTGCAATAAACTTTCATTTAGTATCCCAAGAAGAGAAAAGCACAGCTAGAAATGTCAGCGAATATCAACTAATATGATTAATAATATTGGTTTTCGTGCAGAACCATGATGTCCAGAACTGGTCGAATGATCATTTGGAGCGCATCATGATTGCCTACACCGACCTCTACCAGCAGCAGACTGCCATGCAAGATTAGCAAGACCATATCTTAGCCCAATAAACAGAGATTGTTGGCAGACAGACTGGCACAGAGATGAGGTTCAAGGAGCTGTCTGATTTTACTTACCATCTATCTCAGGATGGAACACGACAAGATCAGGCACGATCTGTAGAGGTTCAGCAGACTTAGTTCGATGATTCGCGTGAGGAGATACAAGTACATGGAGCCGAGGATGGAGATTATGGTAGGAAGCAAGATCATGTACTCTTTGCAGACGAGGACACACACGAGCACTCCGCCATTCACATGCATTAATCAGTTTTCACTTCCTATTAGCGAGCCAATGTGCTCATGTTCGAGGGCACCAGGACATTAGATGAGGCCGAGTAGTGGCTAAGAGGGTGATGAAGGTATTTCGGATGATTCACATACCACGAGACTCGTGGTTATCTTTTATGAAGTATTCACTGACAGCATTCGCTGAAAGATGGTGGGAGGCGATAGTTTTCGAGTTGGTATGTGAGCCCACATGGGACGATTTCGAGACGAGATTCAGATCCCACTTCTTTTCTGGGAAGTAGAAGGAGTCTCATCGTCGATTATTTGCAGAGCTCGGACATGGATAGATGACAAGTAGACAGTACTTCGTATGTTACACCGATCTGTCACGACACACACCAGCAGATGTTGCTTTTCTCGATGAGAATCTGGAGAAGTTTATTAGAGGTATGAGGGAAGAGGTGCAGGTGCAGGAGAAGTTAGCTGGACTACGTATCACTTCCATCTCCGAGGCTACTGATGTAGTCGAAAAGTTTGAGGACATCAGAGAGGGACGTTATGGGAGTTTGTCTGAAGCAACACCTATGCCACAGCGATCATTTGGACCAATTCGACGACAGTTTCAGCAGCAGAGATCAGCCAGGAAGTTGCGTCCTTCAGGTTCGGTATTTTCAGGCGGTGCTCGCTTATCTCCAGCGACTACCTTAGGAGGAGCACTTGCCGGACGTGGCATCAGTTCAACTCGACCATTTGGGTTGTAGAGAGTAGAAAGACCCTCGACAAGACCGACTTGGAGAACCGACACAACTACTACGCCTACCCAGTCAGGCCAATATTTCTTATGCAACTAGAGGGGACATTGCTGATCTCAGTGCCTCCATAATTATGGTGAGCCTCGACCGCAACCACAACCGTCACAGGCACAACGTGCTAGGAGTTTTCGTGGCAAGAACTCCAACTTTAGGAGGCCATGGAGATAAACACAGAGTGTGGCCGATTCAAGTACTGCACCGGCTAGATATGGAAAGTTATATGCAGTAACTGAGGAGCATGCACGATCAGCATGTTGAATGTCTGTTACTACAGCTCGATGAGTTTGACTTGATTTTGGGCATGGATTGGTTATCATCTCATCATGCACGTGTTGATTGCTTTAGGAAGACAGATGTCTTCAAGATTCTGGGCTTGTCTGAGTTCACTTTTGAGAGTACATTACGTAACTCCAAAATGGAGTACATCTCAGTGTTGAGAGCCCAGAAACTAGTTGATCAGGGATGTGATTCATATTTAGCATTTGTTCGAGATATCCGATCATGAGTCGATGACATAGGACATCAGAATATTATTATACTACCCAGATGTATTTCCTGATGAGTTACCACGGTTACCTCCTGAGAGAGAGAGAGAGAGATTGAGTTCGAGATCACATTATTACCTGATACACAACCGATCTCGATGGCTCCATATCGCATGGCACCAACTGAGTTGAGAGAGCTGAAGGTGTAGTTACAGGAGTTACTTGACTTGGGTTTCATGAAGCCGATCACTTCACCTTAAGTTGCTCAAGTTCTTTTTGTTAGGAAAAAAGGATGGATCGATGAGATTGAGCATTGATTACAGGCAGCTAAACAAGAAAATGGTAATTTACTACACATCGATGACTTGTTTGATTGGCTTCGGGGATCTTCAGTATTTTCGAAGATCGACCTTCGATCTGGCTACCATCAGTTGAGGATTCGAGAGTCAGATATTCTGAAGATAGCTTCCAGGACTCGATATGGGCACTATGAGCTTGTAGTGACGATGATTGGGCTTACCAATGCCCCTGTAGCATTCATGGACATGATGACCAGGATCTTCCGTCCATACTTGGACAAGTTTACGGTGGTATTCATTGATGATGTACTAATTTATTCTCGGAATGAATGGAATCACGCAAATGATCTGAAGATTGTTCTAGATGTACTCCGAGACACAAGTTATATGCCAAGCAGAACAAGTGTGAGTTCTGATTATCCCATGTCTCATTTCTTGGACATGTCATTTATGGAGCATGTATTACAATAGATCATGCGAAGATTGAGGAAGTCATGTCTTGGGAGCAGTCTAAGACAATTACTCATATTCGGAGTTTCCTTGGACTAGCGAGCTATTACAGACGCTTCGTCAATGGGTTTTCACGAGTTGTTCTTCCTCTGATGCGGATGACACAGAAGGGAGTTCCTTTTATCTGGGATGATTCATGTGAGCGAGCCTTCAAGACATTGAAAGAAAGATTAACGATGCCGCCCATTCTTGCACTTCCTTTAGATACTCGGGATTATACAATATATACAGATGCCTCAGGAGAAGGTTTAGGAGCGGTGCTAATGCAGCGAGGTCACGTGATTGCTTACACATCGTATCACGTCAGTTGAGACCGCTTGAGCGAAATTACCCCACCCATGACTTGGAGTTGACGGCAGTTATCTTCTCCGTTGGTGCCACTATCTCTATGGGGTGAGTTTAGAGATTTTTACAGTTCACAAGAGTTTGAAATAGATCTTTGATCAGAAGGAGCTGAACATAAGACAATGCAGATGGCTTGAGCTACTGAAAGATTACAACTGCATGATCTCTTACCATCCCGATAAGGGAAACGTGGCGGTTGATGCGCTTAGCAAGAGACTTCATATAGAAGGTACAACAAATTTGTTATGTACGTGGAATATGCTCGCAGCTTTTAATGATTGGCATCCTCATGAGAGTGCATCCATATCCATTGTCGTACCTCCACGATTCATCAGTCTTTGGGATGGCATAATAGAAGGATAGAGGATAGATCCTTGGATTCGAGACAGATATATGCACATCGTCAAGGACAAATTTGCTGATTTTATTGTGATAGTCTATTTTATGGAAAGTTGGCCAGGTCGTTGTGCCCAATGATGAGCAGTTATGCAGAGATGTTCTTGTTGAGGCACATAGTTCACGACTATCTATTCATCCTGATAGTACGAAGATGTACTGTGATCTACGCTGACATTTCTGGTGGGACGGGATGAAGCGCAATGTGGCACATCATGTTAGCAGATGTATGATTTGTCAGATGATCAAGGCTGAGCACAGGAGACCGTCAAGGTTATTGTAGTCTCTCTCCATTCCCGAGTGGAAGTGGAAGAGTATCTCTGTGGATTTTGTCACTGGATTTTTTAGGACATTGGGGGCATGATGTTATTTGGGTTATTGTTAATAGGTTGACCAAGTCAGCACATTGCATACATGTCAACATGACCTACATGGCTACACTCCATCTAGATTGACCAGATTATATGTGCAGAATATCATTAGACTTCATGGTATACCACGTGAAGTATCTGGCAAAGACTCGAGGTTCATATCACACTACTGGCACCAGTTCATGTCAATATTACAGACAGGGCCAAAGATGTTGGAGAATAAATTGTATGCGCCTATTGTGTTGTAGCAGGGTAAATGGATCTTGGAGGAGATCTATTTACCCCCATCCAGTGTTTAGTCCCACACCGCCTAGTGGTGGACTTGGAGGCTCTGGAGAGGCTATATAAGGAGCCCCAGACCTCCTGTACTCATTGAGAAAGTCAATAGACAAACACGCCCCATTTGAGGGCTTCTCCCGTGGTTTCATCCTGCTCCTCACGGAGGAGGGTTCCACGTTAAATCCCGTTGTTCATTGTTTTCTTTATCTTTTTTCATGTTCGCTTCTGCATATTTATTTTCTTAACATGGTATCAGAGCGGGTCGATTCTCGAGGAGTTTATCTCTTATATTTTTTTGAGATTCAGTTTTTATGAAGAAAATTTGTTGCTCCGGTTCAAGAACTGTTCTAGTCTGATTATTATACTAAGTTCTGGAGTTTGTTCAAAGATGTTCTATGGTTTTCTCGTGAAACCCTAAATCCATGTTACACCGGAAGATGATCGTCAACTCGAAGCCCCGATGGCTCATCGCCACAGCCAACCTCATGATCGTCATCCAGATGTGCTCCAGGCCAGGCGCATCTACAAAGAGCACCAAGCGCGCAATCCTGGCCGCCGCCACGAGCCCAGGCCCATGCACGAGATGGCCCCTTTACTCCAGGGCAACAGTGGCCTCTTCTTCCAGATGGAGCGCGCGATCCTAGCGGCATCTTCCATCTGCGTCGCTCCTTCCAAGCGCTCTCTCCAGGCGATCCTGATCCAACCCATCGCAGGCAGCATACAGGCGGAGCCCGATGCTGCTTCGACGACGCATAATATGGCGGCGCGTCAGATCAGACAAGTCGCGCAGACGCGCAGTCGCACGAAACCTCCTCACGCGGGCGTCTCCAGTCACTCCCCCTTGGCACGACCTCGCCCACCCTCCAGGTGGCTGGCGGCAGGCGCGAACCCCATGCGCAACTTCCTCTCAACAGAGCAGCTCGGTCTCCAGGCGATCCCTAGGCGCTTCCTTCCCGCCCAGGCACTCCTTTCTCCCACGCGCACCTCTGATCCTCTTGGCGTCGTTGTATACTCCAGCGGGAGCCCCAATCTCTTTTTGTGGCGGCGCACGCCCCCAAGCAACGAAGGGGAGCGGCATTCGAAGGGTTTCCCAAATGGCAACCCTAATGCTCGATTATTAAAAAAAACACAAAACAAAACAAAAGGCGATTTTATGTTGGGTTGTATGTTGACAAAAAGGAGGTTGCAGTTAAAAAAAATGATGGAGGAAATCGCGGCCTAGTGACGTTGAAAAAAAGGGGGGGATGGGCCCAAGTGGGCCACCGTCAGTAAAAAAGAGGCGCGTACAAATTAAAAAGTCGTACGCAAAGTTCAAAAAAAAAGAAGAGGTGCGTACACCGAGAAAAAAAAGAGGCCGTACGCAAAATTTGAAAAAAAAGGGGAATATGTTGCAAAAAACCGTAAAAAAATGATGAACGCTTTTTGAAAAAAATGCGGCTATTAAAAATGAAAATAGCCAAATGATGATGAATGTTTTGAAGAGCCGACAAATTTGTGATCGGCCAAGTGGTTTTGTTTTTCCCCATTTTATATTGTCTTCTCCCAACTTGGTCGACGTCCATGCTTTCCGACAAGTATGGGAGAAAGGGTGAGTATATATGTAGAGTCACAGGTCTGTTATATTGTTCCAGATTCCAGATTCAGATGCAGACTATCCAGACCGGCCAGTTTTTCAGACTCTACGGTTTTCATGTGAAGATTATCCATGCGTAAGATTCAGACTCGACGTTCAGATTCCGAGTCCACAGATGTGATGCGCAGATTCAAACTCGACAGATCGGTCAGAGTCCAAGTTCGAGGCACTTCATGATGAGGCCCATTTTCGAGTTCTCCAGAGAGAGACTCATTTTCAGTACGCACGTGTATGCGGTCATTTTCAGATGAGCACATGTTTGCCATCTTTTGTAGTGGTCCCCATCTTTTCTTGTTGTTTCGGCCAGAGTTTTCATGTGAGCCATAGGGACTCCAGAGTATAGGACCATTCCCTATGCCACGTTGGCAAGGATTTTCATGTGGTATCATAGGTACACCAGAGCAGTGCACCATTCTCTGAGCCAGATTGGAGAGACCCAGTTCTCCGAATAGGAGACTATTTTTCAGACTCCATTCTCCAGCGACCGTGGATTCCGACGAGGATTGCACAGCCACGGCCTTTTTAGTTCGGTCATTATCAGAGATGGAGCGGTTGTCCACATTATTGTGGCGGGCCAGAGGACTCCTACGAGGAGACTCATTTCAGTTGCAGTGACTCTGACAGGCGCGGTTCAGAGCACATGCTCTCCGAAGAGGAGATTCAGAAGACTCACACTCCAGCCCGTTCGTCCTCCTCGCATGCACGGCATGAGAAGCAATGTCCGCGACTGCAGCAATGTGCGCGTTGGGTTGATATTGTCCGTAGTGTCCTGTAGCGTTGAGTTCAGTATCTTTCTGTTCATCCAAGCTGAGCATTGCACGCTCCAGCTTGAGGGGGAGTGTAGGAGTATAAATTGTATGCGCATATTATGTTATAGCAGGGTAAATGGATCTTGGAGGACATCCATTTACCCTCATCCAGTGTTTAGTCCCACACCGCCTAGTGGTGGGACTTGGAGGCTCTGGAGAGGCTATATAAGGAGCCCCAGACCTCATGTACTCATTGAGAAAGTCAATAGACAAACACGCCCCATTTGAGGGCCTCTCCCGTGGTTTCATCCTGCTCCTCGCGGAGGAGGGTTCCACGTTAAATCCCGTTGTTCATTGTTTTCTTTATCTTTTTTCATGTTCGCTTCCGCATATTTATTTTCTTAACAAAAGATGAGTTCTGTCTATCATTCGCAGACCGAGGGACAGAGCGAGCACACTATTTAGACACTTGAGGATTTACTACGTGCATGCACTTTAGAGTGGAAAGGTCCATGGAAGGACCACCTGTCGTTGGTGGAGTTCACGTATAACAATAGCCATCCTTCCAGTATTGGTATGGCACTATTCGAAACCCTATAAGGGCGGAGATGCCTTACATCTCTCAGTTAGCGTAAGGTAGGTGACCACGCTCTTTACTCCGTAGATCTCTTAGAGGAGACTACAAGGGTTGTTGATCTTGTGAGGCAGAAGCTTCTGACGCACAAAGATGCAAGAAGATTTATGCAGACCGACAGAGAAAAGACTTGGAGTTTCAGGTAATCCGATCCTATTTTCTAAATTCATTTTCAAAATATGATTCATTTAATCATACATACTTATGAAATTCCGTAAATACATGTGGGAGATTAGGTGTTCCTACAAGTATCTTCCATGAAGGGAGTACAGAGATTTGATGTTCGTCACAAGTTGGTGCCCAATATGTTGGACCGTTTGAGATCATTGCTCGTGTAGGGAAGATGATGCAGACGAAAAAATCCAACGACGAAAGATTAATTTTGATTGTGGAAATATCGGTGGAGAGGAATTTAGAGGACGGGAGAGGAGAATAACACGCCGGATGCGCGGGATAATAGAGAGAAATCACGGAATCGCGCCGAGGAAAGAGGGAAAGAAACACACAGAGAGAGAGGTAAAAAGAGAAATTCGCAATGGAGAAAATATTTGATGAGAATCGTGAAGAACACGTTGAGAGAGAGAATAACAAGAGAGAGAAACCAGAGATAATCTCAATTTTCATATAATCTGACATGTCTAAAACAATAGGCTGCCAACCTCTTTATATAGTAGAGGTGGAATTACAAAAATAGAAGGTGAATCGAAAATAAAATCTGACTCGAATTAACTGATTTGAATCGAGATTCAAATCTACATTATCCTAATTTGACTCTAATTCAAAATTCGAAATTCAAATTTAAAATTAACTGACTAATTTCGAGATCACACACGATCTCTTTATTTAAATAAAAATGCAACGACTCAAAACGTAAATAAAATTAACATAAAATTCAAGCCCTATATGTTAATTTTGTGCTGCATCAATTCTCCTCCGCTTGAAAAATTCGTCTCCTGACGAATTGCTTTGTCCTCGAAGCTTGATGATCGGATGTCGACATTGTTGTTCGCCTCTTGGAAGAATAGATGTGGGGCAAACGGTGGAACCCAGAAGTCTTTGGTGTGGTGGCTGGAGTCGTCAATCTCATGTTGGAAGAACATATGTGGCGCAAATGGCGGCATATCCACAATTTTTGTCCCCTCATTGTGGTGCTAGAAAAATTGATGGGGCATCTTCATCTTGAGCACCATGAAATTTGAAGAAGCCATAGAGAATGAATGACACAAGTCTAGGATGAGGGGAGATGTGGGTAATGTCATAACCCATAGGATGCTTTTATAGCCAAACCCCACATTCCTAGTCCTAATTGGAGAAGGTAACAACCTCATTTCCTTGTTCTCAGCGCCTTTCTTTAAATATTCTCTCTCCAGGGGGTGTAAGCGCAAAATTTCTACCTCTTCACTCAAACAAATTTTGTTGGAAAAACTCTTCCCTTTGGCTTTTATATAAAAATTTTTGCAAGGAGGTGCCTTACTGTAAATAGTCCAAATCAAATCCCAAATTCTATTTCCACGGGATTGATTACACGTGGGAAGAAATTAGGAGATTCGCCCAGGACTCCTTCCCCTCGTCTTAGGCGGCATCGGGCCCTAGGGGCTTCGCTTTCTCTCCTGGCAGCGCGATCGAAGGCAATGCTACCGATGGCAGTGCAAATGAAGGCGGTGCAATCGGTGATGTCGAACTCTATGCAGGCGACGAGGAATCACGCAAAGGTGGCGGTGGCAGGATGAAAGCCACGAGGGTCGAGGGTGACGCCGACGCGTGTGGCGATGCCGAGACGAGAGTTGTTGGCGGCGTGGGCGTCATGTGGATCGGCGATGGCGCGTTCGACTCGCGGGGCTGGCGCATAGGGCTGGGAGCAGCCTTGCGCACCTCATTGTGCTGGGGATAGGGCTTCGACGGCATTGAGGAACGAGATGCGACGACCCCAGCAGGCGTTGGCGGTGACAGTGGTGCTTCGGTGGTGCACAGGCGGTGCGCGGGTCGTGGCCTCCATGGTGTTTGCGCGGATGGTAGGGTCACGCGGTTGGCGGGGTTGCTGCTACCAGGGGCTGTTGTGTCGGGGTTGTCCGGGCTCGTTTTTTCGCAAACGGTGAAGATATTGATGCTGGTGACGCGACAACCATAGATGATAAGGTTATGGTTGAAGCAGGAGCCTCTAGAACGACTGCTTTAGAAGTGACCAGATCCAGATGTTCGGATTTATCATCATAGACGACCTCCTTTTCTTCCGGGACAGCAGCCTTAGTTGAGGAGAAATCAAGCATTTCGATTCATCGAATATTGGTCATGTATCTTCATGGCTTTGTTGTACAATAGTTGTGGAAAAAATCCTCTTCCGAACTGAAAATACCTTCGTTTTCCGCACCAAAATCAGGTTGAACAACCGCTACAGCAGTCTGATTCTTATTGTCGACGGACGAATTTTCCTCGGTTAACGTGTCCAGCCATCCTTGCACTTTGAAACTTGATAGGAGGCGATGCTTGAACTTCCTCAAACACGAACGTGAATCCGAACCATGAGATAGGCGACTTAAATCGTATTGAAGTCGCCAATATGCAACAGGGTCGTCGAATCGTAGGAACGATTCGGTTTCCAAGCTCTGATACCAATTGATGCAGACAAAAAAAATCCAACGGTGAAAGATTAATTTTGATGGAGGAAATATCGGTGGAGAGGAATTTAGAGGACGGGAGAGGAGAATAACACGCCGGATATGCGTGATATTAGAGAGAAATCGCAGAATCGCGTCGAGGAAAGAGGGAGAGAAACACACAGAGAGAAAGAGGCAATGAGAGAAATTTCGCAATGGAGAAAATATTTGATGAGAATCGTGAAGAACACGTTGAGAGAGAGAATAACAAGAGAGAGAAACCAGAGATAATCTCAATTTTCATATAATATGACATGTCTAAAACAATAGGCTACCAACCTCTTTACATAGTAGAGGTGGAATTATAAAAATAGAAGGTGAATCGAAAATAAAATCTGACTCGATCTTAATTGATTTGAAACGAGATTCAAATCTACATTATCCTAATTTGACTCTAATTCAAAATTTGAAATTCAAATTTAAAATTAACTGACTAATTTCGAGATCACACACGATCTCTTTATTTAAATAAAAATGCAACGACTCAAAACGTAAATAAAATTAACGGATAAAATCCAAGCCCTATATGTTAATTTTGTGTTGCATCAGAAGATAGCCTATCGAATAACACTTCCTCCACACCTATCAACCATTCATGATGTCTTTCACATATCCAACCTAAGGAAGTACGTACAAGACCCTCAACACGCCATCAGCTACGAGAACCTTGATGTGGAACACAATGTGACATACGAGGAGAAGTCAGTGCAGATACTTGACAGTGTTGTGAAGAAGCTTCGCAGCAAAGAGATTCCCTTGGTTAAGGTATTGTGGCACCGCCATGGTGTCAAAAAAGCGACATGGGAGACTGAAGCAAACATGCGGGCACGATACCCGCAGCTCTTTTCAAGTAACCATCAAAACAAGCCCATGTAACTATATACATGTTGAATGAAAATTGCTTGTTTTTCCTTTGAGATTTTTATAGGTTCAAAACACTTTGAGATTTTTATAAGATGAAACCTAGATAGAACACGTAGTGACCTTAACCTGAGTCTTGAGGGCAAGACTCTCTTTGAAGTTTTTATATTTGTGACATCCGGATCCGAATAACCCGAACCCGACCCGACTGAGGATCTGAATGATCAATTAAAATTCAAGCAATATTGAACAAATTTGGATCGAATTTCGTAAGGACGCAATCGACCAAATGCCGATCGCATCGTAATGCATGCCATCGAAAAGTCACGGCGCAAAACCTAAATCACAAAACAACCCGAGACCATCAAAGAATTCATTTCGACGAAACAAAACCAAAAAAATCAAATGTTGGTCGATTGGAGGTCGTTTGACCATTTAAAATCGCAAAATTTAATCACAATCCAAGATTGTATTTCATCAATCGTTGAATACATCTCAGATCAGAAGTATATGAATATTATACACATTTTGATCACCATTTAGGTATGGTCAAAATGAGTTATTGATCACCTGAATCGGAGATTCGGTATGTAAATATAGATGACTTAGAGATTCTAAATAAAAGATGGATAATAAATGTAAAAAAATATAATAAATATTTTTTCCAGCACAGTAGCCCCCCATGGTTTTTCTCTCCTCCCCCCTTATCATCAACAATTTTTCTTCTCCATTTGGCAAACACAAAGGCCCATTTTTTTCTTGTTTATATAACACCCCTCCCCTGCCCTTATTTATCAAAATTTCCCCTCAATTCTCCTCCCAAATTTCCATCGAGGGAGCTATTCTTGCTGCTCCAGTGTTGTCCATCAACTCTAGAGTTGCTGCTACTCCCATTTGAGCTACAGGTACTACTGCTACAGCAGCTACTGCTGTTGCTGCTCCTTCCAAGTAGTTGGAGGGTGCTGCCCTCTCTTGATATTGTGCTCCAGCAGCTCAATGTGCAGCCATAAGTGATGTTATTGCATGCAAGAATTATCTCCAAATCTTGGAGATCAAGGTACAATTCAACCCCCTTTTCCTGCCATCTATGTTTCCTAAAAATCTAATTCAAAACTCCTCAATAATACTCTAATTTCATGTTAAAATAGGGAAGATTTGGGGTTGGAATTGTATGTAATTGGACCTAAGTTTCAGATCTCTGTTATGCTATCATATTAAAATGAGAAAGATTTGGGATTGGAATTGTACGTAATAGGACCTAAGTTACATATCACTTTTATACAATAATTTCATGTTAAAAGGAGAAAGATTTGGGGTTGGAATTGCATGTAACTGGACCTAAGTTTCATGTCACCGTTATGTTATAATTTCATGTTAAAATGAGGAAGATTTTGGATTGGAATTGCATGTAATTGAACCTAAGTTTCAGATCACTGTTATGCTAGAATTTCATGTTAAAATGAGAAAGATTTGAGGTTGGAATTGCATGTAATTGGACCTAAGTTTCATATCACTGTTATGATATAATTTCATGTTAAAATGAGAAAGATTTGGAGGTGACTTGCGCATATTTGAAGTCTGATTTCAGACCACTTATAGCTACAGATTTCATGAGAAATTTGGAGGTAAAGTGCACATAATTAAGCCCAATTTCAGATCACTTATAACTACAGATTTCATGAGAAATTTGGGGGTAAAATGTACATGTTAAGCACAATTTCATATCACTTAAAGCTACAGATTTCATGAGAAATTCGAAGGTAAAATGCACATAATTAAGACCAATTTCAGATCACTTATAGCTACAGGTTTCATAAGAAATTTGGAGGGTAAAATACACATAATTAAGCACGATTTCAGATCACTTATAGCCACATATTACATGAGAAATTTGGGAGTAAAAATGCATAGAATTGAGTCTCAAATTCAGACACATGAGATATTGATTTCATGTTTAAATCAAAAGATTTAGGGGTGAATAGACATAAATTAAAGACACGTGAGATATTGATTTCATGTTCATGATTTAAAGTTTAAAAAAATGGAAATTTCGTATATCATGGAATTTAAATTCAAATCTAACGAGTAGCTCTAATTCTAATGATTTAAAGATGTGAAGAATTGAGAAATCTTGCATCAATCTGAACTTAGATCCAGATCCAAGGAATAGTTTCTAATCTCATGGCCTTATTGAAGATATTGAAATACAAATACTAAAATAATAATACTCTTCTCTTATGAAGTCAGCGAATGATTTCCTAAGATCTTTGTGAACAGTAGTTCTCAATCGATTGATCCTTGAGTATAATCTACTATTTATACATATCACTAAAGATTGGTAGTGACAACATACCTAGAATTGTAAAGTCAACCGCAGAAATAACTGAAAAATGGATGAATAGTCAAGGAAGGAAAGATGCAGGTGAATCAGTGATGACTGATAATTAAAAGTGCCAGTCGTGATGATCATTACACATGATTGTGTGAGGGTGCGGTGAACCTCAACTGGACGGAAGCTAGGAAGCCCGGTTAGGGCAGCGGCTGCCAAGTGCGCGAGTCTAGGATATCAATCCTTTGTACAGTTTTTACGCAATCTCGGAGTGTTTTTACGCTTCATTGAGATCCGGGTTTTTGACCGGTTCTGTTGACCCTGTTTCAGTAGGGTGCCTAGGATGGAGGACCCTTAGTTTTGGTCTTTAACGCTCTTTTTGCTCGTACCAGTCGGGTCGGTTTTTCTGGAGTGACTTAGTCCAGAAAGTCTCTCTCACCCGTTTCATGGGCATAATTTGGGATTGTGCCTAGCCCTCTCATGGATCTCACTTCCACTGAGAGGGCAAGACGGAAGAATCTCCTAGGAGGCTTCCTCACTGCTTGAGTTTTGTATGTTGTTCCGTCAATAGGTCTTGGCGAAGAAAAGATCATGGTCAGCTGAAGTTGAGGTAGGTTACAGTTGTGTTTGGCTACAAGTTGAGTGGGTTATAGTTGAGTTTAGTTACAGCTGAGTTAATTATAGTTAATTCTGGTTCCAGTTGAGTTGGGTATTGTTCTTGAGGTTGTTTATGTTCCGTCAATAGGTCTTGACGAAGAAAAGATCATGGTCAGTTGGAGTTGAGGTTGGTTATCGTTAAGTTTGTCTACAAGTTGAGTTTGGTTACAGTTGAGTTAGTTACAGTTAAGTTTGGTTCCAATTGAGCTTGGTGTTGTTCTTGAGGTTGTTTATTGTTCCGCTAATAGGTCATGGCGGTGAATGGATTGCGAGATATTTCTTCATCAATCATCAACAATCATCAATCATAGACATTTAATCATAATTTAGAACTACTACTACATATGATAGGAGAAGCAAGTGGGCGTGTTGAGAACTTAGTTAGGATGCATTATACTTCACCGCAAGCCTATAGAGGCACCCCAACTCTAAGGTATTTTTCACGCCTTAGAGTTATAGTGTGAGGTCATATTCATACCAAGATCACAGACTATCCACTAGGTTTGACAATTACACAGAAATAAAGATCAGATCAGAGACTCATCATTCTCAATACCAAGATCCATCAACATGACCGATAAGTGATAAAAAGATAATAACATACATATGTGTCATTAATTAATATATGAAAATATTATATATGAAAAGTAATGGGGTGATGGGTGATTGGGGGATTTACATACATAATAGCTTGAAAATCAAATTCCATGGAAATAGCTTGTTAATTTTAAATAACGCCTATCTCCTTGCTTTCTTTTGAAACCACTGGAATACCTGTTTTTTTAAAAAAATTTGATTGTACCAATATTTATTGACATTTCTCTTGTTCCTATCATGTATGGCAAGTAAGGCACCTACATCGCAGTAGATTGACAGTTGAAGGCCGAGTTTCTGCATTTTTTGTTATGGTACTTATGATCATAGTTTTTATACAAAATAATGTAAATGCTTTTCCTTCCTCTCCTGCTACATTTTGGGATACATGTACACAATGTCATTTCCTTTTTGTTGCGTAAATTATATGGAAATTAATGTAATGTGAATTGGTGACACATCGTTGTTTCTGTGGTTGATTAGTTACATTACTCGTGAATGTCATTCGAATCGTGAAAAAACTTTTTACCTAGATTTCCATAACCTAATGCAATCAATTACGAATACAATATTATGAACGTCGTGTAAACAGGTAACCCGAATCCATCGGGCTCCACAGTTCTAATCACATCAAGTAAGTAACGGTTTTTGCATTTAGCAATACCGTTCTTCTAGGAAGTGTTAGCACACGCTCTCTAATGTATGATATCAAGAGACCTGGAGAACTCAGAAAGTTGTAACGTACATAACTCTAATGTATTGTCAGGCGAACAACGGCAACTGAAAAATATGTTTTGTTTCATTAAGAAAGATTTAATGGTAGACCACTTGCCATGGAGGAGGAGATGGCAGCTTTACAGTCTCGTTGTACCTAGAGCATTGTTTCTGCTCCTCCAGGTATGTTTGTTGTGAGGTGCAAGTGTATCTTTACAGTGACACAACGGTAGATGGCAAATTGGCAATGTGGATCGCTACAAGGTGAGGCTCCTAGCGCGAGGGTTCACCCAGACGTATGGGGTGGACTACCAGGATACCTTCTCACATGTAGCTAAACATTCAAAATTGCGATTTTTCTATCAATTGTTGTGACTCAGGACTAGCCGCTTTACAAACTTGATGTGAAAAATGCTTTTCTATATGGAGATCTACAGGAGGAGGTGTATATGCAGCAGCCACCAGGGTTTGTTGCTAGGGGGTCTGTGCAAGCTCCACAAAGCGACTTATGGCATGAAACAGAGTCTGAAAGCTTGGTACCAGAAGCTATCAGAGTTGATAGAGCACCAGGAGTTTGTGCGGTCCAATGCAGATCATTCACTCTTTGTTCAAAGGACACAGAGAGGTACATTTGTCATTCTATATTATGTTGATGACATAATTGTCATGGGTGGTGATGAGCAGAGTACTCTGGTTGCTAAGGAGTTCATATGTGAGCAGTTTGTGACTAAGGATCTTGGCAGTCTACGTTACTTCCTCGAATTAGAGTTCGTCATGAACCAGCGTGGTCTTGTAATGACCCAGAGGAAGTTTGCGATTGATCTCCTACTAGAGACATGTATGACATGGTGCAAGCCTGCTATTACCCCTATGGATCCGAGCATGAGATTATATGTGATGGCACTAAGGAAGTAGATAAGAGGAGATACATGGAGCTTGTTAGGAAGCTCCTTTATGCTACTATCACAAGGCCAGACATATCCTTTCTTGTGAGCAAGGTGAGCCGGTTCATGGATCAACCCATACATGTACATATGGATGATGTACATAGGATTCTGAGACATTTGAAAATTTCACCAGGTATTGGCCTTCTATTCAATATAGGTGTATCTCTTGAGGTGACAGCTTGTGTAGATGCAAATTATGCAAGATGCCCTGGAGACATGAAGTCTACATCTGGGTTTGCAATTTTTGTTGGGAGATTACTCGTGTCATGGAAAAGCAAGAAGCTGACAGTGGCTGCTAGATCCAGTGTAAAGCCTGAGTACAGAGCCATGGCTCAGGGGAGCACAAAGATAATGTGGGCAAAGGTGCTAACGAGGCCATCGGGAGGGCGAGGCATTGGGATGGCAGTGAGGGCGATGATACCGGTGGTGTTAAGGTGGCAGGAGGGGTCGTGGTGGTGGTACCAATGGTGGTAGCAACGTTTGGGGGTAGAGGGAAGAGGTAACGATGATAGAGGATAGTGGCAATGGTGTTGGGTGGTTGGGGTGGTCGGGGCTGCGAGGAAGGTGGTCAGGGTGTGGGTGGTGTGGTGCCGCAGATAGTAGAAATGATGACAGTGAATGATTGTGCATTAGTGATGCTGGGGTAGTTGATTGGGGTGGCTTTGGTTGTACAACACAACTGCAACAGCTTCCAGAATGGAAGGCGACGCCTAGACGCCTTCCTGGACTACATGGGGTGAAAGAATCGAGCCATTGTTGGATTGTGATGCTTGATAGGAAGTGGTGTTTGAACCTCTTTTGTCATCAACGCGATCCATGGCAGATCCAACATAATTCAGACTTTGTCCGATAAAAAATGACAGAAGCATTGGCTTGAAGGAGGATGCCATTTAAACATTCAGCAAAGGCCTTAGCCACAATGAGGTATGCCCCATTAAACATGATGATTGATAAAAAATTCTTACTTTAGTTCACGGACATTTCATACTTAGGTAGAAGAAAAAAGAAATAACAGTTCAATCTCTGGAATCTCTAATTCCTCTAACTGAAGTCAGAAATAATCTTGAAGACATGATCTACCACAACATCCCAAAACTCTCTAAAGAAAATATCAGGATCCCATTCGAACCCGAACATACCTTTTTTATGGAACCCGAACATACATTTGCTATCAATCCAAAGACAATCCTGTGGATTTTCTGCAAATCAAAAGGCTTAGTCAAGCCTTCAGCGGAATCCACTGACATTCTCATCACCCCTGAGTGTATCATGTGTTCCCTATAAACAGGTATTGCAGATGGATTTCAATTAATCGGTGGCAGCTCCCGCCAACTCATTCTCACCATGGTACATCTTCCGAGCGACCTTAATGGAACGAATGAGGTTCCTCCTCCATCTTCCACCGGTACAAGCATGAAAGTACCTTGTGTTAGCATCCCCATCCTTCTGCCATTTCTGTCTTGATCTTTATTTCCATTTTTTTAGAGGAAAGAGGGTGGCAGCATGAGATGGGACCCACCACAAGAAGTAAATTCATTAAAAAAAGCTATCATGTTACATGTGACCAGGTCAAAACAAGGGCCCTACAGCGCTCCAACACATTTCCGGTCTTCTTCCTCAATGATCTTCTATGTAATGTCATCGCTAAACAACACATATGCACTAAGATCGCTCCCACCCTCCTGGCATCAAACGTGATGTTTTCCTCAAGTGCAGAGGAGCATCTCAACTCTCTCTTCTACCTAAACTCATGCCTAAAGGTAACAAGCATTGTACGGAGCTCACACAGCTTCTAGGCCAATCTCTTTAAAGCAAAACCCCTACAAATAAACCTTCTCTAAACAAAGATACCAATTCACAAAAATCATCATCCAATAGTTGAGGCCCTTCAAATCAATACGACGACGATAAGTGGCTTCCCTCACCACTATCGAAGCACAAAAGGGTGCAATTCGATTGTAAGCGACAAAGCGAGCCACCAAACACCATTTGGAAAAGATTCTAATGTCTCCACTGAATGAAGAAACGTTAAATATGCAATCTCGAAGAATAGTTCGTCTAAGAGGGCATGATATTAGAGGTATCCATAACCTCTAACTCCTAATCAGCATCCACGTTCGCAAACAGATCGAATCCTTAATCCAGTCTCCCTGCTTAGGTGAAGTCACCCATATCAGCCACATCAATCTCGAAAATCTCGATCCAGTGTCTCATATCTCTTGCTATATCATGACATCAACAGAGAATCTTGATTCATTGTGGGCTCGTTTGGTCCCGATTTACCCCCCCCCCCTTCATGGAATGGAATTTTATCACAAATCATAGTGACATCACATCACATTCTTTATTCCAACCACCTCCAACCCTCATAACCATCCCAAACAGCTACTATTCCAATCAGGTCCCAACCCACCCCAACCCATCAACCAAACAAACCCTATATGTCAATGTTATAAACACTTTTGAACCATTTGAGATGAGGTCAAGAGCCACAATCACCGATCTAGAAGCATGACCTCATCAAACCCTCTTAAGGATATCCCCATTCCACCCAACCATCGTACCATTAGAGCTACCAACCACCGCTACCACCCTGATCTCAGAAAGATGTGAGATAGAATGGATCTCCACTTCCCAACGCCCCATAAATCAATCTTGATTTCCTGCAAACACATTCCAAGTCGCGAGAAGCACTACCACCGATGCCCTCTTCTCTACAAGACCTAGGCCCCTCACATTACATGAGACACATTTCACTAGGCAATCGAAGGGGAAACACTGCCACCTGAATCCCCACGCATTCAAGTTCAACTACTTCGACTACAAAAGAGAAATCCCCATCCTTGCTCCCTTGTGCCAATGGATCTTCAACATTTTTTTGTTATGATCCCCTCTTTTTGTTCATCGACCATCTAGTTTGTTGCCTCCCAACTTGACATATGCATCATAACCTGCTTCAGCACAGTGGGTACACAATGATCTTGTATTTCTTATTTTAAGGAGAGATAATGATCTAGAATCTTCTTCCTCGTCTAGGTTAGGAGTCTTTAAAGTTTCTCTTTTCTCCTCTTCACCATGGGTATGAAATATGCTAGATTTGTGTTTTATTTTCTAACATGTATATAGCCAACCTATAAATATGGTTTTGGCCGAAAGAATGGAACAAGAAGAAGCATCGTGATTCAGAATCACTCAAAAAAGCATCTCTTCATTGACTTTCTTTCCACTGCTACTCTCATTTTCCCTCTTCCTTTTTCTTGCGTTCCACCTCACCCTTCTCCTCCCTCTCCCCCCCCCCCCTCTCCCCGCCGCTTTTTGTATTTCCATTTCTATTTCTACTCTCAACTTCCCTTTTCTTCCTCCGCCGTCGTACTTCAACTCCATCATCACTCCTCTTCTCATCTCCCACATCGAACTCCACCATCGCCCTTCTCATTGCTCTGTTGTCCCAACCTCGACAATCAACCACCATTACAGGCCAGCTTCAAACCAGTTGTGACTACTGCATACCTCTCTCCATTTAGCACATCCACCAACTGCAATTCTTCACGGGCTTCTTGTTGGCTCCAAAAAGTGATCGCCACATCCTTTTGTATTACATCGCGAAATGCTTATTTGTGTTTGGCGCCATAAAGTGAGAACAACAAGTATTTACTGTAGGTACGGGAAGTTGTGGATTTCCTGTTGCAATTTCATTGGTCGTTAATCTCTTCTTCCATTTTTCTTCTGCATATCTTTTATTGGTTTGGATTTATTTTAATTTGCGTAGCATTTGCATCAGTTGCATTTGCAATGCGTCAATAAGATTAAATAAAAAAATCTGCATTGATTTCTGCATTAGAGCAGTTTTTCAGATATTCAGTCCATTAGAGCACTAAAGCATTAGGTAAACTGACAATAGGATACAATCATATGCATTATGGGTTGACAATGAACGGGAACATCAAGTAAAGCCTGAAACGTGTTAAAGCACAGAGTAGTAATTAACTTCCTGTAATGCAAGTATCTGTCTTCAAGCCCTTTCCCCTTTTTTGAACGAGAAAAATTCGTCCGGGAGGTATATTTCCAAACATATTGGCCATATACGGTCGCCAATATTTTTTTGTTATGTACCGTAAGAGGAGGCTCTGTCCTTAAGGTTTTCATGCATTACATACAAGTGAAAGCCGCCTCTTGAAGAAGCGGCTCTCACTGGTATGTGTCACAAAAACTCCAAGGGGAAAGCCGCCTGCGGCTTTGATTTTAGTCAAAGCCGCATCTTCAAGAGGCAGCTTTCCCCTTGGAGTTTGTGTGGTACATACTAGTGAGAGCCGCTTCTTGAAGAGGCGGCTTTAGCTAAAATCAAAACTGCTTTTCAAAAGACGACTTACATAGGTAAGTAACAAAACAAAATTATTCCCGACCGTATACGGCCAATATGTTTTAAAACATACTTCCCGGAGGAATTTTCCTCTTGAAACCCCTATTCTAATCCAAGCCGCCTATCATTTCTGACATGAAAACAGAAACGTCGTCAATAGAAACACGAGCATTTAAACGGACCTGCAACTGTAACAGGGGAATCATCATCCTTGGCCTTGATCAGCTCCCTGGTCCTCCCGACGAACCCCTCCTGCACCCTCTGGCACAGCCCACACACCAACTGCACTACCCTTACCGCCACATCCAACTCCACCTCCATCGCCACATTCCTCTTCACCTCTGCAAACGCAGCGGGAGAAGAAGACGAGGCAAGAAGAAGATCGGATGGGCGAATTTCCGAAACACCCAACTCGTCCAATGAGCAGCCCACGAGTCTCCTCGCGCACGACAGCGAGCGAACTGCTCTGCTGCACCTCCTACGGGCGCCGAGGCCCCACCCGCCGGGAGCCATGGCGCAGGCCGATCTCGCCATGTGGCTCGTGGTGTACAAATGCATGGACGGGTCGGGGATCGAGAATTGACAGTGATGGCGTTGGGGATCGATACTCGAGGTGGAAACGGGGAGGAGTTCGGAACGTGGAGGGAGATGGAAAGGAATAATGAGGAAATGACGTTTGGGTGTGGTGGGGCAAACTATCACGTTTTGTGTTTTTATTTGTTAATTAATTGTTAAAATCCGTAATCTTTGGACCTCTCACTGTGAGATATCCGTCTAATAATAAAGTCTGGCCAACCAATAGTTCGGGCATGAAGCAAGGAGTTTGATGCTGGTCTGATCAGGTTAGTCGGACGGTACGGTTATGATTATTAATTAGAGATTGTTTGTGGTGAAATTGACCGGCTCACGGATAAGGTATCGAACCAATCATTCACGTTGCTTTTCAAACTTTAGGACAAAATATGAGCAGTGTTGCATTCAGGGATGGGCACAGGATAGGCTGGGTTAGGTCTAAAGGGCTCATGTCCAAACCCATTTTAAAAATTCGGAATTTAGGTTGGGCATTGGCTCACAATTTTTTTTGTCCTTCGGCCCAAGCCCAACTCGACCTAATTTCTTTGGATCGGACTTAGACCGGGCCATCTCCAATCTCATGATTTAAAGAGGCAAAAGTTGCTAAATGCAGAAAGCCTTGCAATTTAAACAAGCAAGTTTCGACTTTTACCTAACTTAAAAAGTTATTAGTATTTTTTAGAGAAATGTAAATGAAATACTTGTATGAAATCACCCATCAATCAAGACTTTTTTAGTAACCTCTTCTGTGAAACCCTCGAAAATCGAGCAAGGACTAAAATGCAAAACCCAACTGGATCTGGGCTTAATTGCAAATCTACTTTTATTCCAGTACTTAAAAAAATTATTTGATAAGTGCATTGTGTACGGCTCGTCGATAGCTTTCCAACGAGTCCAAGAATGTGAAAATCCGAGTTCGGAAGCCCGAATTACGACCATTTTAGTAAGGAGGGGTCAGAGTCCTATTCGGATCCGAACCCGGATCGGAATCCGGGTTTTACCTTTAAAACCCATCACCTCTCTCACCCAAAACGCCCAAAACCCTCCTCCCCTTCGATCAGCCTTCTTCCTCCTCCCCTTTCCCCTCACCGGAGCTCGTCGGAGTACTTTGAATCGGCGATCCAAAGCCGAAATCACGTTGGGAAAGTCCGGACCATCCTCGTGCACGCTTTCATCTCGCGATCGGAACGCCAAGCGTGGTGTTCTTCACGGGTGAAGTCACCGAGGTGGCTCATTTTCTTGAGGTACGATCTCTCCTTCCGTTTGCTATGGTGTCCACACGAATTTCGACCATCTGTACGATATTTTTCCTTCCTCTTGCTGTCGATTTCCACACGATTTGGTCATGTATGTTCTGAATTTCTTAAATTACTCCATTTTTGTCACTGTCAGTGTAACGAGATCCGGTTGCTGCGAAGCGCCTCTAATGTGTTTTGTGTTGAACTCCTAGTTGAGCATTATAGAGTTTCTCTCTTTGGTCGAGCTAAGAGGATCGTCTGTTTCCCCGTTGTGTACCACAAATCTTGAGCTATCAGGGGTTTGGACGCCCATTTAGAGTATCAGGGGTTCTCGTTTGCCTCTGCTGTCCAGAGTATTAGATCATGTGCACCATTTGTTAGTTGGGTCAAGGAAGTTGGTCCCTTAGAGCTGCATTAAAGCACATGTGTGGTCATTATAGGGCAGCATTGAGCAAGCTACTGATCAGAGCTTGCCTAGCCAAGGTGGGAATTTTCATAGACATACATTGCCTCCTCTGCCAAGGAGAAAGCAAAATAAGCGATCACATCTTCTTTCAGTATCCTTTCCTGATGAAGGTGTGGGGAGACGTGTCTGAATCACTTGGGATCAACGCAGGTTGTGAAGAAGCAACTACAGAAGGCATATCAAAAGCATGAAAGGGAACAAAGAGGTCACAGACCCCATGGGCAAGGCACCAAAAATTGTACTATCCTAGATATGCATGCCTTCTATTTGATTCTCATTAAAATATCTATATACCTTGTCTGTGGTGTTCACTTTAAAATCATGGAAAAATATTTTTCTTTAGCCATCCAAGCATTAGAAGCTATGAAAGAGGTATCATAAGTTTAGGATGTACAGAATAAGTGGTTCCTTCCATTATGTGAGAAGTGAAATGGTTCTGCAAGATTGCCGAGGGTTGTGTATCAGGAGAATGAATAAAATGGTATTTTCTGTTTATTTATGAAGTTTACATGTGGCTAATCAACATCGTTACATTTAACGTGGCTTTGTAGTAATTTAAGATGCATGGCAATTTGGTTACGTGATTTAAGTTGATAATAATGGTTTACAAGAGTAATTCACATAAAATTGGAGAAAAAGACATTTGGATGCAAGGGGGATGGGTAAAACCTGAGTCAGTTGTTTTTCTACGAAGTGGTTTATTTCTTTTAGCCTTGATTCTACTTGTAACAATATGTTAAGAATATGAAGGTTATCTTGAAATGCTCGGTACTTGTTCTCATACTTAAATTTCCATACAAGGATTACTAACGGTTCAAGGAAACAAAGTTTGACCTTTGCCATCCAAATATAATTGATGCCCATGATCTCCATTATTGTTTCTTCACTACCAGAACTTTTCCTTAAAGGAAGGTAATTGATTTGTTTAGAGCCTTGATCTCAAGGGTCGGCATCCCCATATTTTTGAATCACTAGACTATTTTATGGGCTTGTTAAACATTATTTTCATTCAAAAGTGGATGCTCAAGTCTTGCTCATTCTTGAAGATCGAAAATATGACATCATGGGGATCGAGAAGAGGAGTAGTTGAACTGTTTATTTGTCTACAAAATTCATCATCTTTTGGTTGAGATTTTCTTTCAAGTTTCAACATGACTTCTTGTGTGGCCTCTTGTTTGTTTGTCTCATGGGCCAGTTAACAGGGATGTTTGAGTTAATTTTTACTCCTTAAACTAGTGCCTTTAGCCATATATCCAGCTTCAGAAATTACATCTATGTTCAGCAGATGCTTCTCTTGCTAAGTTATATTGTCCGTGATGTAACAATTTGATCTTAAGTGGGATGTGGGTAGTGGAGTAGTTACTGCAAAGGGAAGGGCGTGCACCCTTGGGGCCCCGGGTAGAAGCCTAGTTGACCGCGATCCCAGCTGCTATTGTAGTTGCGATGGTTGGGGGACATGTTGCTTGGCACACCGAGGTGCTGATCTGACGGTGTTGGCCTCGGTACTTGTGTGCTTTAGCCCGGTGCTCGACCGCGGGCCAAGTAGTCGTGATTAGTCGGCTAGTGTTTCGCTTGTCACTTAGAGTTAACACTCGTGTACGGGCCAATGTAGGCCACATTGGTCGGTATTCTGAGTGGGAGCGCTAAGAGGGGAGTTCCGGGAATGTGGTTAATGAAGTTGGGAATGGGATGTGAATCTCCTATGCATAAGGAAGATTGGGCTAGTCGCGAAGATTCGCGGGTTGGAATATATTTTGTGAATCAGAAGTACAATAGGAGCTAAGTGGACGTATTGGGAACTTAGTTAGGATGCAATGTACCCCACCGCATGCCTACGGAGGCACCCCTACCCTAAGGTATTCTTTTTGCCTTAGAGTCATAGTGTGAGGTCTCATCCAGACCAAGACCACAGACTATCCACGAATCTTGGTTATTATCTAATAACCATGATAAAAATGTGATTTGAGATCAACCTAGTTTCTTTCTCTTTTGCACACATTTAAATTATATCATGTTTGTTGTTGTATAGTTTTATCTAATTCGTATTGGGCAACTTTGCTCATAACGTACCTACGTGTGGATCCGCAGGTCCTCAACAGTGAGCAGTTTGGAGACATCACTTTTAGTGCAGCCTTACTACACTTCTTGTCTCACAGTTGGTAGCAGTTTTTACGGTCTTCTTTACTTGTAGTTTCTTTTTGAGAGACATGGCATGTAATGTATACTTGTGGACATCTATATTTATTCTTACATGTATTTTTTGTGGACACGGAAATGGATAATAGATTGTAATAGAATTGGTGAATGGAAATACACGTGCTTGTGAACATGTTGTATGCAATGAGAAAAAAAATTATTTCCTTTGCATGTTGCTTTTTCTCCTGCTTTTGTGAAAGTTAAATATTCGAATGTGGAATTATGTGCGTGGATTGGTTTGCCAAGTACCCGGATCCTAGCGGCGTCACATCTTCTCTTTTGTAATGCCCCATCTCAGGAACAGATTCCAGACGTGTGTCCACATTTGGGACTTGAGGTCCTACCGTTCCTAACTTTGATAGTTCATTTGGTAGAGAAACGAATGTGCCAGCATAAGTTTCTGTTAGACCTGTAAGGGATTAATTGAAGTGGGGAATCAGATTTCAGGACAATTACACTATGCATCACGAACCGCAGCCATATCTGGCAACAATTTTTCACGTTTCAGAGAAAAAAAATTTAGTGCACCTAAAATGACTGAATAGGTGAAGGATATGGAGAAATCCTCAAGCATGTCACGGAAGTGTGATGATCGTATCATATACGATCAAGAACGACTAGTCGCACTAGTTGATCGGTGCAGCGGAATTTTAAATTTTTTAAAATGATGTAACCACGTGATCCAATAACATTTCTTGGATTATTTCATCTAACCACAACAAAGATGTAGGAATACCTATTGGAGCGTGGTTGTGATCAAGCCTCTAAAGGAAGAGACATCCTGTCTCAAGTTCGATCCATTGGAGGAGACACTTGCGAGCATGGGGATGAATCGTGTGTTTCTCGCAATCCCAGTTGATGATCCAAGCAATGGATCTCTTGATCTCGTCTCACAAGATCGAATGCCTTCTTCACGAGCGTCATGCACCAACGAATATGGAGAGCCAATAGTCGTCGAAGCGGAGCACAATGGCGACGATGAAGACGACCTTCTCTCTATGAAAGTGGACGGCCACTCAAGAAGAGAAGGGGGAGAGTATGCGTGGGAATGAGAGAGAGAGAGACTTCATCGAGATTGCGTAACTCAGAGAGCAAGGGTTGCCCATTCTTATATAGGATTTTGGGAGTCTATGAATTACAATCCATGGACAACACATAATCAACGGATGATATTGAATTGTATTTCTTTCGATGGCTAGATGTTGTTATAAAAAACACAACATCAGATGATTTAATTTAAATTAATTTATATTAATAAATCGACAAAATTAATTTGAATTCAAATCACTTTTGACCAGATAATAGATAATGAGGAGACAAACCTCCTTCCCTAAAAGAGGGGGGACAGAATATCTCATGATCTCTTGATCTCTTGTCAAAATATTTTGTAAAAAAATCAATATTATATTGTGAAAAAATTCAACCAAGCCATTGAAATTATGTGAATCTCATTCAGAGCCCAAAAAAATGTAATTATATTTTTCAATTAATTATTTAATGTGAATCCAGTCCACATGAATAATTAATCAACAAATATAAATCACAAAAATCTCTCTTTGATATATTATAAACCATAATATAATATACATAGATAATTGGTTAGTGTTATCCATATTATCTATATCCACAATAAATAAATCTCATTTAGTTATATTAGATAATCATTCTAATGTATTCAGATAATGTGAATCAAATTCACATTATCCATTTCTCAATGCCTAGACATAATTCAACTTTGCAATTACTCTTGAACTCTTTCAAGAATATTGTGTTTTCTCCGCATATACTTGGAGATAAGGACAGGGTGATTGTATTGTACCGAGTATAGTGACTTGGATATTGAGATCATATCTCAAATCCAGATCTCATTGACCTCTCATATATGCTTGTTTAAATCAAGACCGTAAGTCCAAACTTCTCATTGCATATGAATACCATTCAGATCAATGTCCACCACTTGGGCCATTAGCATATTACTTTTATGCTGAGAGGGGTCGCTAAAATCCAAACCTATTTCATCACTCCCTCGGAATTGAAGCGTCGTGGTTATACAATCGTTTATGATCACATCATCCTCAGGTATTCCCAATGCATGTGCATCATGCATACTGGAAGACCTATGATCAACCTGAAGATATAGATCATTTTTACATTGTCGTCAGGGTTTGATCGTCAAGTTTCTCATTCTTGATTATTTGGGATTTTGTATCGATCATATGCTTTCCAAAAGCATATATCATACCTTCAAATTATTGTCATGCTTCTGAAGCATGGCAATAATTATGTATTTATTTATATAAATTAAATAAAAATATATTTAAAATTCTTGGAATCATTTTAAATAAATAGATTTAAATTATGTATTTATTTATATAAATAATTAATTAAAATTTAAATTATTGTATATAAAAATAAAACACTTATGAATAAAAGAAATTATTTAATTTAACCAAATTATTTACTTATTTAATTTATTATAAATCACTTAAATTAATATTGATCATTGTTCAACCTTTTTTGTTTACATTGTTTATTTATTTAACTTCATTTACTATTTAATTTTAATTTATTTAAAATTTTTAGCGTTATTTATCCTGTAGCGGGTATTGTCTTATTGTCTACACGTTCTAATTGGAGGACCCGAGCCCGTTGACCGAGGTCAACTCCCCTTCCACCCAATTGCATGTATAAGGTAGTTTGCCAAAGCCTTTTCCCCCATTTTATTATGGCCAATCCTTTCACCCTTTCCATCCGATCTCTTCATGAAATTTCTTGTCCGATTAACCCTCTACACTGTATGACCAACTTTTCGTCTTGATTTGCCTCATTTTGCACATGCCCCCATTTCTAATTTCACCTACTCATCACTGCTATAAGTACCCCCCTGCAATTCCGATTGGCCCCTCGTCTGTTTTCACCCAAATCTGGTATCCGAGGTTGATCGAGGATGGAGAGCAATGACAGGGCTCTCATCCACAGCCGGGAGAGTATTGGAATTGGATGTGGGAGCGAGATCCATCACTCGTCGGACCATCACTGATGTAGTTCACGCTTCTTCGCTTGTCGTCGCGAATCGAGGCTACAACATTCCTCTCATCATTTGTATGTAATCTAGGTACTTGAAATTTCTCCTTTTAATTTCCGTTTAATAGCTAGATCAGGTCATCATCCTCCACCACTGATCTACCCGATTGGAGGTGCTCCGATAATCCAAATCATCCTTTGAACCCTAGTTCACGTCACTTACACCTTATTTTTATCGCAATCTGATCACCTCCTATGATATGGATTCTGACTCCTATTCCGACCATCCCTCGTCGGAGTCTTCATTCCTTCACGTTTCTGTCATGTTTTGGCCTAATAACTTGGCCAGAGCAATCATCTCTGAGCATCGGATCTTTTGCAGGTAACATGAGTAGTATAGGGCATCATATTGATGTTTAGAATCAAGATTCGATCTGTTAGTGCCAGTGAACCCCAGATCCCATCTTAGGTATCATTAAAACTTCATCGACACACTAGATCACCGGAGTAGAATCTTGTACTTGATAGTGCTACTTCAATGGGTACGTTAAGGATGGTATTGGATACTAACTTTATGACCCTGAGACTCAGAAGGTCTTCATCTCTAGAGATGTAAAATTTCCATGGGATGACTTCCTTAAGAGTCAAGACAAGAATGAAGTGAATGAACTCATTGAATCCCCCAAGGATATTGAGTTTCCTGAACCAGTATCAGAAGACGTAAATGAAGGTGTAACACCCATACCTCTTCGAAGGGGTTCGTGGGTGGCTGTACCACGTGAAAGGTACGGATTCCATTTGTTAGGTGAAACTGGCGAGGATCCAACTTCATTTAATGAAGCATTTGCGAATCATGAAATGGATAGATGGATGTTAGCAATGAAGTCAAAATTTGACTCTATGCATAAGAATGGTGCATGGACCCTAGAGGATCCACCCATAGAGGTAAAACACATTCAGTGTAAATGGATATTTAAGAAAATTAGGGAATCTGATGGGAAGGTAGATACCTTAAAGGCATGACTCGTAGTCAAGGGCTACACACAGAGAGAAGGCATTGACTACGATGATACATTCTCCCATGTGGCTATGCTTAAGTCCATTTGGACACTGCTAGCTATAACTGCATATCTTGACTATGACATCTGGCGGATGGACATCAAGATAGTTTTCCTCAATGGATACTTCGAAGAGGATATCTACATGGAGCAACCCCAAGGCTTCATAAACAAGGAAGGTGAAGTTTGCAAGCTGAAGAAACCCATATGTGGGCTCAAACAAGCTTCTCGTAGCTGGAAGATCACATTCAACGAAACCATAAAGAGTTATGATTTTGTTCAGAATCTCGATGAACCATGCGTGTACAAGAAGCTTAGTGGGAGCACCATTGTGTTTATCGTGCTTTATGTATATGACATCCTTGTCATTGGGAATGATATATGGATCATGACCAATGTTAATAATTTGATATACCATACCTTCAATATGAGAGATCTTGGAGAAGCCTCTTATATAATGCGTATGAAGATGTTCGGAAATAGAGCAAATATTATATTGGGATTGTCACAACATGGATACATTAAGAAGATCTTAGAATGATTCTATACGGAGAATTCCAAGAAAGGCTTCCTTCTCTTAAGGCATGGTATCCACTTGTTTAAAATGGATGGCTCCTCAAAATGTTGAGGATAAGAAAGTCATGGTTGGACGCCCTTACGCATCTGGTGTGGGAAGCCTGATGTACTCCGTGATGTGCACAAGGACATATATCTTTCATGCAGTGGGAGTGGTAAGCTGTTACCAATTCTATTGCGGAGAGCAACATTGGAATGCAGTGAAGAACATCTTCAAGTATCTAAGACGGATACAAGATTACATCTTGGTTTATTGAGATGGTGATCTCCAAGTCTTAGGATACACATATTCTGATTTCCATTCAGATATCGATGATCGAAAGTCGACATCATGGTTTGTGTTCCCGTTGAATGGTGGTGCTGCGAGCTGGAGAAGCAATAAGCAGGACACTACAACCGATTCAACAATAGAAGCTGAATACATTACTGCATTTGATGCTGTAAAGGAGGCGGTGTGGTTGTGCAAGTTCGTCATGTAGCTTGGTGTAGTTTCCTATGATACTCCCATCCCGCTACTCAGTGATAACACAAGATCCATAGCTCAGGCGAGGGAAACCAGATGGCATCAAAAGAGCAAGCACGTGAAATGGAAATATCACGTCATTCGAGAGATTCAAAAGAGGGTGAGACCATTATCAAAGTAGCCTATGCCGACAATGTTGTTGATCCGCTTACCAAACATTTGACACATAAGGTTTTCAACCATCATGTAATGAGCATTGGATTGTACATGAATGATTGTGAGGGCTAGCATGAGATTGTTAGCCATGTGAGCCCAAGGTGAACCATTACTACAATAAATGTTATTTTAATGTTTGATACACAATAAAAGTTATTGATTTATTTCACTCCTTGTATGAGATTAAATGGATGAGTGCATTGTAAGGTCTCTTAGTACAATTAGGGTTATGTACCATGGCCATCTTAATGATCATACATCCCTTGATTCAATTGTTGAATCATAGAGGCAGGTGATTGGATGAATATCTAAAGAGTTAGATCGAGGACTCATCAAGCACCATCAAATGTCTTATTAAGAGATGATCTCCAACCTGAGAAGGAGATGACAATCATTCTTTAAAGGATGATATCCAACTGGCCTCTTGATACGGGTCCTCTACATAGGAATAGAGATTCGGAGGTGTCATATAAGTCAGGTCAAAGAGTTGACATAGCGAGATCGAGATAACTATCACGACCCCGATTCCGGACCGTCGGATCCTCCCATATCCGGATCTGGTTACTCACCAATAATTTATCCAGCAATCACAACTAACATTCAAAAAGAAACTGCAAAATAAAAATACACATAAAGAAGTATTTAATGCTTTTTCATTCACAAAATAAAGTTTACATGATTCATTGTCCCACTACAACCATTTACGTGTACATCAATTGGAATGAAATACACATAAATATTACTAACTACCTTAGAGGGTAAAGCTACTATGGCTGACTGGATGGCTAAAGTCCTTGCGATGACTCACCGACACATGTTAGGTTTTCCAATAAATCATAGGATAACAATTAATGATTGCTAAGCAACGAAGAAGAGAAAAGCAAACAAATGTGTAATTTTTCAAAATTTACTATCACAAAAAATATTCATTCCTTCTCATTAGTTTAATCCCTATTCTTTCTATTCCATGTCAGGGATTAGTACAGGGAATTACCTCATCACTATATGGACTCTAAGTTATGGATACTTCGGGATTGGAGATTGCATTGATTTAGTAAGCTTATGCTGTCGCTCATCACCTCAACCAATCCTCCAACACTACCATGATAATTTCCTCTTCTTTTATCAATCAGGAACTTAAACCCTCAGCCTGAAAATAAATGAGCACACCGTCCTTGAAGACTTGGTTTCTTAAAACCTCAGGCTAAAATTTAATCATATAACCTAGTGGCTTTAAATACATGTTATCGTGACCCAGCCGTTATACAACCACCCGTGCCTCCACATAACACGACTACATCTTCCGTCGTTCAATCTGAAGATATTGGCCCCGGGTACCACGTGTTGAAAATCATTCATTTCTTGTGCACTTATCATAACAGGCAACCGTGTACCACCTAGGTAGGGCAACGTTAATACAGGTTCTTCCGACAAACCTACAAGTTGCATGCCCGACATGTAGTTCTACTCCAACTCATTCCTGACGTACGACACGATCTTTTCAGGATCCAACTCAAAACATATCAAATCCGATGATGTAATTCTTTCATCAAATCTTCTATTTGCATAATCAGCAACACTTAGTATAGACCCATGTGTATAATATTCATATGCATATATACTCATATTTATGCTTATTTTAACTCCCAAACCCTAACTTTCCACACCACTGCATTAATTCGATGCTAAAACCTTGTTTTAGTGGGAATCACAAAGTAACTTTTCATATTTTGTCAAAAATAGCTAAACTTAGGGATATAAAATCACTAGAGGAAAATAACAATGAAACTGAAAGAATATAATCAATCAACAAGAGATGGAGAATCGATAGACACGACGTATCTTAGATGAGTGAATGTGTGACGAATCACAGGGTTCAGTGACGTGCATAGCCACCACACCTAAGTAGGGTATTACACATATTTTGAAGGATATTGTGAATCCTCAAGCGCATCACGGAAGCGTGTCGATCGCATCGTATGCAATCGGAGCAACTAATCGCACTAGTTGCTAAATGCAGCGGAAATTAAAATTTTAACTTTAAAGATGAAACCACATGATCACGAGAACACTTCTCGGATCGTTTCATCAAACCACAAAGTACAAGGAATACCTCTTGAAGCGTGGTTGTGATCGCGAGATCCCAAAGTAGAGATCCTCCTATCTTAAGTCCGATCCACGATGAACGCACTTGCGGGCGCGATGATGAGTCACGTTCCTTCCCGCAATCCTCGATGAAGATCCAAGCGATGGCTCCCCCGATTTCGTCAAACGAAATCCGTCGTCTTCCTTTAGAGTAAGAAACTCCAAAGAAGATGGAGATCCACGAGTCGTCGAAGAAGAAGCCGAGAGTCTCTCTTTTCTCAACACAAAGTGGACGGCCACTTAATGGAGAAGAGAAAGAGAGAGAGGGCGAGAATGAGAAAGAGAGAGAGAGAGAGTTGTCACCTTGTACAACTCTTAATCATGTACCATGGAAGGCTACCCTAGCCCTCTATTTATATTAGTTTAGGATCCAATGGATCTCAATCCATGGGACACATGGATCCAAAGGCTATGCTTGGTCCATGCTAAATCAATGGCTATGATTGTTGTTGGTTAAAACCAACAACATTAATTTAAATTAAAAAATGTTGCAACATTATCAACATAATTTAATTTAACATTAACTAATTAAGAGATAATGTGATAAATAAAAATGGAGTCAACCAACCTCCCTAAAAATGGGGTTATTTTGTCTCCTTTTATTTTATCTTATTATTTCTTAATAAATTGCAATAACTATTATTGCAATAATATCCACCAAATTAATTCCAAATTAATTTGTGAATATTTCAATCATGCCATCGAAGATATGTGAATCACATTCACAACCCAAACTAATTTGTAAATTACATTTCCAATTAATTAATTAATGTGAATACAATCCACACTATTAATTAACAAATGCTATTTACATAGATTCTCTCTCTTCAATATATATATTATAAATCATATTTATAATACACATATATCATGGATAGTATTATCCACATTCTCTAATCCTTGATAATTAAATCCCATTTAATTATCTTGGATAATAATTCTCACAATATGAATCATATTCGTATTAAGATTGATAATTAAATCTCATTTAATCATCAAGTTCTTCTTGCTTGGATATGGAATTCATCAAATGAATTATTCTTGAACTCCTTCAAGAATAATGTGCTTTCTCCGCAGATACTTGGAGATAAGGACAGGGCGATTGTATTGTTCCACGTATAGTGACTTGGATATTGAGATATTATCTCAAATCCAGATCTTACGAACCTCCCATAGATGCTTGATTAAATCAAGACCGCAAATCCAATCTTCATTGAATCTGAATCTCATTCAGACCAATGTCCAACACTTGGACTAAGATCAGATTGCTTCTCTACTGGAAGGAGTCACTAAAATCCAGACCTGTTTCATCACTCCCTCGGAATGGAAGCGTCATGGATATACAATCGTTTATGATCACATCACCCTTCAGGTATTCCCAATACCTGTACATCCTGCATACTGGAAGACCCATGGTCAACCCGAAGATTAAGATCAATTTTATACTGTCTTCTTCAGGGTTTGATCACCAAGTTTCTCATTTGATCATTGGGATTTGGTATTGATCATATACTTTCCAAAAGCATATATCATACCTAGGTCTTGATCATATACTTTCCAAAAGTATATATCAAACCTACAAATTCAGTCAAGCTTCCAAAGCGAGACGACCGTGCACGGAATTTGATTCTTCCCAATATCTCATGAGTGAGCTCATGTCTTCCGGTTCAGTAGGGAACCTGTATGATCCCTTTGAGAGATCGTATTACTCATATGCCCTTATATGCACACCAGCTCGCCGGTGTATAGACCTTGGTTAGGTCATCAACCTATTGGTCTGCCAAATGTACATACTCAGACATATAGCAATACATCTGTCTCCGGTCAGAGGATGCGTGCCTATGCTGTGACAGCATTCAACATAGGACTTTGGTTATCTCGATCTCGTTAAGTCAACTCTTTTGACCTAACTAATCTGACACCTCTGAATCTCTATTCCTATGCAGAGGACCTGCATCAAGAGGTCGATCAGATATCAGCCTATGTGAGAAAGGATTGCCATCTCCTACTCAGGCTGGAGATCACATCTTAATAATCATTTGACGGTGCTTGATGAGTCCTCAATCTAACCCTTTAGATATTCATCCAAACACCAGCCTCTATGATTCAATAATTGAATCAATAGTTGTATGATCATTAAGACAGCCATGGTACATAACCCTAATTGTACAGAGGGACCTATTATGCAAATTATTTATTCCTTATTTCAGATCAGGGAATGATATTCGCAATAACATTTATTGCATAATGGCTCGCCGTGGGCTCACATGTCCAACAATCTCCCACTAGCCCAAAGAGCCATTAATGGGCTAATCATTTAAACCCACACTCATGTGACAATCATAAGCTATTTAGAAATAGCTAGGTAAGCTGATCAGTCACTCTGTTCCCGCGAGACTACGCCAAGTCCTTTTACGGCACTTGCATATCCATAGGTAACAGTGCTCGCATCCAATACGAATGTTGCATCTAATGCAACCAATACTCAATCTAGTCAAAGCAGTTATAGTGTCTTTGACACTATTGCTTAATAACTATTATAACCAGTATTTCCATAATCCTTATCATAATACCCTTATTCCTGGAGATCACTATCTCCTATGGTATTCACAGTTAAGACCTTTTAGATCTCTATCTATAAAGTCTTAACTTCTTAAAAATAAGACATAGAGATCACCATCTCTAAATCCTTATCATCTTTGAAGATTTTATTATTACTGCAATCAAGTGTTTTCTGTCTATAGTAGGATTAGTAACAGTTTACTACTCCCACTGCATGGCAGATATCTGGCTTTTATACACATTTAGTATACATTTAGCTTCTCATAACTGATGCACAGGTGCAAGCAGTTCTAGCATTCACTTCCTCAACTCTTTGAGGTGCTATCCCTTTAGATAGGTCAGTACCAAATCTCAAGGGAAGGAAGCCTTTCTTGGAATTTCCAAAAAAAATGGAACATGTCCAAGGTGTACTACTAATGTGACAATCCTAATACCTTCTTTTCTTTGCTTCTGAACAACTTCAGAACTAAGATCTAAGAGGTATCCTTGAGATCATATCTTAAGGTATGGAATAGCCAGTCTATAAAACACTTATTATCATCCTTATATCATTCCAAATGATTAGGATATTATCTACATTTAGCATGATGAACACAATGGCACTCCCACTAAGCTTTCACATGGTACATCAAGATTCTATTTGAAATCATAACATTTATAATTTCATCAAATCTTATGTTCCATCTTTAAGAAACTTATTTGAGTCCACAGATGGATTTCTTTAGCTTTCACACATTACTTTCCTCAACCATGAAGCCCTGTGGCTACTTCATGTGAATATCCTCAGAGAGGTATTCTTAGAGGAATGCAATCTTGAATTACATCCTGAAGATGCAATAGTCAAGTTGTGTAGCTAAGGTTAGCAATATTCTGATGATTTTAAGCATGGTTACCGAAGAGCAAGTCTCATCGCAAGCAATGTCATCTCTTCCGATGTGTAGCTTATGGCTACGAACCGAGCTTTGAAGGTCTCTACCTTCTCATCAGGTTCCTCTTCTCTTGAAGATCCATTTACACCTTAATGGGTCTAACCCTTATAGGTGGATCCTCGAGGGTCCATATACAACACTTGTATATGAAGTCTACTTTAGACTTTATTGCTAATATCCATCATTCCATGTCATGATCCTTAGGAGCTTCATCACATGAAGTCCGATCATTGTCAGACTTGGCTGACACATGGAATACATCCTCAAACTCATTTGAAGAGGTATTAATGTTTCATCTTTAATTGTCCTTTTAGTTTCCGATTTCAGGAGTCTCATTATCTTCTCAAGATTAAATGAGTTCCTTTACTTCATTTTCATCTTGATTCTCAAGATTCTCAATCCTCCAAGAATCACATTCTCAGAGATGAGATCTTTTAAGAATCTCAAGGTCATAAAGTAGGTATCCAATACCATACTTTATTTTCCTAATGAAGTAGCACTCTCAAGTGCTAGATTCCAGCTTACATGCATGGAACCTCATTAAGGATATATATTGTAGTCTCTACTACACATATATACTTGGAAACTAAGGGATAATTATGCTAAAATTCATCATTGACCAAATCATGTCACACATGATCCAATTGTATCTCCCTACAACTCTATTGAGTTCAGGTTTATCAGGAGGAGTGAGATAGAAATGATATTCATATCTCCATAAGGTATTCTTTGAATTTTATCTAATAGGTACAAGCTACCTAGGTTAGATCAAATTCATTTCATCTTTCTTCAAACTTTGGTTCTAAACCAAAATTGTGAAATCTTTGAACATTTCAAAGGTTTCTCAGGTGAAGAGAAGAAATCTCATATCATACATAATCATCAATAGATATCATATATCCATAATGTTTACTATGATATAGATGATCTACATACATCAATATGTATGAGATCTTGAATACCTCGACATCTAACACCATTCCCAGAGAAGGGTGTATTGGACATTTTACTTTGAATACAATATTCACAAGTATGTAAGATTTGAAATTTTAGACATTCCAAAGTTTCATATCTTACTAGTCTATTGATCAAATCAATAGACAAATGTCCAAGGCTTGATGCCAGATCATTGTCAAATGATCTTCATCCTCCTATTGATCTTATAAGGTTTGATTTTCAGTATTAGAAATCTTAATGAACCATTCATTAATTTTCTAATTTTGTGGAGTCCACTAGATGTTAGATTACTATCTGAAATATATCCATCATAACCTTTTATGATAGTTTTATCTCAGAATTCATGTTTATTTCCAACATTTAGAAACAAACAATGGGGTATTCTAATATCTAGGTCATAGAGACATTCTCTAAGACTAAGGGCTCTCCCACTGAGAATATGAAGTCCATCTATCCAACAGATACTGCTGCAACAATTACAGCAATATCCATGTAGATGACTACTAAACCTTAAGATCAAATTTCTAATCTTCTAATATGTATATGCAACCAATTGCAAATGTCATTAGAAGATTGGGATACAATTATCAGACTTTATCTTATGAAATAAAGTCAGAGTCAATGATTATATGTAGATTATTCTGATGCTCTATCTGAGTCCTTCACTAAGGATTTTAGACAGCCTTGATAGTCATACTATCAACACATCAACATATTGCAGTATTGGCATTCATCCAACTCTTTGGATGTCATATGAAAGTCACAGAAGTAGGTCAACACTTTGACTTTCCTTCTTACTCGGGTCCGACCCATGCTTCCACTGCACTCTCTTAATCTATAAACAACCATTGCTTAAGACTAAGGATCTCTTATGTTAAATTCAAAAGAATTCAATGTAAGAGCATTTCAACATTTATACACGCTTCATTAAATTCATACAATATGAATATCATAAAGCTTCATGAATGACTAGAGTATAGATAATGGAATGATGACACTCATCATATCTTCATACATCTTAACTCTTAGAGACTTAGGTTCAGGTAGGTATTCAAACATTTTGAATACATCATCTCTTTTGAGCCACCATCTGCATAATGCAGAGAACCATGTCATTCATGAATAAATGTCTAGAGCACATATGTATGCCAAAATATCTTCTTTTATTTTATAAGGATTATTCGACAATTACGATCACCATCGACATGTCACTTCCAAAGTACACTCGATGAAGGATCAAGACTATAGAGACATACAAACCCTAAGGTGATGTCTTATTGTCTTATTTAATTGCCCTTCCTCATTATGTTGAGGGGACTTGCACACTGCAGCCACATACATTATGTGTCCAATTGCAAGTACAATATCTGGATCATGAGTCCAATCCAAGATATTTTACTGGTTATTATTGAGTATAACATTGAGTGGGTTTAATGAAGGATTATCTGAAATAAGAAATTTGCATAAGGGTATATATATATTATATATACATGTTTTACTTTGATTTAGGAATTTTTATATCAAAGTTGTCTTGCCTTGTCAACACTGAAAGTTCATTCCCTTAATTACTTTCAATGTAAGAGATATTCTTACCATTATATCTCTAGCAAGATCTGGGATCTCCTTTCCTATCTTTGTCGCATCCCAATAATATGAGAACTTACGACTCTAACAAAAAGAAGCGGGAACTCATTCCGCCTTGCAAGTCCAACTTGCATTCCCAATTCGGTCTTTAACACCCGGGCCCACCACCCCTAAGATGATGTTGACCCGTTGCTAATTGAACCAACCGTCAACAGGATTAGAACTCGCTATGCGCAATCCAATATCGCCCCAATAATATGAGGACTCGATATTGGGGTCACTACGCATACGGCCTTACTCTTTCGAGAAGCAAAGAGCCCGATCCAGATGCGCTTGCATATAGGATCTGTCACTTCGGACAGGCGTCTCCTACATACAATCCCTGGCGACGGAACCCTTCGCCTTGACGGGAGACCATGGATGTCACTTATGTGATCCTCCACCTCATATTCAAATTGTAATTAATTATCGTGAATCATATTCACATAATTAATTCTTCCAAGGGAAATACACATCTATTCATAATAGAGTGTTTATTGGATATAATTAATTTAATCACATTAAATTAATCATCAATCCAATCATCAATCAACAAACATGTCTTTTACTTGAATAGTAGGTATATACTCAAAGTACGTATTATTCGAATTTTAATAATTAGAAAAATACACATTGTCTGTCTCCGGTATTATACAGTCCCTACCCGCTGTCATGGCCAGTACCGACGAGAGTGGGACGGACCACATACGTTGCAACCCGCTACCCCAATGCTCTCCGACTAGGCACCACATCCGCCTCGGGAAAGGATAATACCAGATAGACCATCATGTACTTTGAGATTATCATCGTTTTTTCAACCGAAGTTATACCATATAATATAAATCAAAACATTTTTGATTATAAGGAGATTTGCTAGACAAATCCCCAATCCTATTCAAGCAAAATAGGGTTTTTCATGTAAAAGTTGTCCTACAACAATTGTAGGATAAACTATGGTTTTCATGAAAGCAATGTTTGTTGATGAACCAATGATCAAGATCTAATATCTTATCATTGTGGTTTAGGCAAGTGTCATTCAATGAAATAATTATCTCTTTAAATATTTCACAAATATTTATCACTAATTATTCCAGAAAATTAACAATTAATTTTCATCATGATAATTGAATGACATATCACAAGGTTCAAGATCAAGAAATTGTTAATTTCCAGCAGTGACCCCCAATCACTAAAATTAACTTATCTTGATCAATTTAAATCCAAAAAATACAAACTCAGTTTCCAAAGATTGCCTATTTGATTTATTAAAGAACCCAAGTGATAATTCACGCATTTCAAGGCGGATTAAAACCGTAATCATCTCATTAATTACGTTCAAATCCGCAGTTCCCGCAACAGTGAATATAGTCATATTCAAAAAGCCATATCTTGAGCAAATAAAGTCTAAATTTAGTAAACTCAAGTCCTATGGTTTCCTTGTTTAATGGGGAACAAAATCTTATTAAAAATTTCGTGTTTAAACATTTTAAACAGTGTCGAAAAATTCAATTAGACAGAGGTGCGAAAATTGAAAAGCAGTAAAAATTTCGCAACCCTTTCAAGAACCAAATCGTCTAAGGTCTATGGATCATATCCAAATCATATTCAACCTGGCTCTGATACCACTTGAAGGATATTGTGAATCCTCAAGCGCATCACGGAAGCGTGTCGATCGCATCGTATGCAATCGGAGCAACTAATCGCACTAGTTGCTAGATGCAGCGGAAATTAAAATTTTAACTTTAAAGATGAAACCACATGATCACGAGAACACTTCTCGGATCGTTTCATCAAACCACAAAGTACAAGGAATACCTCTTGAAGCGTGGTTGTGATCGCGAGATCCCAAAGTAGAGATCCTCCTATCTTAAGTCCGATCCACGAAGAACGCACTTGCGGGCGCGATGATGAGTCACGTTCCTTCCCGCAATCCTCCATGAAGATCCAAGCGATGGCTCCCCCGATTTCGTCAAACGAAATCCGTCGTCTTCCTTTAGAGTAAGAAACTCCAAAGAAGATGGAGATCCACGAGTCGTCGAAGAAGAAGCCGAGAGTCTCTCTTTTCTCAACACAAAGTGGACGGCCACTTAATGGAGAAGAGAAAGAGAGAGAGGGCGAGAATGAGAAAGAGAGAGAGAGAGTTGTCACCTTGTACAACTCTTAATCATGTACCATGGAAGGCTACCCTAGCCCTCTATTTATATTAGTTTAGGATCCAATGGATCTCAATCCATGGACACATGGATCCAAAGGCTATGCTTGGTCCATGCTAAATCAATGGCTATGATTGTTGTTGGTTAAAACCAACAACATTAATTTAAATTAAAAAATGTTGCAACATTATCAACATAATTTAATTTAACATTAACTAATTAAGAGATAATGTGATAAATAAAAATGGAGTCAACCAACCTCCCTAAAAATGGGGTTATTTTGTCTCCTTTTATTTTATCTTATTATTTCTTAATAAATTGCAATAACTATTATTGCAATAATATCCACCAAATTAATTCCAAATTAATTTGTGAATATTTCAATCATGCCATCGAAGATATGTGAATCACATTCACAACCCAAACTAATTTGTAAATTACATTTCCAATTAATTAATTAATGTGAATACAATCCACACTATTAATTAACAAATGCTATTTACATAGATTCTCTCTCTTCAATATATATATTATAAATCATATTTATAATACACATATATCATGGATAGTATTATCCACATTCTCTAATCCTTGATAATTAAATCCCATTTAATTATCTTGGATAATAATTCTCACAATATGAATCATATTCGTATTAAGATTGATAATTAAATCTCATTTAATCATCAAGTTCTTCTTGCTTGGATATGGAATTCATCAAATGAATTATTCTTGAACTCCTTCAAGAATAATGTGCTTTCTCCGCAGATACTTGGAGATAAGGACAGGACGATTGTATTGTTCCACGTATAGTGACTTGGATATTGAGATATTATCTCAAATCCAGATCTTACGAACCTCCCATAGATGCTTGATTAAATCAAGACCGCAAATCCAATCTTCATTGAATCTGAATCTCATTCAGACCAATGTCCAACACTTGGACTAAGATCAGATTGCTTCTCTACTGGAAGGAGTCACTAAAATCCAGACCTGTTTCATCACTCCCTCGGAATGGAAGCGTCATGGATATACAATCGTTTATGATCACATCACCCTTCAGGTATTCCCAATACCTGTACATCCTGCATACTGGAAGACCCATGGTCAACCCGAAGATTAAGATCAATTTTATACTGTCTTCTTCAGGGTTTGATCACCAAGTTTCTCATTTGATCATTGGGATTTGGTATTGATCATATACTTTCCAAAAGCATATATCATACCTAGGTCTTGATCATATACTTTCCAAAAGTATATATCAAACCTACAAATTCAGTCAAGCTTCCAAAGCGAGACGACCGTGCACGGAATTTGATTCTTCCCAATATCTCATGAGTGAGCTCATGTCTTCCGGTTCAGTAGGGAACCTGTATGATCCCTTTGAGAGATCGTATTACTCATATGCCCTTATATGCACACCAGCTCGCCGGTGTATAGACCTTGGTTAGGTCATCAACCTATTGGTCTGCCAAATGTACATACTCAGACATATAGCAATACATCTGTCTCCGGTCAGAGGATGCGTGCCTATGCTGTGACAGCATTCAACATAGGACTTTGGTTATCTCGATCTCGTTAAGTCAACTCTTTTGACCTAACTAATCTGACACCTCTGAATCTCTATTCCTATGCAGAGGACCTGCATCAAGAGGTCGATCAGATATCAGCCTATGTGAGAAAGGATTGCCATCTCCTACTCAGGCTGGAGATCACATCTTAATAATCATTTGACGGTGCTTGATGAGTCCTCAATCTAACCCTTTAGATATTCATCCAAACACCAGCCTCTATGATTCAATAATTGAATCAATAGTTGTATGATCATTAAGACAGCCATGGTACATAACCCTAATTGTACAGAGGGACCTATTATGCGAATTATTTATTCCTTATTTCAGATCAGGGAATGATATTCGCAATAACATTTATTGCATAATGGCTCGCCGTGGGCTCACATGTCCAACATATTTCTCTATCACAGTAACTATAAAAGCGGAAAGGAAAGATTAGAGCCATAAGCGATGGAGAATCGATAGATACCACACATCTTAGATGAGTGAAAGTGTAACGAATCACAGGATTCACTGATGTGCATATGTGGCCGCATCTAAGTAGGGTGTTATACAGATTTCTCCTCAAACTACAACAGAAAACGAATCGGAAAGAAGATGAATCGAAAAACAAACTGGAAAAAGAACATGAATCGATGCGAAGCCTACTAGAAGAGGATAGTACATTTCTCCTCCTCGTTCTCCCAACAACGCTTCGCTAGCGCTCTTTCCCCACCTCTCACTCCTCCTCCCGACCTGTCAACCCTAGCCCTTGGGGTGGTGGTGGAAATTGTAGATAATGAATGGGTAGGGGTATTTATAGGCTCCAGAAAATCGCTAACCATGATTAGTAAAACATGATCTAGCCCTTAACCACGGTTAGCAGCCCATGGTTTTGGTCAAAGCTTATCCAAAACTTAGGGCTTGAGTTAGAACTTTACCGAATATTATGGATTCACTAATGATGCTTAATTAGCGCTAATCATGATTAACTTTCTCAAATCGCGATCTAAGTCCCCATAATCGTAATTTAACTTTCGTGATTTACGCTCAATTTATGTTGATTTATGATTAATATTTGTTAATGTTGATTAGCGATCATTAATCCATCATTAGTTTCCTTGATCACAATTAATCGGTCTTAATGACGACCATTAAGGTTTGATGACATCTTAAGCCTCATTCTATTTCTTCTGAAAATCACAACAATTCGAAACAAAGTTCGGTTTACACGAAACAAATTCAATCGGTTTCCTCTTGACGAGTCAGATTTTATGATATAGGATTTGAGAGATGCTAAATTCAAGGCTTTATAATAACCAAGACCGATATCATATACTGTCATTATATGTGCACGCATCCTCTAATCAGAGATAGATGTTTTTTTATATGTTTGTGTATGTACATTTGGCATACCGATAGGTTGATGGCCTAAACAAGCCTTATACACTGGCGAACTGGTGTGCATACAAGGACATATGAGTAATATAATCTCTCAAAGGGATCATACATGTTCACTTGTGAATCGGAAGACATGATCTCTGTGGCGTCCCTAGGATCCGGGTACTCGACAAACCAATCCCACGCATACACATTTCCACATTTGAATACTTGACATACACATAAGCAGGAGAAAATAACACAATTTACTGAAATTTAAAACTTGTTTTTCCATTCATGACCTGTTCACAATCACATTCCATTGATCATTTCCATTTTCACAAAATATGCATGTAAGCATTAATCAAGGTGTCCACAATTATACATATTACATGCCATGTCTCTAAAAAATGATACAAGTAAAGAAGGATAGTAAAATTACTGACAACTGTACAACAAAAAGTGTCGTAATGCTGCAAAAAAAAGTGATGGTGCCTCCAGCAATCACTGTTGCGAACCTGCGGCTCCACACGTAGGTACGTTATGGGCAAGGTTGCTCAATACGTTTTAAACAACTATATAATTTAAATGTGTGCAAAAGAACAACTAGGTAATCAATCTCGCAATGAATTACATTATTATTATTGTTGTTGATCTGGATATGGATATGAGTAACCAAGCTTCGTGGATAGTCTGTGGTCTTGGTTTGGATGAGACCTCACACTATGACTCTAATGTGAAAGGAATACCTTAGGGTTGGGGTGCCTCCGTAGGCATGCGGTGGGGTACAATGCATCATAACTAAGTTCCAACACGTCCACTTAGCCCCAGTTCCCAATGATACTCCCGATTCACATTTTAGATTCCAACCCCCGAATCTTCGCGACAACCCAAGTCCTCCTTATGCACGGGAGATTCACGTCCCATTCCCAACTTCATTATCCATATTTTCCCGGAACTCCCCTCCCAGTGCTCCCACTCGAAATACCGACCAATGTGGCCTACACAGGCTCGTACACGAGTGTTAACTCTAGGTGAACAAACGAAACACTAGCCGATCAATGATGACTACTTGGCTCGCGCTCGAGCATCGGGCTAAAGTACGTAAGTGCCGAGGCCAACACCGTCAGATTAGCACCTCGGCGTGCCAAGCAACATGTCTCCCAACCATCGCAGCTACAATAGCAGTTGGGATCGCGGTCATCTAGGGTTCTACCCAGGGCCCCCAAGGGTGCATGCCCCTCCCTTAGTGGCAACCACTTCACTAGCCACGATTTCTTGAGTTTGGATCAACATCAACAAATATTATTACACAATGTCGTAACCTCCGGAGTATAAAACGTTAGATATCCTTCATGAAATAGGATCAAGGAAATAATTGTAATACGCATCATTTACACTTACATAAGCTGGTCTTGTTGAAGTCACACTTTCTTATTCTATTTAGTATTGGACAACTGAGTATTTACATGTGCACAGAATTTATCAAGCATCTGAGAAACAGATAAAAGGGATGACAGGAACATGATACAATTATATTCTAATATGGCCAATATTCTGAATGTCTAAATCATGAACAATTCCACCTTACCAGATCATGAACTCTTATGCATTACTACAGTTACAGGCCACTGGTCATCATCAAGTGGCCCGACTTGATGTTATGGTATGGCTCACATTCTAGTTCTTTGTGTTTTATACAGACCCAGGATTAAAAGTTCCTGTTCAATTCCAGGAACTTCTCCAGTTCAGATGAACTATTAGCTTGTATCATCTGACTCACTGTCTGGCAACTACATGAATATCAATCTCCAGGGTATTTGTATAGGTCCTGAAATTAGAGTAAGATCCACATATGGAAGGAAACTGATTGGTACCTTGGGTTCATAGAATAATGACAACAACTATGAACAAAATCAAGACACCTTAGCCTTAATCCCTTTCTCATTTTTTATATGCAAACATGGCCTTTAAAGTTGGAACACGTGTTCATTGTCATACTTACATAAATGCTTGAGATGTAGTGTATGCCCATATTGGAAGTTAAAACATTCTCATGAAAATCAAATGATGCAATAAGCAGTGTCAAGGCTGCCCTTTAATAGGAACATTGATGGCATGCTGTAAAAAAAACAGTATAGAGCTCAGTTGGATTAAAATAAGATTGAGAATTTCCGCTCAACCCATTCCACCCTAACTCAACTTGGCCCAAAGATGACCTACGATTTATCCCTCTAGCAATTGAGAAATAACATGCAAAAAGATCATGACCAAGTCTTTATTATGTGGAAACTGTGACAGAAATATGGTGCCTTTGATCAGATCTATGATGAACAACAGGACCCCGTTTCATGTGGCACCCATGCCATCAAATCCCAAGGGCTCTAATTGAGAAAGTTTTTAGGTCAAAAACCATGCGAAATCCGCAGCAAGAGGAGGGTACATTGTACCTTATCTACGCGAGCACGGCTTCGGGTCGTCGATTCAAGGTGTTCCGACGACCGTTGGTGAAGGAGAGGGAGGAGCAATGGAGCTGGAGGTTGAAGGGAAAGAGTTTGGGTGATTTGGGCGAGGTTCGCGAAGGGAGAGGGCGGAATATACGGGTCCAACCCGGATTCGGATCCAGGTTCGGATCCGAAAGTGACTTATACCCCTCCTTGCTAAAATGACCATAACTCGGGCTCCCGAAGCCGGATTTTGTGTTCTTGGACTCGTTGAAAAGCTATCGACGAGATCTACACAATGGACCACTCAAATAATTTTTTTGGCTATGGGAATAAAAGCATACTTGCAATTAATCCCGGATCCAACTGGATTTTGCAGTTAAGTCCCTGCTCGGGTTTTGGGTTTCACAGTCTCGCTAGTGAGGTATCGGGATCAATCAAATTCCGTGCATGGTCGTCTTGATTTGGAAGCATGACAAGGATTTTTTAAGTATGATATATGGTTTTGGAAAGCATATGACCAGTACCAACTCCCATCGATCGAGTGAGAAGCTTGATGATAAAAACATAAAGAATACAATGTAAAATAGATCTATATCTCCGGGTTTATTCTAAGTCTTCTAGTATGCGGGATGTACATGTATTAGGAATACCTGACGGTGATGTGATCATAAACTATTGTATAACCATGACACTTCCATTCCGAGAGAGTGATGAGATATGTCTGGATTCAATGACTCCTCTCAGTAGAGAAGTAATCTTAGTCTAAATGTTGGTCATTGATCTGAATGTGACTCAAATGCAATGAGAAGATTAGATCTACAACATTGATTTAGTCAAGCATCTACAAGAGTCCTCGGGATATGGATTTAATATTTGATCTCAATATCATAGACACCACATGTGAAACGTACAATCGCCCTATACTTATTTTCAAGTATCTGTGGAGAAAGCACATAATCCTGAAAGAGATTAGGAATAATTTAATTGACAAATGTATATCCCATCACTGAGAAAAATGGAAATTAAATGTGATTTAATTATCATTAATAATGTGAATTTGATTTATATTATTTAGATGCATGAGAATGATGTTCCAATATAATCAAATGTGATATACTATTATGGATTAAAAAAAGATTGATAGTATTATCCGTATTAATCATATATAGTGTAAATGTGATTTATAACGTGTTAGAGAAATATATTTGTAAATAACATTTACAATTTAAATGTTGGCGTGATTTGGATTCACATTGGACAATTGATCGAAAATGTAACTACATTTTCATGTTGGTTTGTGAATGTGATCTACATATTTCCAATGGCATGATTAATATTTCATATATTGAATTGGAGTTATTTTATGTGAAATAACATGAAATAAAAAGTCGTTGTATATAATGTAGGATTATACGAGATACTGGATCTCATATTAGAGGAAGAAGGAGTGCACCTCCCATTGAAGGAGTGTGGATGTCCACCTTGATTTATGACTCAAGGTGGCCATCCCCCCTTGATTGGAAGGAGCATTGTCTCCTTCCTAATTCTACACGGTATGTTGCTTTGATTGAATTAATTTATATCGATGATTTATTCAATATAATTTCAATATAATTAAATTTATTATTGTCGTGCTTTTACAACAAAATCATGGACATTGAAAGAAACACAAATCAATCTCAACCATTAGATTTGCGTTGTCCATGTATTGAGATCCATGGACTCCCAAAACATTATAAAAGAAGAGGCAATCCTAGCTCTTCTTTTACAATATATAATTCACGTGCTCCTGCTCTCTCTCTTTCTCGTCATCATACATGATACATCCCCCCTCTCTAAGTGGTTGTCCACTTTGTGACCTAGTGAGGATCGTCATCGTCGCTACACCATCGTGCTACAATTTCGATCGCTCGTGGATCTTCATCTTCCTCGGTACTTCCGGTACATGAAGAAGACCTTGGATTTCGTATGACGAAATCAGAAGATCTATTTCTTGGACCAACATCTTGGATTGCGAGAAAAACACGTTTCATCAACGCGCTCGCAAGCATCTCCTTCGTCAGGTCAAGACTTGAGACAAGTGTTCTATTCGTTTAGAGACTACGATTGCAACCGCGTTTCAAGAGGTAATCCTATATGTGTATATATCTCGTGGTTTAGATGAAATGATATGAGAAGTGTTCTCGGATCGTGTGAATTCATTGCTTTTGAATTTTTAAATTATGTTGCTCCGAACTACTAGTGCGACTAGTCATTCTCGACCGCATAAGATGCGATCTTCACGCTTCTTGATGTGCTTAATGTTCTTTCCATAGCCTTCAATTCTACCACTTAATCATTTATTAACTTGTTTTGATAATATCACAATTATTATTATCGAGCCCTCACATTTATTATCTATTGCAGGGACACGAGGAAGTCAAGTTGACTACAAAATTTTACTGAGCAACGTATTTACACTGTATTCGGTTGATTCATCACAATATGTGTAACTGAATTCAACCCACATTTGTAGGATGCATGTTGATATACTTGTACAAGTCTTACATGTTCATCTGCCTTCAAATCTAGCCTTATTTGCATTTTGACCAAGTATGATTAATAACTTAGGAATCCCTACCCAATCACCCTTGCCCATTGTCTTCGGATATTCGATTACCGTCGTTTATTGCATGAAAATGACCGACACATTGAAGATCATGATTGATCGCTTTAGATTATGTCTTGGACCCTCTGGACAAAAAATGTTCAATCACTTTGAAGTTACGATTGATCACTTTTCCAATCTATCTTCAACACTCATCTAGTGTTCAGAAATAGTTTTCGCGTGGCTTTCTATAATATAAATAATTTGAACATCTTTTTGGATTTGATTTTTCAACTTGTAGTGGCACGATTCAATAGGAGACCTTTCCATAGTTCCAGGTCTTTAAGGGAGCAGTCTGAGGAGTCATGCTTTTTTTACGTAGACTCAACACCCCATATGTTGCATTTCCCAATCAGGCACGTGATCCTCTGTCTCGAGTTGGCAGTGGACTTGTAGTTATTTCTCACGATTTTAGGGTACTGATATTTCTTCTATTATCAAGGCAATTGTTTTCGACATGACAAGGTCTCTTATGTTTTTTTTTGTACTTTTATGGTGCATTCAAGCAATCTTGATGGCTAGGGCTAGGTATGACTGTAAGCTAGGAGCATACTTATCATTGGTTTGACCGGATGTATCACTTGCTTGTTTAAGATCGATCATCAATGATCTATCGCTTCGGTTGATATGATCAAATCATATTTACTTACTGGTAAGTTGGCTATTCTACTCAATAGCCTCATATATTAATTGATCAATTAGTGGGATGCGATTTATTCTCTTTACTCTCTCTCAATTTGGTCACAATTTTGGAGAAAATCTCACAGATAACACTGCAACATAAGATGCTCATAGATGCTTATGTAGTCTTCTTTGGATTGAGGGGAGTGAGTTTCAGGGATTAGGATCTGAAAAAAGGTGGCTCACCAAGTGACCACACGCACATTTGAACTTTTTTAAGCAAAGCAAAGGTTTAGAAGAAGAAAAGGCAAAAAGCACACGCACGAATTTCGACGCACGCGCGCGCACATTCTCTCTCTCCGTCTCTCAGATTCTGTTCAGACTCCATCTCACACTGTACTCTAGACAGCAGCGCACATCCTCGTGGCCAAGAGCGACCTCGCCTCCATCCTCCACCTGCCTTCCCATTCGCCGTCCGCCTCCGCCCTCCTCTCCCCCGGGGTCGACCCTTCCCTCCAGCACTCCTCCGGCTGGACCCATTCCAGGAGTCTCTCCTCCTCCGCCCCCACTCCATTTCCCTCCTCCTCCTCCTTCGCCACCGCCACTTCTCCGCCCACCGCAAGTGGCGCCTCCGCCCCCTCCATCGTCGTCCCCGTTCTCCATGTCCCCAACTTCCACCTCGAGCTCGCCTCCCGCTTAGAGAGCTCTGTCATTCCCCTTTCCTACTCGCCCGCGCCGACACCTCCCTCACCGCCGGGAGGTCCGACTCTATGTATAAGGTACCTCAAGTATTAATGTTTAAGTAGTCGGTGTTAATTAAGGTAAGAGGATCATGCGCACATAAGCTATGTCAATGAACTTCGCTCTGTTAAGGACCCCGTATACCACAGTATGAGCATCTCTCGAGATCTGCAATAACATCCATCCCCTTCTCGGGACTTTCCCTTATTCGTTCGTCACATTTTATTGAATCGTTTCGGGCCTTTAAATCCGTGCTTTCGATTCTATATATGTCATTAGATCTGAGGCATTTGGTGTCCACTCATCGGAAGGCAGGAACTTCAAAATATTCGGAGCGTTTTTGGTGGATTATTGCTCTTTTCTTCCTCTTGTCCAATCGAAATAGCTTTTTTACAGGGAATTATTAACCTATTTAAGTTTTTTCTCTTTTTCCCCTTTAAAAAATAATTTCCTTTTTCTCAAACAAATAATTTAGATTTTGAATTCCATGGAAATTATATAGTTAATACATCCAAGGCCATGCCAGATTAGCATTGTCTGTTTTTTTTTTGAATTAGGCGGTGGTTGGAAATTTGAAGCTCATATGTATTCCCCATCTCCATCTGTCTGGTTTCAGACATCTTTGTTTCTGCATGATGCAAATTTGTTCTGACTTTCTTGTTTGCTATTGATTACTTGAGCTTGATCTATCATTGCAGATAAGTTTGGAGGTGTGATGGTTACTGTAAAGAATGACATTGGAGGTAACATAACGGTAGGATTTTGTCCTTTTTTAATGTTAATCTTCTTCAAGCTTGGTTGCCAGGTTAAGCTTGGATTATCCATATGAAATCAGTGTGATTCTGACTGTTATTCTGGGATAACCTTGCAACAAAACAGTTGTGTCATGCTTAGAGCATGGAGGAGCAGCTCCTCCATTGCGGTCTCTCAGTTTTGATGCTCGGAGGAACCATGGGCAAAGGGTCCATCTCTCCACCGCGACAACCGTGGGGATTTGATCTGTTCTCTAATTCCCTGTGAAACATAGCTTCTTTCAACGTCCATGCCTGCTGTTCTGCTTCTTGCATGTATTCTTTTTGTTCTACATAGTTATGCGCATTTTGCTTGAAACAAGCAAAGGTAGAGTCTGTTCGGGAACACCCATACTAAACCCCCCTTCTTAACTATACATCTCACCGCTATTCTTCTTCTCCCCAGCAATGGGAAGCAAAGAGAAACATTTTAAAGGGAAAGGGGAGGAGAAGATGTTGCGAAGGAGAATGAGAAGGCAAACAAAGGTTTCCTTTGCATTACATCCGCATGGACACCAGCTCCATCATCGCATGCATCCGCAATGATGTCGCTCCCGTACTCTTCATCACTCTTTCCCACTACCTCGTTATGGGCGTGGGCATCCCCGCCGACTCTATTCCCTACAATTTTTTTGGCTTTTGTCCATAGAAAGATTGATATGTTCTTATCATCGAGAAGTATCGTCTATGTGATGATATAATTAAGATAATTAATTTAGTAAATTTCATTACTAACCACAAAGCAATGTGCACATTAGAGAGTGGTAAGCGGTGAAGTTACCAAATTCTCAACCATGGATCACCGACGATAGCATTATCATCTAAGATGCCATGCATGTCGAAGATAATATAATATAACATGGACACAATATCTGTTAGAAATCGAGAATGCAGAAGCTTAATATCATAGAAATAAAGAATAAACATGAATAACACCGTGATTTACGTGGAACCCTACTCTCCAATGAACGAAATGGAACCACGAGAGAGCGCCGCAAAAGGATGATGTTTTCATTAACATTTCTCTTTTGATATAGGTGGTGTATGGATTCTTATATAGTCCCCACTGACTCTAAAAGTCCCACAACTAGTATATGTGGGACTAAACCACTGTATGTGGCAATTGGACCCTGGAGGGAACCAGTTACCCTTCTACACAAGTGATGCATATACTCAAACACCAACCTCAAACTGGAGCATGCAATGCTCAGCTTGGACAAATAAAAAGAAATAGCTCAAACTCACAATACAAGACACTATAAACAATATCGACTCAACATATACACAATTGTCGGTTGTTGTCGAGGATGTTGCTTCTCATGTCGTGCATGTGAGGAACAATAGGGCTGGAGTGTGAGTCTTACTAGGTGTGCTATGTACTGTGCCTGTCAGAGTCAATAAAATTGATTGAGTTTTCTCGTCTGGGTACTCTGGCCCGCCACATGTAGAAAACTATGCATCACGTGGGCAACTGCTCCATCTCTGATGGGTTGAACTGAAAAAATCATGGAAACATCCTTGTTGGACTCCACAGTCGTTGAAGAATGGAGTCTGAAAGTCTTATCGTCGGAGAACTGGGTCTCTCCCATACTGGCTCAGAGAATGTGAGCTCTACTCTAGAGTCCCTATAAAACCACATGAAAACCCTAGCCTATAATGGCTCAGAGAATGAGATCTCTACTCTGGAGTCCTTATGGATGGCATGAAAACTCTGAGCTGATCAAATCAAAGACGGAGACCTCTCAACTGATGGTTGCGTACATGTGCTTATCAAACTATAGATTCTGAAACAATCAGAATGTGTAGAGTCTGGATTTGAACATCTGTAGAGTCTGAAATATGAAGAATATAAAGAACTGGAGACTTGTAAAACTCTACACATACTCCTTTTTCTCCCATACTGGTAGGAAAATAATGACATCGACCAAGTTGGGAGAAGACACGAAGATGTGGAAAAACTAATTTCAATTGATTTTTTCCACAACTATTCCTCTTTTAGATGTCTCCTTTTTCTTAAATATTTTTACATACGTTTCCCCTTTTTTTACGCACCTTTTTCCAAAACAAAAACAAAAGAATATCCTTTTTTACGTACGACTCTTCTTTTTTGTACGTAGCCTCCTTTTTTTAAGCCGTTCAATATTTTTCCAGCTTTCACCTTTCTTCCTTTTTTTGATACAAAGTAGCAGTAGGCCCGTTGGGCCTCAAATAAAACCCACTCTCATTTTTTTACAAATCAAACTCTCCCCTCCTGTTTCTACCTCATCATTTTTTTGGTAATACATGAGCCTGAGCCAATTGGACCCAAAAACAAACTCATTTTTTGTAACGGAGAACAACCCTACATGGGCTATTTAAGGTTCCCTCATTGAGAACTCTTCAAAAAAAGGCTTGCCTCCCCAATGGAGCTTCTTCATCAGATGCTGTCACAAGAGGATTAGAGAAGGAGATGATCCTTGCTGGAGATCGTCTGAGAGGACAATCGCGCTCGGAGGCGGCTGCGATTGTGTATTGACAGCTTCCACGAGTCGAGTGTGGCACTGCCATCGCTTGGAGTTGCTTCACGACGCAGGAGATCATCGTTGCCTCCTTGTTGCCAAGGAGGCTTCAAGATCTATTGGAGATGAGAGAGCTTGGAGGCGGCATACATCACGCGAAGGAGAATGTTTACAAATTCTTCTCCATAATCTGCGTGATCTACGCGAAGACAGGGGTGCGTGGGGTTTGAGGCTCCACCTGGGAGCCTGCCTCTTCTTTTTTTTAATGAACTTGCATGGAACTTTTCTTCCCCGTTGAAACCTTGTCATTCTCTAGATCTGCTGGTTCTTTTCCAAATCGGGATCCCATTGATGCTGCTCGAAGTCTCAATGAAGATGAACAGATCGCATGTCGAGGATCTTGATGTGCGTGACTTTTGTTCCGCCACGACTTTTCGATTTCGTGGCTCGAGTTGGCTTTCATTAGGTAGTGATTTGTGCATCTTTGATGTGTACACAAAAAACACCTAAATGTTTGAGGACTTCTGCTTCATTGTAGGATTCCTAACGCGAGAGAACCCATCGTTGGAAAGAGCCTTGAATAATCATGAGAATGCGATAGCTGCCTTGGAGATGGATGCGCAGAGCGTGCTCATGATCTTCACAAATAAATCACTAGGAATCGAATATTTGAGAAGGAAACATCCAAGAACCGAATCTGCTCGCGTTGTTGATGCTGTTGAAGAATTAGGGTTTCATGAAACCCTAGATTTTCTTGAAACCACTTCTTACTATCAAATCTCAAACAATCACGAATATAAAAACAAATATTCAAAAATAAATCTTCGAGAATTGAACCCGCTTTGATACCATATTAGAAGTTGAGAACGTGGAAGCGTAATATCAGAGAAATAAGGAATAAACATGAATAATATCAAGATTTTACGTGGAACCTTACTCCCTAAAGAGCGGGATGAAACCAGGGGAGAACGCCTCAAAGGGATGATATTTTAATTAACTTTTCTCTTCTGATACAAGTGGTGTGAGGCTTCTTATATAGCCCCCACTGACTCTCCAATTCTCACAACTAGTAAATGTGAGACTAAAGCATTGATGTGGTAATGGGATCCCTGGTTATGGGACCCTGGAGGGATCCGATTACCTATCTACGCAAGTGACACATATGCTCCAACAATGTCGTATAATACTCAAAATCCCATGTTATCGATTATTTAGTAAATAAATTGATGAAAATAAATTTTCTTACCATTTGCATCAAGCACAACTATTTAATTTATGTATGTGTGTGCACATATGGGCACACACGTGTGTAGATCATATATGCATACATAGGGCTGATCCTGTTAGAGCCCCAGATTGTGAGAACATGAGAGCACTACCTCCGAACCATTAGAATTCGAGTGACAACAACATCCCATCTTGCCGAGATATTTTATATATTCTATATCTCCTTACATATTTTCCTGTTCTTCGATCTACTCTACGTAATTTACCCATAGGTCTCTCCTTATATAAGAGAGCCTAGGGTTCAAAGAATAAACAACTTTTAGTTTTTTCCCAATATGGTATCAGAGCGGCGGTCCTAGATCGGAGTTCTGAAATCCTATCCCTAACCCTAGCCACCCACCTTCTCTCCTCCTCTGTACGCAGGATGCCGCCGTCTCGACCCCCCGCGTGGCCCCAACTATCCCCGTCAGCCTCGCCGTAGCCCCAACCAACCCCTCCGCCACCACCTAAGCCCTCGCTGGCCTCGCCTGGGCTCCCGCCGACCCCACCTGGGCTCGTGACGCCACCAACTGGGTCTCTGTGCGCCCCCTACTACCCTCCTGCATGGTCCCTACCACCGTCTGAGTACCTAGAAGTTGGGGTTCTTTGCCTTTGATGAGATTGATTGCACGAGTCTATACATGCAATCACATCTCTCTATGTACGTTTAGACAAGCCCGTGTTTAGTCTTCATTTCTAGTCTTCTCTTGCCGTCATGACAGAAAGTAAGGTCGAAGTTCCCTCCATTGGCGCCTTCATAGAGCCTTTCCTCTCCAGAGAGCATGGCCTCAAATTTTAGCGAAATTCGGTCGAATTTCTGTCGAATATCGATATCCAGTCGAAATCAAAATTCAACCGAAATGACCGAAATATGTGGGTTCTAATACAAAAAACGTCTGAAATGACCGAAATTTCGGTCGAAATTCCACCGAAATTCCATCGAAGTTTTTTTCGTTTGGTACCGAAATGGTGACCGAAACCGACATTTAGGGCCTTGCCCGAGAGTACCCTCAAAACAAAAGAGAACCTTTCCTCTCCTCAACCATTTCGGGTTAGCAGCTTTTCGAGGAAAGTCTAGTGTGAAATCATGGTCATTAAACGGTAGGGAAAATGTGAATATTAGGAAAAGAGTATGAATTCGTAGGGTGAATAGGATGATGGAATGTATTTTCAGGCTCCATTCTCAATACAACGGAAATGGCCTTGGAAAAAGGGGGTCAATCTTTCTTTCTTCATCCCCTCTATGACTAGTAGGTCATGAATTTAGACATATGGGGTCATGGTAAGGCAAAGCATGGGAAATTTATTGACGAGGTCGTATATGTTATAGAATAGAAAAAGAGGCCAGTATAATATAAAAATTACAAGTAAGATACAATTAAAAAGTGTGCGAAAGAAACATTTAGGTAAACCGACCTCACAAAGAGATAAATTCTAATCATTATATTTGATATGGATCAAAGAAGATTCGTGGATAGTCTGTGGTCTTGGTCAAGGAGACCTCATACAATGACTCTAAGACATAGAAGGCCATATCGATATTGACATCGTTTTGATATCGTGTTGATACGATATTTCGATAAAATATCACCCATATCGACACATTTTTGTGAAAGAAAGGCCTAGAAAAATGGATATATCATCATATCGATATCGGTATCATCTCGATATCAATATATCAGCGATATATCGTCGATATATCACGATATTTCCTTCCATGTAGGGCAAGAAGACGACCTTAGGGTTGGGGTGCCTCCGTAGGCATGCGATGGAATACAATGCATCCAAACTAAGTTCCCAACACTTCTACTTGGCTTCACTTATAAGATTATAACTCCGATTTCCAAAGCAAATTCCAACCCATGAATCATCGCGAACTGCCCAAAGTCCGCTATCAACATATAAGAGTCCACGGTGGCGTAGGGCACGAACCAGGGCACCAATTACCTAGATCATACTTACCGTAGTCTGAATCATTACTGTGAAACCCGTCCGATCGTGGGTACCCATTTACAACACATTTGCGGTACTACATTCACAAAAGATCGCACACGTTACTAAAGATGTTGGGATATTTTTTGTGTTTGATATATGCATTTGACATTTATTATCAATAATGGGATATTTTTTGTGTTTGATATATGCATTTGACATTTATTATCAATAATGTAAATAACCACATAACCAACAATAATAAGTCCCATCGGTGCATTTTATTCATTTCCATATAGCATTACATGTAACAAAATTTATTTACAATGTATCCGTGTCCCAAAAATAAGAGAAAGACATGTAATGTACAAAACCTGGAACGAAAATTGAACAATTTTATCGTCTGGTATACACTCGGGTGCCAGGAATCTTCAACCACTACTGCAGTACATGCGCTTTGCTTGCCACACATGATAGGAAATAAGAAAAATGTCAACGGGCACTGGTACATCCTGAAAACTTATTAAAACAAGCATGCATTTAAGGTGATTGCAAAAGATGCAAGTAGTAAGGTATAAACAACTAAAAATTTACAACTACTTGCTATGAAAAATGTTTTCAAACTACTATGAAGGAATGTCTCATGTTCACCTCTTATCCCGTAACCATCCATATATAACATTTTTATATATAGTTAATGATCCACATATATATATTATTTACTTTTTATCATTTAAGATAATATTGATGGATCTTGACATTAATGATGACGAGTCTCTGATCCGGCCATTGCTTCTGACTAATATCTCAAATCTAGTGGATAGTCTGTGGTCTTGGTCTAAGTGTGACATCACACTATGACTCTAAAGCATGAAAGTTACCTTAGGGTTTGTAGAAACTTATTTATGTTACGTTTTATTGTTTCGTAATTACTACTTATGCTTTGTAAGTATCTGTAATTTACCCAAGGGTTTTCTCCCTATATAAGAGACCCGAGGGCTCTATGGAATAAAACATCTGAGTATTCTAACATGGTATCAGAGCCATAACCCTAACCTAGGGTTCTCCACCGCCGCCCCCCTCTCTCTCTCTCCCGCCGCCGACTCTAGGGTTTCGCCGCCCCCCGGGCTCCGAGAACCCCACCGACGCCTCCTTCGCCGGGCCCCCAGCACCGCCCAGCCCCCGTCGCCGCTCCCCAGGCCCCCGATCACCGCCGCCCAGCCCCCGGTTCCCAGCCCTCAACGCTGCCCAGGCCCCGGTCTACAGCCCCCGGCCTCCTGCTCGCCGCCGAGAGCTCTCCAGCCGCCGCCTTCCTCAAGTAGAGGCTTCCAAAGCCTCTATTCGTGGCCGGGGTACCGCCCTCTCACTAGGACTCGGCGTCATGTTAGATTCAAGTGCATAATCGTCTACCTATGCATTTGAATCCTACAAGGTCCTGGTAGACATTATTGTCTTGGTCTATCAGTAGTTGTTCTTCTCCGGCATTATGTCAGAACAGAAGCTAAATATGCCCGCCATAGGTGCCTTCAAAGGTTCGGCACCAATCGTCAAAATGGACGGGACAAACTACGAACTGTGGGCGATGCAGTTCCTCAGTCTCATGAAGTCGTGTGGTAAGAAGCATATTCTTACCGAGGATGAACCGCCGGAGAAGACAGGGATCTACGCCTCATGGGAGGCTGATGATGCGTACGCCAAGGTGTGGCTCTCAGGTACGCTCACGACGGAGATAGCGAATGATGTCCTTCACCAGCCCACCGCTAAGGCGATGTGGGATATTTTGGCTACGACGTACTCTCAGGTACGCAACGAGACGAAGATGCTCCAGTTGCAGCATGATATATTTACCACGAAGCAGAATGGGAGGCCTCTTCATTCCCTGTACACGTCGCTTCGTGGCATGTTCGAGAAGCTCTACAGCACCATTCCGCTTACAGCCACGCCGGAACAGCAGAAGACGTTCCGCAACGCCACTATGGTTGGCGTATTACTCGCTGCCCTAGATCCGGAGTACGAGGCAGCACGCTCTCAGATCCTAGCAGATGCCACCATCCCACCGATGGAAGAGGTATACAGGAGGCTCAGTCGTGTACCAGTTCCGTCCAATACAGCGACTGCGACTCCGTCAGCAATGGCAGTCTCCAGGGGACGTGGTAGTTCGTCCTCGTTTCGTGGTAGAGGAAGTGGTGGACGTGGCCGCGGAGGCCGCACACGGTCTACGTGCTCATTCTGTCGTCGTACTGGTCACTCGGAGGATACATGTTATTCCAAGCATGGCTTCCCTCCTTCTGCACGTGTCGCTGATCATGGTCAGGGTCCACCAGCATCTACTCCAGATCACAGGTTCGAGGAGCTAGTGGCACGGCTTCGTGATATCATGCCACAGTCATCGTCAGAGGGTGCTGACACCTCTGATATTGCCGCATCTGCCAGTACATCTGCCTCTGCCACTACCTCAGGTAGTCCTCCGGTCTCATATCATAACCATGATCTCACAGGTTGGATTGTTGATTCTGGAGCCACCCATCATCTATGTCATGATAGAGATATCCTGCAGTCCTATAGAGCTGTTCAGCCTGGTCGCTCTGTAGTCATTGCTGATGGTACTCATTCCCCGATCATCGGTCAGGGGGAGATGGATTTGCTGCCCTCTATGCACTTACAGAATGTTTTACATGCACCAGAATTCTCTATGAATCTATTATCCATTAGTCATATTACTAGAGAGTTGCATTGTCGTGCTATATTTGATCCATCTTCTGTTATTTTTCAGGATATACTAACGGGCAGGGTGATTGGCAGTGGTTCTGAGCACAATGGCCTCTATCGTCTTGTACGGACCTCGTATGCTGGAGTCTCACGACATTCTCAGGGCTCCGTCTCACCATATACCTGGCACCTTCGATTTGGTCACCTGCCACTACAGAAAATGCGCCACCTCCTGCCTCAGATATCTCCGGGTTCGTCTTTTCGTTGTGAAGCATGTCAGTTAGGGAAGCACCATCGGTCCAGCTTCCCCAGTCGTCAGGGTCGGAGCAGTCGCTCCCCATTTGAGTTATTTCACATAGATATTTGGGGTCCCAGTCGTGTCCCAGATCATCAGTGGCACATGTTTTATTTAGTTGTTGTTGATGATTTTTCTAGAGTGTCCTGGACTTTTCTTCTTAAAAATAAATCAGAAGCAGGAAGTGTTATTCAAAATCTTATCAATGAGGTTCAAAATGTTTTTTCGTCTACTGTTAAGTATGTGCGTACTGACAATGCCTTGGAATTTTGTACTCGTTCTCTTGCTCATTTTCTTTCTTCTAAAGGCATTATTCACCAAACCACATGTGCATACACATCTCAACAAAATGGTGTTGCAGAACGAAAGCATAGACACTTTCTTGACATTGCTCACACATTACTTATTCAAAGTTCTGCACCATTATCTTTTTGGGGGGATGCTATCCTTACAGCATGCTATCTGGTTAACCGCATGCCTACAACTGTACTTGGCGAAAAGTCTCCTTTCTCTCTTCTATTTCCTGACAAAGATGTTTACACTTACACCTCGGGTCTTTGGTACTGTTGCGTTTGTCCACCGGTTATCTCCAGGACTTGATAAGCTCTCTCCTAGGGCTATCAAGTGTGTTTTTGTGGGCTACTCCAGGACACAGAAAGGATATCGTTGTTATGATCCCATTCATAACAAATACTATGTGAGTGCTGACGTTACCTTTTTCGAACCAGTCATGTACTTCTCCCCTGCAGGTGACAGACTGATCTCCTCCACATCCACGGACTCTCACGTCTATGTACCTCCACCTCCAAGTCGGAATCAATCCTCTAATCCACCTCCACCACCACCACCTCCAATTATACCATTTCCTAAGTTCTATACAAGGCGAACAGGGCCAGCTCAAGCTACATGCCAACCATCCAGCACGCCTCAGGTATGTTCTGATGTTACCACTAATGATGGATTGGCCAATGCACCGGTGCAGGAGTCTTTACAACAGGAGGAGGATCCGCCAGTCATAGACGATCTTGATCGGCCTATAGCTCAAAGGAAGCCAAGGCGACAGTGTGCTTCGTACCCGCTTGCTTCTCAAGTCTCATTTCATCGTCTCAGTGGGGACTTCCAGAAGTTTGTAGCTGCTGTCTCGTCTGTTGAGATTCCACGGACCTATCAAGATGCCATGAAGATTGATTGCTGGCGTCTAGCCATGGAAGAGGAGATGCGTGCTCTGCAGTCTCGAGGGACTTGGTCTCTTGTTCCCATTCCTTCAGGTGCTCCCGTGGTGAGTTGCAAGTGGATCTTTACGGTGAAATATCATGCGGATGGACGTCTTGATAGGTACAAGGCAAGACTTGTAGCACGGGGATTTACCCAGACATATGGGGTAGATTACTTGGATACTTTTTCACCGGTGGCTAGACACTCCACTCTTCGCATCCTCCTATCTGTTGCTGTGGTACGTAACTGGACCATTTTTCAGCTTGACGTCAAGAATGCTTTTTTGTATGGAGACCTACAGGAGGAAGTCTACATGCAGCAGCCACCAGGATTTGCTGCTGAGGGGGAGACTCAGATGGTGTGCAGACTTCATAAGGCTATCTATGGCCTTAAACAAAGTCCTCGAGCATGGTTCCAGAAGCTGTCTCAGCTAATTAAAAAACAGGGGTTCAGGAGATCAAATGCGGATCATTCATTGTTCATCCAGAAGACCCCTAGAGGTACGGTTGTTGTTATGATATATGTTGATGACATCTTGGTCACAGGAGATGATGCTCAGGGGATTGAGATAACCAAGTCCCTGTTGGGAAACCAGTTCATTACGAAGGATCTGGGCACGATACGATATTTTCTGGGGATAGAGTTTGCACGAAACGCACAAGGAATGGTGATGACTCAAAGAAAATATGTCACGGACTTGCTAGCTGAAGCAGGAATGACTGGATGCAGACCTTCAAGTACACCTATGGACCCAAGTATGAAGCTGTACGATGATGATACCGAGGAGATGGACAAAAGAAGGTACAGAGAGATGGTGGGTAAGCTCTTATATATTACTATAACTCGACCGTATATTGCCTTTGCAGTAAACCGGGTGAGTCAATTTGTGGAGCAGCCGAGGCAAGTTCATATGGATGCCTTGTATATTGATGCAACGTGAAGTTAAAATATAGGGTCAAATATTTATCTAATTTTAGTAGCCAATTTTATTTACGTTTATTTTGAGTCGTCGTATTTTTAATTAAATAAAAGAGATCGCTTGTGATCTCAATTAGTTAGAGATTTGAATTTCAAATTAGTCGGTTAGTCGGTTAGAGTCGAATTAGGATAATTAGTTTGAATTTGAATTTGATTTCTATTTTTGTAATCTCATCCCTCCTATATAAAGGGATGATGGGCTATTGTTATAATAAGTTCAAGATGTGATAAAATAGAGATTTATCTCTCTCTCCTCTCCCCTCTCTCTCCTCCTTACGTGGTCTTCACGTTTCTTTTCTCCAACCCCTCGTGTTCCTGACGAGCTTCTCCTCTCAACCCCTCCAATTTATTCCTCTCTCGTCTCTCTCCTCCCCTAAGCGATCTCCGCGATTCTCTTCTCCGAAATCCCTCGTTTTTCCGACGAGCTTCTCTCCTCAACCCTTCCATTTCTTCCCCACCAAATATCTCCACCATCAAATAAGTTATTTTCCCGCCATCGCCTAATTTCATTTTGCATCATTTGGTATCAGAGCATGGCCTATAGATCGTCCTTACGATCTGACGATCCGTCCAGACATTCGCGCCGACCCCAACTCTTCCATGGGATGATTGGGAACGCTGATTCGGATTTATCTACCTCCAAGCCTGCAGATCCAACAATTCGTCGGGAGACGAATTTTTTCAAGCGGAGGAGAGTTGATGCAGCGTGAAGTTAAAATATAGGGTCAAATATTTATCTAATTTTAGTGGCCAATTTTATTTACGTTTATTTTGAGTCGTCGTATTTTTAATTAAATAAAAGAGATCGCTTGTGATCTCAATTAGTTAGAGATTTGTATTTCAAATTAGTCGGTTAGTCGGTTAGAGTCGAATTAGGATAATTAGTTTGAATTTGAATTTGATTTCTATTTTTGTAATCTCATCCCTCCTATATAAAGGGATGATGGGCTATTGTTATAATAAGTTCAAGATGTGATAAAATAGAGATTTATCTCTCTCTCCTCTCCCCTCTCTCTCCTCCTTACGTGGTCTTCACGTTTCTTTTCTCCAACCCCTCGTGTTCCTGACGAGCTTCTCATCTCAACCCCTCCAATTTATTCCTCTCTCGTCTCTCTCCTCCCCTAAGCGATCTCCGCGATTCTCTTCTCCGAAATCCCTCGTTTTTCCGACGAGCTTCTCTCCTCAACCCTTCCATTTCTTCCCCACCAAATATCTCCACCATCAAATAAGTTATTTTCCCGCCATCGCCTAATTTCATTTTGCATCATATATGATATTGAGATATCTGAAGTCTTCCCCAGGCACAGGGTTGCTATTTAGGAAAGATACGGATCTGTCTATTTCAGCTTGTGCAGACGCAGATTATGCAGGGTGTCCAAGGGATCGTAAATCCACTTCTGGATTTGCTATCTTCATAGGAAGCTCCCTAGTTTCTTGGAAAAGCAAGAAACAGACTGTTGTGGCGAGGTCCAGTGCGGAATCCGAATACAGAGCCATGGCACAAGCAACTGCAGAAATGATGTGGGTTAGAGCAGTCTTAGTAGATTTGACCATAGATGTCCCCTTGCCTATGAATCTCCAATGTGACAATCAGGCATCATTGTTTATTGCCAATAATCCGGCTTTTCACGAGAGAACAAAGCACATCGAGGTGGATTGTCATTTTACTAGAGACATGATTCAGAAGGGCTTCATTTCCACCTCTCATGTCAGTTCAGAGGATCAAACTGCTGACATATTTACCAAGCCACTGCTCAGAGGAACTTTCCAGAGATGTTCTTCCAAGCTGAGCATGATAGATATCTATGCTCCATCTTGAGGGGGAGTGTAGAAACTTATTTATGTTACGTTTTATTGTTTCGTAATTACTACTTATGCTTTGTAAGTATCTGTAATTTACCCAAGGGTTTTCTCCCTATATAAGAGACCCGAGGGCTCTATGGAATAAAACATCTGAGTATTCTAACAAGGTTGAGGTGCCTCCATAGGCATGCGGCGAAGTGTAATGTATGATGCATTATAACTAAGTTCCCAATACGTCCACTAACTTATCTATCACTTGCAGTATGGTTCTAAGATTTGATTAGTTGTCGATGATTTGTTGATAATGATCCATGATGTAGATCCAAACTCAACTGTACTCCAGCTCAACTGTAATTGGTTTCAATTCTATCCAACTTAACTATGATTGATCTCAACTTTATCCAAACTCTATCATGACTTATTCCAAGTTCAATTGTAACTCTTCCAAATTAATTGCAAATGATTCAACCAGAAGATTCAAATGTAACATCGCCAAGCCTATTGGCAAAAAGTAACCAAAACTCAAACGGCGAAGATGTCTCCTAAGAGACCCTTCGTCTCGTCTTCTAAGCGGTAGTGCAGTCCATTAGAGGGTTATGTCTACTCCAAAAATACGCTACTGAGATGAGTGAGAGAGACTCTCCAGAAAAGTCACTCTAGAAATCGATCCGATTAGTATAGGCGAACAAACTCATACGAAAAACTAAAACCCGAGGATCCCTGCATGGGTATCCTAAAACAAAGGGTCAACAGAGTTGGTCAAAAGTCAGGATCCCAACGAGTCGTAAAACACTGCGAGCTCGCGTAAAAACCATGAAAAAGATTGGGATCCTAGACCCATGCACTAAGCAGTCACTGGGCTTCCTTTCCTCTGCCCGGTTGAGAGTCACCGCGCCATCGCACGGTCAGGTGTAAGGGTCACCGTGACTGACACTATTAATTATTAGTTATCACTGATTAATCATTTTCATTTCTCCCATGACTTCTCGAACCTTTTTCAGCCTCGCCTATAACCGACTTACGGATCTAGGTATTTGTCACAACTTATCTTTTAGTGATATGTAAATACAAGATTATATCCATTGATAAATTGATTAAGGATTTCTATTCACAATGATCGTAGGAAATCATTTGCTGGCTTTATAAGAGAAGGATATTAATATTCAACTATTGGTATTTCAAAACTTTCCAATATGGTCATGTCATCCTTAAAGCATCAGAGTTAGTGATTTTTTTAAAAACTGTTACCCATACTGTAATATATGTAATTTCTGATGGGCACTGAAGAGTGGAAATTCGAAGGATGCTGATGTGTGGAAAAGAGAAAACAATATGCCATTTATTTATGGAGAGGTTTCATGATTCAGTAGTCTTGTGCCGATATTTTATCCTAAAAAAATGTCTACTTAAGTTTACCGGGATGTATATAACCCTTATTGTACCATAGTTATGTACCTATACAGATGCAAATTTAATTTTCTTTTCTTTCTCAGGGTGTATATGATACACACATAACAATAATGTTTCGATGTTGGGAACTTAAAAAATTTAGGAATACGTGAATATTGCAAATCTACAAAATAAACTATCATGTCACCACCTTCATGAGTTGCAGTCATGCATCATTCGTCTCCATTCTAAATTCCTGTTTGAGTAAAATTTTACAAGATAGATTGTCTAAGACCCAATCATGCTCGGGATTCTTGTTGTGAAATATTCATCGGAAAGAAGGTAAGAATAGGAATCTAACATGTTTGCACGGAAAAGATCCTAAAAAATACTCAAATTTTCAGTGTCAGGTGCAGAAAGTAATTGAGATATGATTAAAAAAATCATGTAATACAAATTACCAAATAGAAGCTTGTGATGTGAAGTACTTAATAATGTTTAGTTAAATTTAGATACCTCAAGAATATAACTACAAATTTTCAATGCCAGATACCGAATGTATTTGATATACGATTAAAAAAATCATATAATGTTGGCTTTAGATACCTAATGTATTTTATGAAAATCTCGACTCTAAGGAGGGCTAGAATGATATATTCAGGTTGGCCAAAGCAAGAGAAAAAAAGACCAAAGACCTTTCTCAAGTGAGATGCATTAAGGACGAGGAAGGTCACATGCTTGTTACTCAGAAGGACATAGAGACTAGATGGGAGTAGTACTTCCATAAACTTTTCATTCTGGAAGCAAATAGAGAAATTACTTTGAGTGATCTAGCTAGTAGTGAAAGTTACTTGAATCGTGCAAGCTATAAATATATACAAACTACAAAGAAAGGAAGTAGTGGAGGCTTTGAAGATTATGGGACATGGGAAAGGCATAGGACCGGATGACACCCCTGTAGAAGTATGGAGAGTTTAGGTGAACGCAGTTTGACTTGGTTTACGAATCTATTCAATGTTATTTAGCAAAGCAAGAAAATGCTTGAAGATTGGAGGAGGATTGAAGGAGTATCGTGGTGCCTCTTTATAAGAATAAAGGAGACATTCAAGATTGTTCAAATTACAAAGGTATCAAGCTGATGAGTCACACTATGAAAATTTGGGAACGTGTGATCGAAAGAAGGTTGAGGAAAGTTTCCAACGTAAAAGAAAATCAACTCGGATTCATGCCAGGTCGCTCAACTATTGAATCCATCCATTTGCTGAGGAGAACAATAGAGATTTATAGAGCTAAAAGGAAGAACCTCCATATGATCTTTTATTGATTTGGAGAAGGTTTATAACTTTGTCCCACGAGAGATATTGTGGAGAGTTTAGGAGAAAAGACAAGTACATGTCCTATACATTATCCTCATAAAGGACTTGTATGATAGGGCTTTATCTTGTGTAAGGACTTCATGTGGGAAGACTGACTATTTTGACATCAATATTGGTTTACATCAAGGTTCAGCTTTGAGTCCATTTCTTTTTTGCTTTGATTATGGATGAGTTAACAAGTCACATTCAGGATGAGTTACCTTCGTGTATGTTATTTGCTGATGATATTGTCTTGATTAACGAGACTAGAGATGGAGTAAATGAGAAGCTTGAAATTTGGATACATGCATTGGAGACTAAAAGATTTCGTATAAGCAGGGCTAAGACGGAATATATGGAGTGCACCTTTGATGGAAGCAATGGTGAAGGAATTGAGGTGAAGATTGGTGACAATGACATTCGGAAGAGAGATTCTTTTAGATATCTGGGATCTATTTTGCAACAAGATGGGGAAGTTGATGGAGATGTTACTGATAGAATAAATGCAGGCTGGCTAAAGTGGAGAGGAGCATCTGCCGTTCTCTGTGATGAATAAATTCTTTTAAAAATTAAAGGAAAGTTTTACAAAGCAGCCGTGAGACCTGCTATGCTCTATGGATCTGAATGTTGGCCTGTGAACCATAGACATGTGCAGATAATGGCTGTAGAAAATGAAAATGCTAAGGTAGATGTGTGGATACACAAGTCAAGATCGGATTCAGAATGATGCAATCAGAAAGAAAGTTGGTGTAGCTCTGACCGAGGATAAGATGCGAGAAAACCACATAAGATGGTTTGATCATTTGCAAAGAAGATCAACTGATGCACCAGTTATGAGATGCGAGTGTTGGGATGTTGAGCTGGCTAAGAGAGGGCGATGATGGCTTAAGAAGTGCTGGAAAGAGACTATACGAAGGGATCTTAGTTTTTTGGATATACGCCCGAGATTGAATCAAGATAGATCTGAATGGAGGCGAAGAATTCATGTAGCCGGACTCTACTTAATTGTGGGAAAAGGCTTTGTTGTTGTTGTAATATGGGTTTTAGCAGTAGACGTAAATAAACATTTATATATTGCAAATAAGGAGCAGTCAGAGATTTTTTTTAAGAATTGTATGTGGTACAAACATGAAAATTTCAAATTTATAGAAACAAAATCTGGAGTTTGGATTTGCAATTAAAGTGAGTAAACACCACATAAATGGAAACAAAAGAAAAGATAAAGTTGCATATGTATGGCAGCAAAAAGATAGGTGTTAGGATTGTACCTAATTAGATTTTTAAAATTTGGAGAGGATAAGTTTCTTTGCAGCAACATGGGCTGGAATTGGGGCTCTCGAGGATTTTCCAATAGAAAGAAAGGAAGAAAATTGTAGCTCTTGGCTGGGAAGTTTGAAGAAGTTTGGAAAGAATTTGAGGAGCAAACAATAGGGGAAGAATGGGAAATTGGGAGATAAATATAAGGAAGGGTTTCGTTAGAATGGGAAGAGAATAGAAAGAGGGAAGAGGAAATGGGATGGGGTAAGTTCCTGGAACCTTCCTCTTGTATATATATGTATATTCAATTATGACATCAGCCATGACATCAGCTTGCTGATGTCACTTGGCTGATGTCATAAAATTCAAATTTTTATATTTCATATATATAAAAAATGGTGAAGCCTTCTCCCACTATAAGTAGGGTCGACTACATGGATTTTACTCATATCCATATTGAAAGATTCGACTATTTTTTACGCCGGCTATCGACTACGTAATGCAAGCCACGCAGTGGTGGGATTTGAACCCTGGTCATTTGGGTGGTGGGCACAATGCACTAACACCAGACCATTTAAGTGGGTACAAAAGTCCTACGTATAGCAGTATAGGTGCCTCGAGTCTCAGTTTCTGATGCGTCATATCTCGATTTGATTGTCTCTGAATGATGATCAAAATGAGTATAATATTGATATACTTTAGATTGGGTACAAACTCTCGAAATTTTCGAGATACGATTTTAGTTTCTGGTTAAATTTTGTGATTTTAAAATATCAAATGATTTCTGATTGACGAACGGTTGATTCCGTTGGTCTTATTTCCTCAAATCGGATTTTATGGCAGTCTCGATTTGTTTTGCAGTTTTCGATTTTGCGTTGTGACTTTTTCGTGACACACATTACGATGCAATCGACTTTTGATCGATTGCAACTGAATAACTCTTGATTCGTGATCAATAAATCAATTTAGGTCATTTGACATTGATAGACAACTTTATTGGGTTAAACAGACCCCAATCGGGTCAGATTCGGGTTTAATTGGATCCAGATGTTACAACTACGACTGACCTACACCTCCTTATGCACATGAGACCTATATCTCATTCCTAACTTCATTTACCACATTTCCTGAAACTCCCCTCTTAGCGCTCCCACTTTTAACACTGACCAATGTGCCCTACACCAGCCAATACACGAGTGTTAACTCTAAGTAAATAAGCGAAACACCGAACCACCAACCACGACTACTTGGCACGTACTCGAAGCACTGGGCTGAAGGCACACAAGTACTGAGGCTGAACATCGTGTGGTGATTCTATGGTGTGCCAAACAACATGTCCTCCAACCATCGTAGCTATATAATAGCGGTTGGGATCACGACCATCTAGGCTTCTACTCGGAGCCCTAAGGGTGCATGCCCCCACGGTAACCACTCCACTACCCACATGCCACTTAAGATCAATCATCATGGCATGGACGAGAACCCATCGGGAAGGGCATCTGCCGAGCACAAACCCATTGATTGTGAATCTAACAATAGTCTATTATTTCTTTGAGACGAACAATAGTGTATTATGCCATAATATTGAGGTATGTTCCTCTCTTCTATTGAATATCCGATATTAATCATTGTAATATAGATACCAAATTTTGCTCAGATTCCCAAACAAAATATGAGCAAGCAAATGCCCAAACCACAGAATGAAAGACCCAACTAAAAGGATTACAATCGAATCCATACTAATCATGGCCAAGAATAAAGAGCGCCCAAAGCATGGTTCCCTGCACGAGCCAATATAAGTCTTTCTAGCCTAGATTTCTTGAAAGAAGGTTACAAATGTAACAAGATCTAGCCAACTTTCCACAGGGAAAAAACCCATACAAAGGATGGCCTCATCAACAAGTATCGATTGACAGATCTCCATGTTTACGAGGGCCAAGCATGATGTAAAGCTGGATAAGATGCATTGAAGAATTAACGTCTGACAGTTGAGAATTTATGTCTACTATCGATAGAGTTGTTCCCCATATAAATCGAGCGGGTAGTTTAGCCTTTGGGACTGTAATAAGTTTTTCATTAGAAATGGCTTTTTCCAAGAATTTTCAGATAAAGTGCAAGACGAGCAAAACTGGCAACTGCAGTTTTAATTCGGTGGACGAATCTTTGCCACCATGATTTTTTTGCGAACTGCAGAAGGTTTTCTTCGAGAGCTCCAATAGCCAATATCTCTATGTTAGTGTTCTTTTTTAATCGAAACTAGGCTATCTCAAATGAAGGTTAGCATTTATTATCCTACAAATAGTCAAATATCCTAATGTGCTGTCATCTAAACATGATATCATCAAGTAAAACTTAAGTCCTTAAACATAAAAGTTATAAACATATAAGCTCGGGTAAACTCTATACAGCTGCGGATAAACCATTGCTTGGGAAATTTCTGAATATAAGAAATACTTCTACCCTAAACTCCAATTCATATCTACCACCAAGCACTCTTCTATAGTTTAAGCTTTGAAAGATGATGTTTATCAAAAGATAGCACTCAATAAAAGAAGACATTCATTTGAAAAACATTTTTTCCCGAAGGTTTAATGAGCAAGGCCCACCTAAATATCGTTCATCATCAAGTCTTGACCTTTGGCTACAGATTGACTTGAGTCTCATGGATTGCATTACCCCAAGTTAGCATATGGTTACTATCAGGATTTCCCAAGCCTTGCCTTATTTATAATAAAGGGCATAGGAATACAAAATTGCTATAAAGTGATATAGCGCATTTTATTTTTGGAGGCACCTGAAAGCATCTAAATTAATAAATGGCCCTTCCAAATACAAATTAAAGCCATTCGAAAGAATACATCATATTTTCCGCTCATGTAGCTAATTCTGGAGATAGGCACACAAAAGATGCCATTTCTATGGTTAAAAGTTGAAACTTAAGGTAAACAAAGCTATCCAAAGCATATTGAACTCAAGCAGAGGACACGATTTCACATATGTAACCTCAATGCAGATTTCTTTTAGAAATCTCAATCGGCAAATTGACAATGCAAGAATATATGCTCACAAACTCTAGGAAATTTCACGAGCATCTAAGATAAACCTTGATGACATTTTTCTCTAGTGGATATGTAGCTAGGGATACATTCTAAATAAATTTTTGTATATTCACGCTCAACTTTTTGTTGGTGCCAAGTCCAGCCATAGGTTTATAATTACCATGAGGCTCTAATGATGTTTGACTATAGGATAAATATCACGTGGAATCTGCAACCAGGAGGGAGGGAACATCGTACCTTAAAAAGTCGATTCCTCGGTAACTCCTCCGCGGAGAAAAATGCGATTGGTGCTCCAATGACGACGCAAAACTGTACACGAGGGTGACCTCATCTTTCTCTACTCGGTGACGGCTTCGGATTGTTGATCCGATGCACTCCGGCGAGGGGGAGGGAGGGATGAGATTGATATGGTTTTTGGGAGGGGGGTTGTTTTATGGGGGTTCAAGTCAGATTCGAATACGGGTTCGGATCCGAATATGACCCGGACCAGTCTCGCTAAAATGATCGTAACTCGGTCTCCCGAACTTAGATTTTGCATTCTCGGACTCCTTGGAAAGGTCCCGACGGGCACTATACGATGGAGTGTTCATTAATTTTTTTGGATACTGTTTTTACAAGCAATATCGGGTCCTGTTACGAGGGGTCCGGTTTGATACATGCTCACACTAGTGAGTATAAATAAGAAATGAAAGTTACTTGCATAACATGAGATTAGGTTGCAACGACATAATTCTATTTTTATGCAAAGCTTGATTTTTATTTTCTCAGAATGTGGTGTGGAAAGTTGTAAAGGGCTTTCAATGGCTCTCGATTTGTTTCGTGAGGTCTCTGGGTTGATGATCAATAGAGCGAACTTAGTTTTTGTTCCTTTAAGAAGGAGATTTTGGTGTACGCTACAACTAAGAGATCTCCCAGGGCTTACTTTCCCCTACAATATCTTGGTCATCCTCTGGTTGCTGGAAGACTATGACATGCAGACTGGTTGCCTATGATTGAGAAGCTGGAGATGACGCTGGCTGGTTGGAAGTTGTTTTGTTTGCCCAAAGTTGGGAGACTTGTATTGGTCAAGTCCATTTTTTTTGGCTATCCCCATTTTTTTTCTTTTCATCAGCCTGCTCCTTGCTGAGGTTGGGGAACACTGGAGATCATAATAAGATGCTCTTTTTGATCCAATTCAGATGACTTTACTGGTGTGTAATTGGTGGAGTTGGGAATTATGGTACACTAACGGGGATGATGGCCTTGATGTTCCAAATGTAAAAGAGATGAACAAGGTGCTTGTATCCAAGTGGATCACACATAAGTGGTGATGGGGATGACTTGTTATACACACTACTTAAGAGTCAGGATGATCTATGGTGTTCCTCTCGTCTTCCAAGTTCGAGAGGGGTATTTACACACTCTTGTTGTTTTGTAGGAGGGGCGTTTATGCAGTGATTCTTGATGTTCGATAATTTTTGAGGCATGTGTTAGGGGATGGTGAGCCGCCGGCTAAGAGAGGGCGATGACAGCCCAAGAAGTGTTGGAAAGAAACCATACGAAGGGATCTTAGTTTTATGGATTTAAGCCCGGGATTGACCCAAGATAGATCTGAATGGAGGCGAAGAATTCATGTAGCCGACCCTACTTAATTGTGGGAAAAGGCTTTGTTGTTGTTGTTGTGTTAGGGGATGGTGAAGGCTTTCACTTTTGGTATGACGACTGGATGGAGGATGGAGCACTTTCTGAAAAGTTCCCTCACATGTTTGCTTTCTCTTTGGGCTCTGATGTTTCCGTTGTTGAGACATGTGATGGGGTTTCTTTTTTTCCCCTCTTTCCCGTTCTAACCTTATAGACTGAAGGCTGATGGAGCTTGTGGATTTAATGGACTCGTTGGTTGGTTAGTCTGAAGGGCCCTTCAGGGGGATATGATCATTGGTGCTGGTTTGACAGTAGGTTTTTTGTTAGGTAACTCTATAAATCACTACTAGGGATGATGCCTTTCGATCCTGGAGGTTGTATCGTTGACTGTAGGAGGATTTAGGGTTGTTAGTTCCCACTTTGAATCGAGATTTTTCAATGGTTATTAAGACATGGTTGAATAATGCATGGATTTAGACATGCTTGCTTCTTCCAGAGGGCTAATTCCGAATATACTTCCTGTTCTGAGGCCAAGGAGGGTATTAGTCATCTATTTTTTAGATGTGAGGGCTCGAGGATGGCCTGGGAAAAGTTCAACTATTCTTAGATACTGATTATGAGACAGTTTCCAAGACTCGATTGGTTCTAGTTGGCATGGTTCTAAGGGGATAGAACCATGATGATGGCAATAGTTTGGGCTATTTGGGTGGCTTTCCATCATGATAGATTCTATGCTGAAAATGTGATCGAGCATGCTACATTTTTTGCCCAATATTAGTTTTTGTAAATTACAGCTTGTAAGCCATGTACTTTAATCTTGTGAATTAATGGTGAGATTTTCTAGATGCATATTTTTATGATGAACATCCTTTTTCCACTTCAAATTACAATAATAATAATAATAATTTAAACATCAATTAATTTTTTTATTTTATCAGCATACGTAAATGGTTTGGTGGTAGTGGTTTGGTGGTAGTGCAGTGTGCCTAACACTCAAAAGTTCACGGTTCAAATTCCCCTTGTGGGGGTTGTATTAGATAGTAGATAATCAACTATAATCGAATATTTCAAATTTTTCAACATGGATTTGAGCAAGAATCCATGTAGCCGACCCTACTTATAGTGGGAGAAGGCTTCACCATTTTTTTTATCAGTATACGTAAGCCATGATTGTCCTCAACTATGATGTATACATTGCCATCCTGAGTATTATAAAATGATATCATGGCCTCATTATGAACTTTACTTCGGCGAAGCGAATTATTTTCAAGTGTTGTAGCATAATTGAACTTTTCATTGTCATCTTCATCCTCCATCACCTCATCTATAATAAGCATAGTGGTCTCGAGAATTTGATCAACTTCTGCTTCATTTCTAACATTCTTTAGAAATTCCATGAACCACATTTATTATGCCAACTTCTGGTGAAACAAATGGTTGTGAAATAATCTAAGGAGTGGATGAGGTTTATAGATGAATTATTTCCACGAATCTCTTTTATCGAGTATAGAGCACGGGTTGATCATGGGATCTATATTCTCTGCACATTCCACTACATCCTTGGTGTCTTTGTCATACTCATCATTCAACAAGTACGCAATCTGGGATCATGAGGCATCTTTTAAAAAACTTTAACTTCTTTAAATAATGGATCAAATTGAACAAATTTTCTCAATAAGCCCTATTTGTACTATTCAAAGTTCTCTATCTCGCTTGATAAAAACACATCATTTATATACCAATTTTGAGATAAAAAACTGGTCAGTTGATACATTGTATATTTTATTGTGATGACAAATCCAAAAATCTTATTCATATATTGATTGCTTTTAAAAATCCTATAATGAGTATATTCCTAAATACTATCACAAAAAAAATTAACAAATCAGTTAAAAGAAAACATTGAACAACAACAACAATAAAGTCTTTTCCCACATTAAGTAGGGTCGATTACATGGATTTTTTGCCTCCATTCAGATCTATTTTGGGCCATTATTGAGCTTGGATCCAAATAATTAAAATTCCTTTGGATAGTCTCACTTTAACGCTTCTTGGGCCTTCTTTGCCCTCTCTTAGCCGACTCAACATCCCAAATCTCGCGTCTTCTAACTAGCGTATCGACTGACCTCTTTTGCGAGTGGCCAAACCATCTTAAGCGGTTTTCTCTCATCTTATCATCTATTGCAGCGAGACCAACTTTCCTTCTATCACATCATTGCGAATATGATCTTTTAGCATATGACCACACATCCACCTTAACAATTTCATTTCTATTACTGTCTTTCTCTGCACATGTCTATGACTTACAAGCCAATATTCAGATCCATACAACATAGTAGGTCTTACGGCTGCTTTGTAATACTTTCCTTTGATTTTCAAAAGATTTTTCTTATCATATAGAACAATAGATGCTCCTCTCCACTTTAGCCTACTTGCATTTATTCTATGAGTAACATTTCCATCAATTTCTCCATCATGTTGAAAAATAGAACTCAAGTATCTAAAAGAGTCTTTCTTCTGAATGTTATTGTCTTCAATCTTCACCTCGATTCCTTCACCATTGCTTCCATCAAATGTGCATTCCATATATCCATTTTTTTAGCCCTACTTATAATCCTTTAATCTCCAAGGCATGCCTCCAAACCTCAAGCGTTGCACTTACTCCATCTCTAGTCTCATCAATCAACACATTATCATCGACAAATAACATACACCAAGGTATCTCATGCTAAATGTGACTAATCAACTCATCTATAATCAAAATAAATAGGAATGGGCTCAATGCTAAACCTTGGTGCCGACTGATGCTGATGTCAAGATCTTTTTAGACTGGATCCTTACACAAGATGAAGCCCCATCATACATATCCTTTATAAGATTAGTGTATAGGACATGTACTTGTCTCTTCTCCAAAACTCTCCATAAAATCTCTCGTGAGACTGATTCATAAACCTTCTCCAAATCAATAAAAATCATATGAAGGTTCTTCCTTTTAGTTCTATAAATTTCCATTGCTCTCCTCAACAAACGGATAACTTCAATGGTTGAGGAGTGTCGAAAAAAACTTCAATAATTAAGCGACCTGACATGAATCCGAATTGATTTTCTATTATTTTGGAAACTTGCCTCAACCTTCTTTTGTTTGGAAAATAGAAAGAGAAAAGTACATTATAAACTCGAAAAAGGTGACATCAACACTGACATAGTAATTCTTGCACAATGAATCATAACATATGTACCCTTTTTGTGTCCTGGAGTACCTGATAAAGACACACTTGACAACTCTAGAAGAAAGTTTGTCAATCCCTGGTGATAATTGGTGGACAAACGCAATCGATCCAAAGACACGAGGAATAAGTGAGAATTATTCTTTTTTAGAAAGGGCAAGGGAGAAGGAATTTTTCTCACCTAAGACCGACGAGGGCATGCGATTAATAAGATAGCATGCCATAAGGACAACATCACCCCAAAAGGAATGTGGAGCACGACTCTGAATGAGAATGGTCCTCGTAACATTAAGCAAATGACAATGCTTCCTCTCTGCAACACCGTTTTGTTGGGAAGTATATGCACATGAAGTTTAATGAATAATACCTTGGGATAAAAAATACTTGGAAAGATCGTGAGTACAAGATTCCAAGGCATTATCAGTTCTTACAAATTTCACCGAGCTTGAAAAAAACATTTGTTACTTCAGTTAGAAAATTTTTGATAACATCTCCGGCTTCAGATTCATTCTTTAATAAAAAATCAGGACAAACGAGAAAAATCATATACTGCAATAAGATAAAACCTGTGCCCCTGATGATCAGGAACACAATTAGGACCCCAAATATCTATATGAAACAACTAAAAAATGGAGCTACTGCTCTGACTCTGACGAATGTGGAAAACAAACCGATGATGTTTTCCCAACTGACTAACCTCACAGTGAAAGGATGAGTGAGGAGAGATCTGAGGCAGAACACGACACATTTTCTAGAGTGGGAGATGACCAAAGTGCACGTGCCACATAAATGGTGAGACAGGTCCAACAGAAAGAGTGGAACTTCTCAAAGAGGATGCGAAGGTCAGCGAAGAAGATGTCTGCCGCCTATTATATATCGCTGATAGCATACAGAGTCCGAACTAAGCGGTAGATGCCACCTTGCTCATGACCACACCCAATCACCTTGCCCGTAAGGATGTTTTGAAAAACAAGAGAAGATGAGTCAAATATAGCTCGACAATGTAAATCCTTCTTAGTCTGACTAATTGATAGCAAGTTCATAGAGAAGTGAGGTACATGCAGCACATTATGTAAATGCATAGAGGACGTCCGACTAATCTCCCCCTGTCCGGTGATTGGGGAATGAGTCCCATCAGTAATAACCACAGTTCTTCTTGAAGGAACCTGTTTGTATACTGTAAGTTGTTCCTTGTCTCCACACAAGTGATATATGGCACTAGAGTCCATAATCCATTCTATAACACTAGATCCACTAATGCTAGTGAGAGCATTAGTACTACCTGAGGTACAGGTTGAGGTTGAAGCTGCTACATCAAAGTGACTCCCAGAGGACGAGGGAGTCGGAATGGGACCTGCTGGAGGTATAATGCCCCTTAGACGGGCTGCAAGATCATCAAATCGTTGATCTAGAGAGGATGCAGTCGAGGGCTCAATCTGTTCAGCCACTCGAGCAGAGGCAGGAAATCCATGCTTAGAGTAGCATGTATCTTCGGTATGTCCAAAGCGATGACAAAATGTGCAGGGTTGACGGACACGACCTCTTCTGCCACGAGGTCCTTGTCTACGGAAATGAGAAGAGTCTCCTCATTCTCGGGAGGCTGCCATTGCTGAGGAAGTCTGACTGGCAGAATCTTTGTCTCATTCTTTGCCTGTGAATAAGTGGTATCAAGAATATCCCACATCGCCTTCGCTGTAGACTGATGGAGTATATCATTGGCGATCTCTATAGCCAACGTGCCTGATAGCGAAACCTTGGCATATGCGTCATCCACCTCCCATGAGGCATAAATCTCAGTCTTCTCAACCAGCTCTTCCTCGGTAAGAATATGTTTCTTACCTGTAAATTTCATCATGCTCATGAACTGCATGGCCCACAGTTCATAGTTTAACCCATCCATTTTTACTATAGGCGCAGGACTTCTGAAGGTGCCTGTAGAGGGGATATCCATCTTGCTTTTTGACATGGTGGCTGAAGAAGACTAGGACTGAAAACTTAGACAAGTATTTGTCTACAATGACATAGGCAGATTTGGTTGCGTATGTAGACTTAAGCAACCAATCTCATCAAGATGTAGGCTCGACGGCGGTGTCCCTTGTTAAAAGAAAAGAACGACACACCCTAGGCAAGTAGTGGTATGAACAAGCCGCGCTATAGCCTATAGGGCCACGCCGTAGGAGGTGACTGACCCATAGGGGTCACAGGGATTTAGTCGGCCCAGGCAACGATGGTAAGAATTCTGCGGAGTCCTGGCAGGGGCTGTACGGGCCCTGCGATGGTGGTGGGGATCCCGTGGGGGATCAGCTGCAGCGAAAAAGCCCCGCAGGGGAGAGAGGATGGGCCCCTGCAAACGAGCGACCACTGAAGCTCGCAGGGGTTGGGCGGCGTCGGGCGACGGGGGGGGGGGGGGGGTGGGGCGGAGTCCCGCAGAGGCTGGGCGAAGGCCCGCAGGAGCTTGGGCGGCGGAAGCCCTAGGCCGCTAGGGATGAAGACGAATGTGAATATATTCGTATCTGATCCGCCATCGTATTCGTTTTATACATATTTTGACATTTGTATTCGTGTTCGTTTCAAAATGGATGCTGATATGGATATCACTTTGACATTCGCTAATATTCGCATTTGTATTCGTATATTCGTTTTCGTACATAAGTATAGTAATATATTTATTTATTTATAACTATGCGTAACAACATTTTATGATTCTTTCATCATTGTTGATATAATTGTTATGAAATTACTATATCTAGTATACCTATTTAAGTGTAAACCATCCTAAACATGTATATTTTAGTTAATCTATTAAAAATTTTTGTTATTATTCGTATCTGATTCGTATTCGTTTTACATTTGTATTCGTTTTTAAGGATATGGTAACACATTTTTTACATTCGTCAATATTCGTATCCACATTCGTATTCGTATAATAAAATGGATAAAGATATGATTATACCTATATTCGTATCCGTATCCAACCGTTTTCATCCCTATAGGCCGTACACGTGAGGGAGAGGCTCGAGGTAGGGTTTAGGATTAGAGTTTTGGTACAGGAGCTCCAGTCTAGGACCGCCACTCTAATATCATGTTGGGAAAATAGAAAGAGATGCTTATTCCTTGGATCCTGGGCTCTCTTATATAGGGAGTGGCCTATGGGTAAATTACATAAAGGGAGCTAGAAAAACATGAAAATAAATAAACAATACACATATAAAATATATCTCTACATCTTTCAATCACACGTTCCCAAATTTTCATAGTGTGAATCTTCGGTTTGATACATCTATAGTTCGAATAATTTTGAATGTCTCCTTTATTTTTATAAAGAGGTACCATGATGCTTCACCTCCATTCTTTAGGTATTTTCTTTCTTCACCGAGTAACATTGAATAAATTTGTTAGCTGAGTTAAATCACTTTCACCTACCTCCATACTTCTATAAGAATGCCATTGAAAAGAAAACAATGAAAAAAAATACAAATACTCGGATTTAGTGGGTAGGAAGACAGAGGAGGTGATGGCTATGGAAGGACAATGGTAGTGAGGGGTGGTGTCGTAGTGAAGGGAGCGGATTAGTAGAGAGAAAGAGCAAAAGGGGGTGTTAATTGGAAGGGAATCATAGGATTGGGGAAGAGTGCAAATCATGTTTTGATGATATTCGAATAAAAGCCGCCTCTGTTCCTGTATAAGTATCCCACTCTAAAAATCATCTACATTTTTTGATGATTAATTGGTGAAGTTTTTGAGTATACACCTATACGATGGAGGATCTTTTTCCTTTCAGAAAAAAGCTTATGCATAAATAGGCAAAAAGACGTTTCTTGTAGAGGAGGCTTTGCTTATACATGTAGGAGCCACCTCTTAAAGAGATCTTTGATTTTAAAAGCATTTCTTCGGAAGGTAGCTTAATTATGACAGAATGGCCTGAATAATTTTTTTCTCGTGTGTGGAATTAATTTTTCATGGTTGCTGCACCGATGACTTTGTACAGTTTGCTGAATGTATTTATGGTGTTTGCCCTTTTCTCTTCCTTTTGTGCTTGGGCTTGCCTATTTCTTTCATCTCGCATTTTCATTTTCTTGATGATATCAATTTTGTTATGCACTTGGCATTTCTGGACATGAACTAATTTTACGGTTGTTTATCCAGCAAAATGCGTAGTGGATTCAATACTCCAGTCTCTTGCAAGTTAAAATGGGTTGTAGGCTGCAGATATCCTCAGAGCTGTTTTTCTGGCTGTTACTTATTTTTCTCCGTTCATTCTCACAAGGATATACATATGAATCGGATGGTGAGGTTCATATCTGTGATTCGTGCTTAAGTTTTTCTCTGCTGTATGCCTTAATGTCTTACAGCTTTAGGATGATCTCCTATCATCTCTACATGAAAATTTAAAGAGTGCAAAGAGCATAAATGTCTTCTATTATATTTGTAGTTTTTGTTCCAACTGCTGATGTATCAGGATTTATTTGGAGGTAATGAGTGGTGGAATTAGTAAACCTGAGTTACACCTATGACATGTGTTGGAGTATTTGATTATGCGTCATTTATATGGGAGATGGGTAAATGGATCACTCCAGATCCATTTACTACATCCAAGTCTTTAGTCCCACATCTACTAGTTGGGAGATTTTTTTTTGAAATCCAGAAACAAGGGGGAGACACTCGAAGGTGCACGCCCCAAGAAATTTATTAAGAAAAGAAAGTGAAAAAAAGGGAAAGAAAACAGCCACGCCCCGATACCACGAGGCCCTTGCAAAGTTTACTCCACCACTAGATTGATCCCCAAAGAGAGCTATGGAGCCTAGCTTATCTTTGGCCCGAGAACAACAAATCATTTCTACCTCGTCAAATCGCCCACAAAATGGCCACAGGATAAAGCACCTCATTCCCCGGTCTCCCCCTATTCGCCTGGAGCGAAATCCAGAAAGAGCGGAGGTCGCTCGTGCCGCATCAGTCCAAATCAGCCTCTTGCCACACCAGAAACACCATGGGGCACGAAAAGAAGAGGTGCTCCACGGATTCGATCGCCTCATTGCAAAGCAGGCACCTGTCAGAAAAGACACCTAACAGCCTGACACACCGATCCCTCGTCATCAGCCTCTGCCTCCTGAACAACCACAAGAAGAAGCCAACCCTCTCGGGAAGCTTGAGCGCCCACAGAAAAGCACAATCACATTTAATAGTCTCCGACAACGACGGTTGATGGCGAGAGATAGCCCCAACAGCCTTCTTTACCGAGAACGGGGCCTCCCGCCAACATCAGTGGTCTCGCCCCCCCATAGGGCGACCCACCTCTCTCACAACATCGAGCAAGGCCAAGAAATCATCCATCCTCCGATCAGAGAAGTTCGCGGAAAAGGTGGGGCACCAGTTCCCATCACTCCAGCATGCCACCACCGAGCAAGACTTATCCTCCGCCAAAGCGAAAAGCCGCGGGAAGCGAGAGCACATAGCCCCTCCCCCTGCCCAGTCGTCCGTCCAGAAGTAGAAAGACTCCCCCCCGCCAAGCACCGGCCTGAAAAGTGAAGGATTACTCAAGAAGACCTCCACGACCCCACGCCAAAAAGGGGTGGGAGAAGCCACACGGGAGACCTGCGAAGGCAAAGCCCCCCTCCCCCCCACGTCATAGATCCTTCGCACCACAGTACAACACCCATTGTACTAGTTGGGAGATGTGGAGACTCAGTGGGGGCTATATATAGACCCCCGCACCCATTGTATCCAGTGAGAAATTGCAATGCATACATCAACCCTTTGAGGCGTTCTCCCGTGATTTCATCCCGCTCCTTAGGGAGTAGGGTTCCATGTTAAAATCCTGTTGTTTATATTTCTTTATCTTTATTTTTGATTCCGCTTCCGCATTCCTATTTTCTAACATGGTATCAGAGCGGGTTCGATTCTCGAGAATTTTATGTTGATTATTTATTCGAGATTCGATTGTTTCTTGAGATGATATGCTGAAGTCCAAGTTCTAGGGTTCCTATTGAAACCCTAATTTCTGCATATTTCAAACGTCATCATCAAAGTTTCTGAAGATCCAAAGATCAAGTTTGTCGCTGCCTGCACCTGGGAAGAGTACTGAGTCAGAAACCCTAGCCATCAAGGAAGAATGTAGAAATGCCCATGCACAAGGGCGCAGATCCAGGCTTCAATAGCAGAAAGAAGGAGGTGGTGGCATCCAGAACTCCAGGTGCAACAACACCTTCACGCAAACACCAAGCGGTGCCATCGCCAGCCGCTTCAGGCGGCGTTCCATCTTTAGCAAACACCTTAGCGGTGAGGTCCTCGCATGTTAACCCCTCAGGATCCGGGTACCCGTTTACACGCAATTCGCAAGATATCATTCATGTTTAATCGCACAAGTCGCAAAAATACAGGAAAATTTTTTTTTCGCAACTATGACATTCATTCTCAATACATGACCACAAGTAAAAGAGACAATATGGCACCAAAATTCTTTTCATTAATATTCATATCCATTTACAACATGTACAAGCATATTCCATGTTACAACATATATCCCAAAATGTGATACAAAAGAGATAACATTTACATCATTATCTGGACAAAAACGGAGACAAAGTAATTCATACCGTCGGGTATAAACTCTGTCTCCAGGAAGCATGTATAGCTACTGAGCTGTAGGCTGTTTGCCTGCCAAACATGTTAGGAAAGAAAAGGCGTCAGCGGTTGCTGGTACCTCCCAAAAACTTATATAAAATAACATGCATTTATTATTTACAAAAGAAAGCAAGTAGAGAGGCAAGAACAACTCAAATTAAACTTTATTTCTACTTTGCAATGAAAAAGGTTTTTCAGGCTACTTGTAAGCATCTCAAATGTTTGTCCCATACCCCAGCATTTCCCACATGTGACATATTTTATAGTACTTGAGTATTCATGAGTATCTGAGTGTAAGCACATATCTATTCAGAGATCACGTTGTTGAGTGATAATGGAAAAGTTATGATTGGAAAGATCTATTAATTTATTTAAATCATTGGGTAGAGAGAATGATCATTTCCTACTAACCCTAACTGTTGATCGTAACTTTTCAACTCTTAATTCCAATGTTTCAGTTACAACTCCAGATGGTGTAGATGCAAATATGAATGATCTAGATGTAGAATCACCATGTCTGTTGGCGAAGTAACTCAAGCGGTGAAGAAGCCTACAAATGGCTCTTCCGTCTCGCCCTCTAATTGGAAGCGCGGTCCAATAGAGGGATAGGTCTATTCTCCAACTACGCCACTGAGACGGGTGAGAGAGACTCCCTAGAAAAGTCGCTCTAGAGAAAACAGCCCGACTAGTACGGGCAACCGAGCTCGTACGTAAAGCTGAAAAACCAGGATCCCCCGCCTGGGCATCCTAAAACAGGGTTAGCGGAACTGGTCTAAAGTCTGGATCCCAACGAGGCGTAAAAACACTGCGAGCTCGCGTAAAAACCGAAAAGGGACTGGGATCCTAGACCCGCGCACTTGGCGGCCGCTGCCCAAACTGGGCTTCCTATTCTCCCGCCCAGCTGAGGGTCACCGCGCCCTCGCACGGTTAGGTGTAAGGGTTACCATAACCGGCCACAATTAACTGTCATCACTTATTTACTATCATACTCTATTATTTGAGAAATTCTCCATGATCATATAAAATGATGATGTATATTCCTTCCTTCTATTGGATATTCAATATTCCCCTAATGTGATATGGATTTCAACATTCACTCAGCCTCCCATCAAGATTAAGATCAAGCAAAGTCCGTATTAATAACAAGAGTGATCCGATTGAAAGATATGATGTACTCAATCACATATATAAAATTCCATTTAATGAGTATACTTGTGATAATAGAACACCAGTATGCATACAGATTAATTTAACAAGTATAGTATAATAGATTACACACTTTAATTAATCATGATAAAATTTGTGTAACCCCTTTATATATATATAAAGTACCAAGGACATTTAGAAATAACAACTAAACTGGATGTTATAACTTTAAGGAGTATGAAGAGGTACGGTACATCACTCTTAGATATAAGCCTTAACTCCATTGTGCATGGAACATAGATACAATTCACAAAATTTTGTCTAAATCGATTTATAACATACATTGCATAAATTATTATAAGTTCAACCTATACAGATAGTTCCATGGATGTACAGATTACAAAAAAAAATTATAAATAGATGAAGGGTTATAATATACACCACACTATTAATATACATTACTAGTCAGTTTATTTCTAGTATTATTATTTTACAACCACTTGGTATAATTCAGTTATGCTTTTATTGTAATTCTCTTCAAACTTACCAAAATTTACCTATGATATTCTAATATGATTATTTTACTGGTATTAACAAATGATTATACATTCCCAGAATATATATGACAGTTGAGAAACCTGCTCTTAGACAGTATAGAGCAAACTCATAATCCATGTGTGCTATGAATTTTCATGGCACGATGATTAGCAATAGGATTATGAAAAGGAGCAAGATTTTTAAAAGTGTCATGAGAACCACGTTTTATTCACATGCAGTAAGGAAATGAATATGGTTGTGATCTAAACTGTGTAGACCTTCGATCAAACTTAAACAACAGTAGTTACTGGATTCCCGTAAATATGAGCAAAAGGCTCTTAAATTTCTGGAATGAAAATTTAAAAATTCAGCAAATAAGGAATTTGGTATATATATATATATAACACATGCATAAGCTCTACCGTTTTTTTTTCTTTTTTTTTTCATAACCTTATATTGGATCATGGATCCTTCACAGTTGTTGGTAAAGTAATTCCTTTGAAAATGTAACCCTTAAACTAATTCAAGGATTTATATGGTAATTAAAACAGAAATTGCATGAAGCCAATTGCCAACAAATTAAATGTTACAGAGCAGGATCTGCTAACTTGATTCACCAGAAGATAATAAGTAACATTTTCAGATTTAATCCAGTAACTAGCATAGTTCTGCAAAATTTTGCATTAATTATCTTGATTCATTATTCAACAATTTATATCTATTATTATTATTTTGCTACTCATTGAAGCAGGACATGAGATCTAAAGTTAACATCAGATGCATGAGCTAATGTCCAGAAATAACAATAAAACTTTCATTGAAAATGTGTGAAATTATAAGAGATGGGGCAGAAATGGAGGTTAAATTCATGTGTGACAGCAAAAGAAGGGAAAGGAAGTGTACCTTAGATTTTCCCCCAAGTTTAGAGATGAAACTCCAACATGCAATGGCTATGGAGATTGCACCTGCAGATCTCCAGTGGCTGGAAGCTAAAATTTTTTTGCAAAAGAAATGGAGATTGGAAAGAAAAAGTGAGAGAAAATGAGGTGGTTTCCTTCTCTCGTCTGGGGATTTTGAGACGAAAGTTTGGGAGGTTTGGGGGGCTATTTATAAGGGAAAAGGAGAAAGATTGGGTTGACAAGTGGAAAGAGCATTTGCCAAATGGAAAAGGAGAGAGGAGGGAAAAAAAATCCGAACCATACGGCTGTCCTGGAAAACTGCTGCTACTGCAGCGGAGAAAAAAAATTATATTTTTTTTAGGCCAATTTCTCCTACTTATATAAGGTACACAAACCGTCCGCATTCGCGCCTCGATTGTCGGTTTCTGATGCGAACTGTCTCGTTTTGATCGTCTCTAAATGACGATCAATATGAGTATAATATTGATATACTTTCGGTTGGGTTTTGAACGCCCGAAATTTTCAAATACGGTTTTTTGTTTAAGATTAAATTTTGTGATTTTAAAATATCAAACGACCTCCAATTGACGGACGGTCGATTCCGTTGGTTTTGTTTTGTCGAATCGGATCTAATGATGGTGTCGGTTCGTTTTGTGATTTCCGAATTTGCGTCGCGGCTTTTTGCGGCGCGCTCTACGATGCGACCGTTTTTCGGTCGATTTCGCCCGAACGACTTTTGATTCATAATAAATTGATCGTTTTAGGTTGTTTGGCATTGACCAAAAATGTTTTTAGGTTCATTAGACCCAAAATCGGACGAGTTCGGGTTTGTTTGAATATGGATGTTACAATTATAAAAACCTCAAAGGGAGTCTCGTCCTCGAGACTCGAGTTAAGGCTATTCGGTGACTTGTTTGAATTTCATATGTCCATAAAAACCTCAAAGGGTTTTGAACCCAAAAAAACCTCAAAGGGAAAACGAGCCATATATTTATAATGTGTCTAATTACAAAAGCTTGTTTTGACGATTACATCAGAATAGCTGCGGATATCGTGCCCGCATGTCGGCTTCAGTCTCCCATGTCGCTTCCTTGACACCGTGTCGGTGCCACAACACCTTGACCAATGGAATCTCCTTGCTGCGAAGCTTCTTCACAGCACGGTCAAGTATCTGGACAGGCTTCTCCTCATAAGTCAGATCCGGCTCTACATCAAGATTCTCATAACTGATAATGTGTCGAGGATCGTGGATATATTTCCTCAGATTGGATATGTGGAAAACATCATGAATAGTCGAAAGATGTGGAGGAAGGGCTACTTGGTATGCCACTTTCCCCACTTTAGCCAGAATCTCAAAAGGTCCAACATATCGCGGCGCCAACTTGCCACGAACACCGAATCTCTGTACTCCCTTCATGGGAGATACACGGAGAAATACCCAATCTCCAACCTATAATTTATAGGAATGTCATTAGTATGAGATTAAGTTGAACACCTATATATCATAATTGAGGGGATGAGGAGAAAATAATTAGATTACCTGAAATTCTAAATCTCTCCTCCGACGGTCTGCATAACTCTTCTGGCGACTTTGTGCCGTCAGAAGCCTCTGCCTCACAAGATCAACAGCTTTTGCAGTCTCTTCCAAGAGATCCACGGAATATAAAGCATGATCACCTACCTCACGCCAACTGAGAGGCGTGAGGCATCTCCGCCCGTATAGGGCCTCGAATGGTGCCATGCCAATACTGGAGTGATAGCTGTTGTTGTACGTGAATTCTACTAAGGGCAAATGGTCCTTCCAGGACCCTTTCCACTCCAAAGTGCATGCGCGAAGTAGATCCTCAAGCGTCTGTATGGTGCGCTCACTCTGCCCGTCTGTCTGCGGATGATAAGCAGAACTCATTTTCAGCTCTGTCTGTAGTGCTGACATGAACTGATGCCAATAGTGAGATGTAAATCTCGAATCTCTGTCAGACACTACCTCTCGTGGTATACCATGTAGCCTGATAATGTTCTGCACATAGAGCTTGGCTAATCTGGATGGAGTATAAGTCGTGTGGACAGGTATGAAGTGGGCTGACTTGGTCAACCTATCAACAACGACCCATATAGAATCATGGCCACCTGGCGTCTTCGGCAATCCTGTGACAAAATCCATAGAAATGCTCTCCCATTTCCACTCGGGAATGGGGAGAGACTGCAGTAATCCTGGCGGTCTCCTGTGCTCGGCCTTGACCATCTGACAGGTCATGCATCTGCTAACATGTAGCGCCACATCGCGCTTCATCCCATCCCACCAGAAATGTCGACGCAGATCACGGTACATCTTCGTACTGCCTGGATGGATAGATAACCGTGAACTGTGTGCCTCATCGAGAATGTCTCTGCGAAGCTGCTCATCATTGGGTACAACTACCCGTCCTGCCTTCCATAAGATAGACTCCATCACAACAAAGTCATCAAATTCGTCCTTGACGGCGCGCATGTATCTATCTCGGATCCAAGGATCGGTCTTTTGGCCTTCTACAATACGATCCCAAAGACTGCTGTATCGTGGAGGTACGGCGGTATAAATGGATGCGCTCTCCTGAGGATGCCAATCACTCAACGCTGCAAGTGTATCCCACGTGTATAGCCAGTTCGCCGTACCCTCTGCATGTGCTCTCCTGCTAAGTGCATCAGCCACCACGTTTCCCTTACCGGGATGGTAAGAGATCGTGCAATCATAATCCTTCAGCAGCTCGAGCCATCCACGCTGCCTCATGTTCAGCTCCTTCTGATCAAAGATGTACTTCAGACTCTTGTGGTCTGTGAAAATCTCGAAGTTCACCCCATATAGATAGTGGCGCCAGATCTTCAAGGCGAAGACAACTGCCGCCAACTCCAAGTCATGTGTGGGGTAGTTCCGCTCGTGCGGTCTCAACTGTCGTGATGCGTAAGCAATCACCTGTCCTCTCTGCATTAATACTGCTCCTAGACCTTCTCCAGATGCATCCGTGTAGACTGCATAGTCCTGAGTGCCTGAAGGAAGAGCAAGAATAGGCGCTGTGGTCAACCTCTCCTTCAGTGTCTGGAAGGCCTACTCACATGAATCGTCCCAAATAAATGGAACTCCCTTCTGCGTTAATCGTGTCAATGGACGGACGATGCGTGAAAATCCGCCGACAAAGCGTCTGTAATAGCCCGCTAATCCGAGGAAGCTCCGAATCTGAGTGACTGTCTTGGGCTGCTCCCAAGACATAATTGCATCTATCCTCGCAGGATCAACTGCAATGCCTGCTCCAGAAATGATATGCCCGAGAAATGAGACCTGGGATAACCAGAACCCACACTTGCTCAACTTGGCATATAGCTTGTGCTCTCGTAGTGTATCTAAGACGATCCGTAGATCATTCGCATGATCCCATTCATTCCGTGAATAGATGAGCACATCATCGATGAACACCACTACAAACTTGTCCAAGTATGGACGGAAGATACGGTTCATCATATCCATGAAAGCCGCAGGTGCATTGGTGAGTCCAAACGGCATCACCACAAACTCATAGTGTCCATAGCGAGTCCTGAAGGCTGTCTTCGGAATGTCCGACTCGCGAATCCTCAGCTGATGGTAACCTGAGCGAAGATCGATCTTCGAGAAAACCGAAGATCCCTGGAGCTGGTCAAACAAATCATCGATACGTGGCAAGGGATAACGGTTCTTCACCGTTCTCTTGTTCAGCTGCCTGTAATCGATGCATAACCTCATGGATCCATCCTTCTTCTTGACAAATAGAACTGGAGCACCCCAAGGTGAAGTGCTCGGCCTCACGAATCCCAAGTCAAGCAACTCCTGCAACTGCACCTTCAGCTCCCTCAACTCGGCTGGTGCCATGCGATATGGTGCCATAGAGATCGGCTGCGTATCTGGCAACAATGTGATCTCGAACTCAATCTCTCTCTCATGAGGTAGCCCTGGTAGCTCATCAGGAAATACGTCAGGGTATTCTGAGACTACTCGGATGTCCTGTATCATCGACTCCTGATCAGACACCTCCCGAACAAAAGCAAGATATGAATCGCAACCCTGATCAACAAGTCGCTGGGCTCGCAATACTGAAATGTACTCCATGGTGGAGTCATGTGTAGTACCCTCAAACGTGAACTCGGGTAGATCTGGAATCCTGAAGACAACCGTCTTCCTAAAGCAATCAACAAGTGCATGATGAGTGGATAGCCAATCCATGCCTAAAATCAAGTCGAACTCATCAAGCTGTAGGAGTAGACAGTCTGCGATCATCTCGTAACCGCCAATCAGTACGGGCAAGTGCCTGACTATCAGAGATATGACAAATAACTGGCCACCTGGCCCTCGGATGTGATATGGAGACGATAGCGTCTCTGCAACTCTATCTAAAGAAACAAGCAATCTCGAAGCAAGGAAAGAGTGTGTCGCGCCGGAATCAAATAAAACATGGAAAGGTCGGCCCAAGACTGAGACCATACCTTTCACTACAGTAGCGGCTGAACGTGCCTGCTCCTCAGTAACGGCATGTAACTGCCCCTGCCTGGCTGATGCAGCACTAGATCCCGCCACACTCTGCATCTGTCTCGGCTGCTGTCGCCTAAAGTTGGAGTTCCTGCCACGGAAACTCCCTGAACGCTGTGTCTGAGGCTGTGGCTGTGAAGGCTGTGGCTGAGGCTCGCCAGAAGCCTGTGGGCACTGTGCTCGGTAATGTCCCTACTCGTGACATCGGTAGCACCGGACTGGTCGAGTAGAGGGAGTAGCTGTGTCCGTGCTCCGAGCTGGTCCTGCAGGTGGTCTATCTGCTCGCTGCGACCCAGATGGTCGAGTGGACTCTGTACCTCGTCCGGCAAGTGCTCCTCCTAAAGTAGTCGATGGAGAAGAGCGAGCGCTGCCAGAGAATGTCGAACCTGTAGGTCGGAACCGTCTGGCTGACCTCTGCTGCTGAAATGGTCGACGTATCGGCCCAAAATATCGCCACGGTCTAGGCGGTGCTCCAGACGAGCTCCCGTAACGTCTCCCTCTGATGTCCTCGAACTTCTCCGCAGCATCGGTAGCCTCGGAGATAGAAGTGATGTGTAGTCCAGCCAGCTTCTCTTGTACTTCCTCTCGCATGCCGCCAATGAACTTTTCCAGATTCTCTTCTGGAAATGCGCCAGCTGCTCGTGTATGTCGTGACAACTATGTATATCTGATAAAGTAATCCCTGGCTGTCATCTGTCCCTGACGAAGCTCTGCAAACAGTCGGCGCTGGGACTCCTTCCACTTCGTAGAAAAGAAGTGGGCTCTGAACCTCGTCACAAAATCGTTCCAAGTAGGCTCTCGGCCTAACTCGGATACTACGACCTCCCACCATCGCTCGGCGAAGTCTATCAGTGAATACTCTATGAAAGATAGCCACGTGTTTCGTGGCGCATGGATCGCCCTGAGCACCTTCATTACTCTCTTCAGCCACTGCTCAGCGTCATCTGGTGGACCTGTGCCCTCGAACAAGGGTATGTTGGCCCGCTGATAAGAAGTGAAGACTGACTGGTGCCTGTGAATGGCTGCATACTCGTGTGTATCCTCGTCAGCAAAGTCCTGCTCCCTGTCTAAGTCTGCATCCTCCTCAGCTCCATGCTCTGGAATGTCCTCTAGTGGATCGTCAGGATGAGGCTGCTCCACCTCAACGGACTGGTGCTGGTCCTGTCGTATCCCATCCTGGGATGGATAGTACGTGAAATCTGACAGGTCCTCAAACCTCATCTCCATGTCCGTCTGCCTATCGGCAATGTCAGTCTGCTGGGCCAATATCTGCTCCTGCTGGCCTCTCATAGCAGCCTGCTGCTGCTGAAGATCGGTAAGTGCGCTCAGTATGCGTGCCAGCTGATCAGAAGTATCCTGACCTGGTCGAGATGTCATGGCTCTGCATGAGAACCATAATTAGTCATAAGGATGCCCTAGACAGATATTTATCATAAATGCTTTTCTCTTCTTGGGATATAAGATGAAAATTAATGAAATTGGTGACATCTGTGGTTATTGAATATGAATGTCATATTTCCCTTCTCGAACTCACGACAAGTCGGTAGACTGTCGCTATTCGAGATCTTAATGCGATCGGAATTGTAATATCGCGAATGTGCGTATCGGGGTACCACTGCTCTGATACCAAACTGTTAACCCCTCAGGATCCGGGTACCCGTTTACACGCAATTCGCAAGATATCATTCATGTTTAATCGCACAAGTCGCAAAAATACAGGAAAATTTTTTTTTCGCAACTATGACATTCATTCTCAATACATGACCACAAGTAAAAGAGACAATATGGCACCAAAATTCTTTTCATTAATATTCATATCCATTTACAATATGTACAAGAATATTCCATGTTACAACATATATCCCAAAATGTGATACAAAAGAGATAACATTTACATCATTATCTGGACAAAAACTGAGACAAAGTAATTCATACCGTCGGGTATAAACTCTGTCTCCAGGAAGCATGTATAGCTACTGAGCTGCAGGCTGTTTGCCTGCCAAACATGTTAGGAAAGAAAAGGCGTCAGCGGTTGCTGGTACCTCCCAAAAACTTATATAAAATAACAGGCATTTATTATTTACAAAAAAAAGCAAGTAGAGAGGCAAGAACAACTCAAATTAAACTTTATTTCTACTTTGCAATGAAAAAGGTTTTTCAGGCTACTTGTAAGCATCTCAAATGTTTGTCCCATACCCCAGCATTTCCCACATGTGACATATTTTATAGTACTTGAGTATTCATGAGTATCTGATTGTAAGCACATATCTATTCAGAGATCACGTTGTTGAGTGATAATGGAAAAGTTATGATTGGAAAGATCTATTAATTTATTTAAATCATTGGGTAGAGAGAATGGTCATTTCCTACTAACCCTAACTGTTGATCGTAACTTTTCAACTCTTAATTCCAATGTTTCAGTTACAACTCCAGATGGTGTAGATGCAGATATGAATGATCTAGATGTAGAATCGCCATGTCTGTTGGCGAAGTAACTCAAGCGGTGAAGAAGCCTACAAATGGCTCTTCCGTCTCGCCCTCTAATTGGAAGCGCGGTCCAATAGAGGGATAGGTCTATTCTCCAACTACGCCACTGAGACGGGTGAGAGAGACTCCCTAGAAAAGTCGCTCTAGAGAAAACAGCCCGACTAGTACGGGCAACCGAGCTCGTACGTAAAGCTGAAAAACCAGGATCCCCCTCCTGGGCATCCTAAAACAAGGTTAGCGGAACTGGTCTAAAGTCTGGATCCCAACGAGGCGTAAAAACACCGCGAGCTCGCGTAAAAACCGAAAAGGGAATGGGATCCTAGACCCGCGCACTTGGCGGCCGCTGCCCAAACTGGGCTTCCTATTCTCCCGCCCAGCTGAGGGTCACCGCGCCCTCGCACGGTTAGGTGTAAGGGTTACCATAACCGGCCACAATTAACTGTCATCACTTATTTACTATCATACTCTATTATTTGAGAAATTCTCCATGATCATATAAAATGATGATGTATATTCCTTCCTTCTATTGGATATTCAATATTCCCCTAATGTGATATGGATTTCAACATTCACTCAGCCTCCCATCAAGATTAAGATCAAGCAAAGTCCGTATTAATAACAAGAGTGATCCGATTGAAAGATATGATGTACTCAATCACATATATAAAATTCCATTTAATGAGTATACTTGTGATAATAGAACACCAGTATGCAAACAGATTAATTTAACAAGTATAGTATAATTGATTACACACTTTAATTAATCATGATAAAATTTGTGTAACCCCTTTATATATATATAAAGTACCAAGGACATTTAGAAATAACAACTAAACTGGATGTTATAACTTTAAGGAGTATGAAGAGGTACGGTACATCACTCTTAGATATAAGCCTTAACTCCATTGTGCATGGAACATAGATACAATTCACAAAATTTTGTCTAAATCGATTTATAACATACATTGCATAAATTATTATAAGTTCAACCTATACAGATAGTTCCATGGATGTACAGATTACAAAAAAAAAATTATAAATAGATGAAGGGTTATAATATACACCACACTATTAATATACATTACTAGTCAGTTTATTTCTAGTATTATTATTTTACAACCACTTGGTATAATTCAGTTATGCTTTTATTGTAATTCTCTTCAAACTTACCAAAATTTACCTATGATATTCTAATATGATTATTTTACTGGTATTAACAAATGATTATACATTCCCAGAATATATATGACAGTTGAGAAACCTGCTCTTAGACAGTATAGAGCAAACAAATAATCCATGTGTGCTATGAATTTTCATGCCACGATGATTAGCAATAGGATTATGAAAAGGAGCAAGATTTTTAAGTGTCATGAGAACCACGTTTTATTCACATGCAGTAAGGAAATGAATATGGTTGTGATCTAAACTGTGTAGACCTTCGATCAAACTTAAACAACAGTAGTTACTGGATTCCCGTAAATATGAGCAAAAGGCTCTTAAATTTCTGGAATGAAAATTTAAAAATTCAGCAAATAAGGAATTTGGTATATATATATAACACATGCATAAGCTCTACCGTTTTTTTTTTCTTTTTTTTTCATAACCTTATATTGGATCATGGATCCTTCACAGTTGTTGGTAAAGTAATTCCTTTGAAAATATAACCCTTAAACTAATTCAAGGATTTATATGGTAATTAAAACAGAAATTGCATGAAGCCAATTGCCAACAAATTAAATGTTACAGAGCAGGATCTGCTAACTTGATTCACCAGAAGATAATAAGTAACATTTTCAGATTTAATCCAGTAACTAGCATAGTTTTGCAAAATTTTGCATTAATTATCTTGATTCATTATTCAACAATTTATATCTATTATTATTATTTTGCTACTCATTGAAGCAGGACATGAGATCTAAAGTTAACATCAGATGCATGAGCTAATGTCCAGAAATAACAATAAAACTTTCATTGAAAATGTGTGAAATTATAAGAGATGGGGCAGAAATGGAGGTTAAATTCATGTGTGACAGCAAAAGAAGGGAAAGGAAGTGTACCTTAGATTTTCCCCCAAGTTTAGAGATGAACTCCAACATGCAATGGCTATGGAGATTGCACCTGCAGATCTCCAGTGGCTGGAAGCTAAAATTTTTTTGCAAAAGAAATGGAGATTGGAAAGAAAAAGTGAGAGAAAATGAGGTGGTTTCCTTCTCTCGTCTGGGGATTTTGAGACGAAAGTTTGGGAGGTTTGGGGGGCTATTTATAAGGGAAAAGGAGAAAGATTGGGTTGACAAGTGGAAAGAGCATTTGCCAAATGGAAAAGGAGAGAGGAGGGAAAAAAAATCCGAACCATACGGCTGTCCTGGAAAACTGCTGCTACTGCAGCGGAGAAAAAAAAATATATTTTTTTAGGCCAATTTCTCCTACTTATATAAGGTACACAAACCGTCCGCATTCGTGCCTCGATTGTCGGTTTCTGATGCGAATTGTCTCGTTTTGATCGTCTCTAAATGACGATCAATATGAGTATAATATTGATATACTTTCGGTTGGGTTTTGAACGCCCGAAATTTTCAAATACGGTTTTTTGTTTAAGATTAAATTTTGTGATTTTAAAATATCAAACGACCTCCGATTGACGAACGGTCGATTCCGTTGGTTTTGTTTTGTCGAATCGGATCTAATGATGGTGTCGGTTCGTTTTGTGATTTCCGAATTTGCGTCGCGGCTTTTTGCGGCGCGCTCTACGATGCGACCATTTTTCGGTCGATTTCGCCCGAACGACTTTTGATTCATAATAAATTGATCGTTTTAGGTTGTTTGGCATTGACCAAAAATGTTTTTAGGTTCATTAGACCCAAAATCGGACGAGTTCGGGCTTGTTTGAATATGGATGTTACATCGCATGTGTCCATCCTCGCAACAATGCACCAGGCAGTGCATCTCTCCTCGTGCACGCTTCCGACGCGAGCCCCTTTGTGAAACCCCTTTTCCCTTTTCCCTTTTCCCTTCGCAGCAGGAGACAATGGCTCCACCACATCCACAGAGGTGCATCACTACCTTCCTTGCGCTCGAGGCGGTGCGCAACACCCAACAACCCTAGCCGCACCTTGCGACACCCCTTCCCCATAACGCGTCGATGACAATTGAAGAAAGCCCCATGGGGGGTGGTGGTCAGGAAGCGCGCGCTCCTTGCGCCGATCTCCAGGCAGCGATGGCACCTTTCCTTGGCGAGCTCCAGCAATAGCACTTAATCCCTGGCACATTCTTCTGGTGCAGGCGATACGCCCACTGTGTCAATGTATCGGGGACGACGTCCTTTATATGAAGGGTTCCCATGTTAGGAACCCTAAGGGGTAGCGGGCATCAATTAAAAAAAAATGAATTGGTGTCGTGTTTAAATAAAAAAATTGTATGTTGTTGCAAATGGGCCCTTTAGGCTGTTTCAAAAAAAACTTTTTGAAAAGGCAGGTACAAAAAAGAAGAGAAAAGCCGTACGCAAGTTTTAAAAAAATAAAATAGGGAAAAAAAGCCGTACAAATGAAAATGGCTTATTTAAAAAAAAAGGAAAAAAAGAGAGGTAACGACTATTAAAAAAATTGGAAATAATCGGAAAAAATGCAAGAAAAGCTGAAAAATCATGTGAGGGCTTATTTGTTTTCCCCCATCATCTTGTCTTCTCCCAACTTGGTCGATGTCTTCATTCCGACCAGTATGGGAGAATGTGGGAGCATTGTGTAGAGTCACAAGCTTGTCAGATTTTCTAGATTCCAGATTACAGGCCATTCAAATTGTTCAGACTCTACAGTTGTCAGATATTCAGACTGGACATCATATTGATTCTGAGTCGTCAGTTTAAGACACGTACATTTATGCGGTCTTTTCAGATGTGCACATGTATGTCATCTATTGTCGTGATCCTAATCATTCTTATTTTGGCCAGAGTTTTCATGTGAGCCATAGGGACTCGAGAGTAGAGGATCATTCCCTATGCCATGTGGGCAGGGGTTTTAATGCGGTTCATAGGGGCTCCAGAGTAGAATACCATTCTCTGTGTTAGATGGGAGAGATTTAGTTCTCCGACAAGGAGACTTCTTCAGACTCCATTCTCAAGCGATCGTGAACTCCAGTACGAGATCCTTCCGAGGTTGAGAACCCACTTTGAAGTCCCTATGAGAGAGACCCATCTTCAGAGATCTACATATGGATAATTGGCGATGCTCTTTTAGGCCCTTTGCAGAGATGAAGTAGTTGTCCACAAGTTGTAGCGGGCCAGAGTTCTCCTTGTAGAGACTCATTCTTCAGTTGCAATGATTTTGACAGGCGCAATACAGAGCACATGCTCTCCGACAAGGAGATTCAGTTTGACTCACACTCCAGCCCGTTCGTCCTCTTCACCTGCACGGCATGAGAAGCGAGGTCCTGGACAACAACCGACAATTGTGCGTATTGAGTTGATATTTCTAGTAGTGTCTGGTATTATGAGTTGTGAATCTTGTGATTTTTTCTGTTTGTCCAAGCTGAGCAGTGAGGATTGCTTGCTCCAGCTTGAGGGGGAGTATTGGAGTATTTGGTTATGCTATTTATATGGGAGATGGGTATATGGATCACTCCAGGATCCATTTACCACATCCAAGTCTTGAGTCTCACATCTACCGGTTGGGAGATGTGGAGACTTAGTGGGGGCTATACATAGACCCCCACACCCATTGTATCCAGTGAGAAAGTACAATGCATACATCAATCTTTTGAGGCGTTCTCCCGTGGTTTCATACCGTTCCTTAGGGAGCAAGGTTCCACGTTAGAATCCCATTGTTCATATTTCTTTATCTTTATTTCTGATTTCGCTTCCGCATTCCTATTTTCTAACAACATGGTTTATCCTGTAAGCTCAAATATCTTGCTAAAGATGAGCATCTGCTTTGTAATGTGCTTTCTATTACATTGAAATTTTACCAAAATTTTTGATATATCCAGGTCACTTTTCTATGATGTGATAATATCAGTCGTGAGTACACATGAAAATCATTGATTAATGCACACAATAATTGCTATACAGTTCATATATCTTTTTTTAAAAATGTATGTACTCATTGTGTTTTAGGGATCACTCTACGAGTCATTCAATCAGAATTATATATTTTTGGAGCCGGTCATTTAGATAATCAATTTAGAAGTCATTCGATTAAGACCCCTAAGGCTTATGTTCGAGTGGATGCGACTCCTTGTCATTAAGTGTCTATATTGGCTTCAAAGATCCAAACATGCGGCCACATATACATATATAGCTGGCAATATCTCTTCCGAAGTAAAACACAGGGGTGGAAGTGTAGGTACATGGTGAGAAACACTTAAAAGTGGATGTTGACAATCAAAGTGGAGAAATTTCTTCTTGTTTTCATTCTTTCATGTTCTTCCCATACATCCTTAAATAGGAAGCATGAGAAAGGCTAAAATATAGAGATATGGAGGAATTTTTCAACCACAAGCTACTATATTTTCCCAAAAGAAATATTTTCTTCGTTGAGCATCCACTTCAAGCACGAGTGTCCTAGTGCTATTTCCTCCATGCATGTCCCCTTACAACAATGACTCCTTTAAGGGAGTCTTTTCCCAGTTCCTCGAAAGATGTATTGAGTGAAGATGTATTACAGGGCACTTTCGTTATCTTGGCAAATGTGATTCGATGCAGTACCTATCTTTTTGATAAATATATACATATTGAGGTGGATCCCAGCTTGGGAGGGCACCTTTCATTTTTCTAAAAAAAGTTACAACTTTTCTATTTCCTGCTTGAAGGAAAATGTTAGGATATGTATTTAGATGGCTGATGAAATCTTTCCCACATCCATTTACACTACTCATGCTTACTCTCCGTGGAGAGAAATATGAAGTTGTTTATTCATATGGCCGTAGGGTTCTATTATATAGAGAGGAGAAATCCTGTTCGGTAAATTATGTAATAGAGTCAGGAAGAAGACGAAAAAACATAAAAGAGACAAGATAAAATAACTCTCGATACCCCCTCAAGATAAAACATAGATGTCAATCATTATCAGCGTAGAACATCTCTGAAATGACCCTCTGGCTAGAGCCTTGGTGAATACATCTACTGTTTGTTCCCCTAAGCTGACATGGGAAGTAGAGATAAACCCTTCTGAATCATGTCACGTGTATAGTAATTATCTATCTCAATGCGCTTGGTTCTCTCATGGAACACATGATTGTTGGAAATGAAAACTTCTTATTGTATTGTAGATGCATGTGAAGATGCGTGTCAATAGAAATGTCAATCAGAACGGATCTTACTCACATCATCTCGGGGCTCCCCTATGGGGATATTGTGTGACTCAGCCCGTGGCGAGTGCTAGCAAGGGGGTTGTCGACTGACGAGGCAAATGAATTGGTTCGATGGTCGAAGGAGGGGTGGTCTCTCCTGAGATGGCGCCGTCTATGCGGCAACGATGACGTTTTGGAAGCACCTAAGCTAAGGCGGATTCGCGTTATAGAGATCCCGTTCGCGACAAGAACCCTGGCGGTGACCCGACGCTTGCTGAAGGGGATAACATCAGTGGAAGAAGTGGAATGCTTCGACTGTCAGCCAGGGGAACCGGTAGACGTGACTCTTCGGGTAAAGGGCCTTGGCTCAGAGCAGCTCGGCGGATGGAAGATCGTCTCAAACGGGCAAACACTACACTTAGTGCTTGAGAAGGCTGATCAATGCTTTGCAGCAGCCCCAGTTCTCTTTTCATGACAGGACGGACGAATGCCGCCGCCTTCATCGTTTGAAGTAGATCAATCCGGTGATAAGTAGCCAAACGATCGTGAGGAGAAAGCTTCGTTGTCCGTGTATTGCTTGGAAGATCAACGGTCACAAGGCGTGCCTGTGCAGGAAAGAGCATCTCGCTCTTTAGGGCATCCTTTTTGGGTCTTTCATCGAACCATGGAAACGAGAAGGACAAGCAACAGAGACCCTTCGTATCCCTCCCTTTTATAGGGATAGAGCCAGGATTTTGGCGGTCTCCCTATGCCTAGTGTCACGAAAAACCAATCGGATACATTGGCAGGTCTGATCGAAATCCGGACGCAAGATCCAGACGGTTTTGTCGGGTCGGGACTCAATCGGGCGGACTCTAGCCCGGGAGAGCAAAACTATGAACATCACCCTCAGTGTACCTCGACAGGCGAGCTCACGATACAAGACCCGCGATTTCAAGGTGAAAAGGTGTGTGTCCGATTGGCCCCCAGGTAATGAACTCCATCCAACATGAACACTGGGATCTCAGATTACAACGAGAGACTCAGGCGGCGGGGAGCCTATCTCGCAAGGATGAAATGAATGACGGATTAATACTGGCCGAGGGGGGCGGAACAAAGTGGGACCCGACTGAGGTGGAGGTCGCTGAGGGTTCTGGAGGAGGACCGTCGTCGGAGTTCCCCCGTCTTTCGGTGAGCGGGCGGGAGGTGGTATGGCCATCTCAGCTCGACGAGATTGGGGTTGAAGGCCAGGCAGGGGAGACAATGGTTGGAATGCTAGTCGATACACAACAGGGGGAGACTGGAGCGAGGTTTAGCACGGTGTAGTTGAGAATGGGAAATACTAGAGTGACAAGAATAAAAAGTAGAGCGGCCATCAGGGATACGTAGTTAGTGCCGGATTCGTCTCAGGAAACACAGGTGGGAGCTTCTAGTCTGTCTATTCTACGAAGCGTTTCAACATTCTGGATAGGAGAATCGCTGAGAGACTGGTTTGATCCCTACAAAGAGGACCAACAACGTGATCATTAAATGAAGCTGCGATCGTAGAACGTACGGGGTCTGGGCCGCCCCGAAATGTGCCTTTATGTTAGGAACTTGATTATGGAGGCCGGTGCGGACATCTTTCTACTGCAGGAGACAAAGACCGTTGGGATCGTTGATAATCTAAGGAATGGATTGGACAATGGTGGCAAATTTGCTCTTACTGCACTGGAACCACATGGGGCGTCCGGGGGTTTACTGACGGGCTGGAAAAAGGGTGATTTCGACCTGCTGGACGAATGAAGATTCAGGATGTGTTTGTCGGTCCTTTTGAAAAGAAGGGTAGATGGGTATCGGTTCATGATTACGAATATCTATGGCCTGACGGGCGACGAGAGGGGCTCATTAGCGGCGGATCTGGAACAAGTTGGTGTTAGCAATGTAAGCCCCGGGCAAACCATTCCTACAATAAATGTTATTGTAATAAGAGATTTATGAATAAAAGTTATTGATTATTTTTTCACTCCCTTTCTGAGATTGAATGAATGAATGCACTATAAGGTCCCTTTGTACAATAAGGGTTATGTACCATGGCCAACTTTATGATCATGCAGCTGTTGATTCATTGATTGAATCATAGAGGCTGATGCTTGGATGAATATCTAAGGAGTTAGATAGAGGATTCATCAAGCATCATCAAATGATTGCTAAGTGATGATCTCCAGTCTGAGTAGGAGATGGCAATCCTTTCTCATATCTGACCGACCTCTTGATGTAGGTCCTTTGCATGGGAATAGTGATTCGGATGTGTCAGATTAGTTGATTTAATGGGTTAGCTTAACGAGATCGAGATAACCAAAGACCTATGTTGAATACTGTCACAGCATAGGCATGCATTTTCTGACCAGAGACAGATGTGTTGCTATATATCTGATTGTGTACATTTGGCAGACCAATAGGTTGATGACCTAGCCAAGGTCTATACACCGGCGAGCTGGTGTGCATGTAAGGGCATATGAGTAATACGATCTCTCAAAGGGATCATACAGGTTCACATGTGAACCGGGAGACATGAGCTCACTCATGAGGTATTGGGACTGATCAAATTCCATGCATGATCGTCATGCCTTGGAAGCATGACATGAATTTGAAGGTAAGATATATTCTTTGGGAAAGCATATGATCTATACCAATTCCCAATGACCAAGATTGAGAAACTTAATGATTAAACCCTGAAGATGACAGTGTAAAAGTGATTTATATCTTCAGGTTGATCATAGGTCTTCTAGTATGCAGGATGTACAGGTATTGGGAATACTTGAGGGTGATGTGATCATAAACGATTGTATAACTATGACGCTTCCATTCCGAGGGAGTGATGAAACATGTTTGGATTTTAGTGACTCCTCTCAATAGAGAAGTGACCTAATCTTAGTCCATGTATTGGACATTGATCTGAATGAGGTTCAGATGCAATGAGAAGATTAGGTCTACGGTTTTGATTTGATCAAGCATCTGTGGGAGGTCCATGAGATCTGGATTTGAGATGTAATCTCAACATCCAAGTCACTATACGTGGAACAATACGATCGCCCTGTCCTTATCTCCAAGTATCTGAGGAGAAATCGCATTATTCTTGAAGGGTTCAAGAATAATTCCATAGATCTGAGCATTAAAGAATTAATGATTAAATGTGATTTAATCATCTTGATGTGTGTGGAATTTATCCAATATAATTAAATGTGATTTAATTATTGTGGATAAGAATAATGTGGATAACAATATCCAATTATTCATAATATGTTATAAATATGATTTATAATGTATTAGAGAGAGCTAATTATAATTTATATTTGTTGATTAATTATTAATGTGTATTGGATACACATTTTGTAATTAATTGAAAATGTAAATTATATTTTGTTTTGGGTTGTGAATATGATTCACAAAATTCCAATGGTAAGATTGCAATATTCTCAAAATTTATTATGAATTATTTTTGAAGAATAAATCACAACAAAAGTTGTTGGAAATAATAATGGAGATTTCCATGGAGATTTGCAATCTCATGGGATTTCATGAGATTGCCTCCACATGTAATCTTGTGGACGGCTACCAAGTCCTACTTGGATTGGTGGCCGTCCACCATGATTGACATGGGAGATGTAATCTCCATGTTATTCTCTCCTCATTTGGTGATCTATTTTGGGATTAAATTGTATTTGATTTATCAAATATATTTGATCTAAATTAAATCATAAATTTGTTGGCTTTTACCAACAACAATCTTGACCATTGGATTGAACATAAATCTATCTCACCCATTGATGTTATATGTCTCATGGATTGAGATCCACAAATCCCAAAACCCTATAAATTGAGAGGCATACCATGCTCTCTAGGGCTATGCAATTTTGGAGCACATCTCTCTCTCTCATTTCCTCTCACATGCCAACTCTCTCTCTCTCTCTCTTGGTGGCCGTCCACCAAACCCTAGAGGAGACACTCGTCGTCGCCTTCGCCACCGCGCCGCTGCTTCGACGTTCTTCGGTTGCCCGTCTTCTTGGAGTGCTACGCTCACAAAGAGGACGCTCGATCTCGTACGACGAGATCAGGAGTTCACCGTGCTTGGATCAACTTGTTGGATTGCGAGGATAACGCGGTTCGTCCCCGCGCTCGCAAGTGTCTTCTCCGACGATTGGAAATGAGACATGAGGTCTCTTTTCTTAAGAACTAGATCAACCACGCTTCAAGAGGTATTCCGTTATACTTGTTGTGGTTCTAGATGAAACGATCCGAGAACCGTTCTTGGATAATGTGTCGCATGAAATTTTTTTAAATTCCGTTGCACAGAACAACTAGTAAGACTAGTCGTTCTGCGTCGTATTCGATACGACGATCACGCTTCCGTGATGCGCTTGAGGATAATACCATATCCTTCAGTTGGGACGGAGCTTGACACAGAGATTTGGTTAGCCGGTGGAGATCTGAATGTCACTCTTTTGCATGACGATCGCCCCCAGGGGACCAAAGGTAGAGACTTTGGCTCAGGCCTACTGAGGGACTTGGTGCACCGGCTGGGCCCTGAGGATAGTGGACGATGCGGGCTGCTCTTATACGTGGCGCAATAAGAGATCCAGGTCGCGCATGGATAGGTTCTTGATGTCGCCGTTGGGCGCGGTGTTCTTCCCTCTGGCGTGTGCGTGGGCGTTGCCATGTCCCAGTCGGACCATACCCTATCCTGTGGTCCTTTGGGGAGTAAACAATGAACTGACACATGTTCCGATTTGAGCGGAGCTGGCTCTTGGAGGAGGGCTTCAAATATATGGTTTTTGAGCGGTGGGGTGATTGTCAGCCAGAGAGATATCAAAACAAATCGTAGGGAGAAAACGGAGGAGGCACAGAATGGTCTCTCACAACTAGACGGACCATTCTCACAACTAGACGGTTTGGAAGACGTGAGAGATCTGACACTGGAAGAACATGAAGAGAGGATGAGACTCCTTGAAGAGATTTTGTTGGAGGATAAAAAACAAGAGGTGGAATGGAGACTAAGATCTAGACAAAAATGACTAAAGGAGGGGGACATAAATACCAAATACTTCCACTCTGTGGCTTCATGGAGAAGGAGAAGAAACTACCTACATGAGATTGAGATTAGTGGTGTCGCGGTCTCGGGGGAAGCCCAGCTGGGCTCGGCCCTATGAGGTCACTACATTGAGACTTCGCGAAAAAGAAGAGGGGATGGTTGGGCGTGAACAAGAAGAGGGACAACAACCATTTCTGACGCCCAGACAGAAGCACTGATGGCACCTTTTGGCTTGGATGGGGTAAAGATGGCGGTATGATTTCTCAACACCGATGGTGCGTCTGGACCGGACGAGTTCTCAGTGTTTTTCTCTCGGGAATTATGGGATTTGAGGGAGGAAGAGATAATGGAGGTGCTCATTGAATTTAGGGAAGGAAATAAAGGGTTCAAAATGGTGAACCGGGCACTACTGTTCCTTCTGATAAAGGAGTCTCCACGAGGGTTGAAGATCTGAGACCAATCACGGCGTCCAACGCGCTCTACTTCATCCTATCTAAGGTCTTGGCGAACCAACTGAAGAATACTTTAGGACCGTTAATTCTCCTAGGGTAATCGATGTTTATTCTTGGGCGACAAATGGCTGACGGGCTGGTCATGGCAACAGAGATTCGTCTTGAGTGGAAACGATCCAAGAAAAAGGGGATCTTGTGGAAGATTGACTATGCAAAAGCTTATGACTGCATTGACTGGGCCTTCCTTTGGGCATCTCTGTGCAAGAGAGGCTTCCCGGAGACTTGGGTGGCGTGGATGAAGCGATGCATCACCGCCGCCTCGTACTCGGTGTTGGTGAATTGAAAGCTGGAGGTTGGCTTTTTCAGCCACAAAGGGGAGTCTGGTATGGATGCCCTTTGGCCCCACTTCTTTTTGTGCTGGTGGCTGATGCTTTGGCGGTATTAATCAAGCAGACAGTGAAAACTGGTTGGTGCATGAACTTCAGAGTGGATGACATTTCGATTCCTATATTTCAATACGCGGTTGACACAGTTCTCTTCCTAGATGGGTCGGAGAAACAAATAGGTAACTTGGCTCGACTTGTAGATATTTTCAGCAAACTATCCGAATTGGAGATCAACAGACAGAAGTCTGCAGTAATCTCATTCGGGATAGAGGATGAGTGCGTACGGTTTTCCGCACTGACTGGCCGCCCCTTAGGGAGTTTTCGCATACAGTAATTGGGGCTACTGTTGGTGGTTGGTAAGTTGAGGAACTTTGACTGGGAAGTATTGCTGCACAGGTTGGAACAAAGGCTGGCGGGATGGAAGGCTGACACTCTATCGAGGGGAGGGAAATTGACGCTCCTCAAGCACGTCCTTTCAGCCATCCCTATTTTCTTTTTCTCAGTCTGACTAATGCTAGTCGGGATATGAAAAAAGGTGGAGGCTTTAATGAGAAGATTCTTGTGGTCAGACTGTAAACGGCATAGATCAAGATTGCAGCTAGTAAAATTGGAAGAGGTAAAGAATGGGCGTGGGGCTAGAGGCCTGGGGGTGTGCGATGTTGAGGCTAAGAACAAGGCCCTATTGGCTAAGTGGGTTATCCAAATATGGGGTCCATCTGGCTCGCTAGTAGCTAAAGTCATGAGGAAGCTGTATAATGTAGGGGGGGGGGATTAATGGCGAGAGGAGCACGTTTTGAGTCCCCTCTATGGTATGGGTTAAGGGAGGTGTTGCCTAGGATTGCTCATCGGTTGCACCCAAAATTAGGGGACGGAATCAGGTTCTGGTTTTGGCACGACGACTGGACGAGCAACGGTTCACTAGCAGTTAGGTTTCCGCAGTTGTTTGCCTTAGCAACGTCTAAAGAGAGCTCCGTCACGCAGGTAGCGGTATCAGGCGCTTGGTCGCCGGATTTCCTCTCAGACCTGTCGGATCAACGCCAAAATGAATTTATCAGACTACACGAGGAATTGCCTTTGTCGGGCGATCTGGAGCAGGGTTTGGATCATTTTGCATGGACGACCAAGTGATTTTCAATGAAGAGCATGTACGAGGAGATGGTAAACTTGGAAGAGGTACATGATCCGAACCTGTGCCATGATATAAGTAGGGATGAGCATTGGGCTGGGCCGGCCCGGCCCAACCCGAAGCCCAGCCCAAAAAGCCCGCCCCGACCCAAGCCCAAACGGACATTGGGCCGGGCTTGGGCCTAATTTTTAGGTTTGAAATTTTTTTGCGCCACCCTTCCCATATCCTACACGTATGGAACCTCTCACCTGTCATGCACACTCTGTTCATGTATCCTATCTTCATACAATGTTTATAAATCAATAAAGTCATGTCTGGGACATATGAGTTGATGATCATTGTATTTTATTTCAGAATTATTTTTTTCTTAATTAGTCTTTGTCTTAGATTCTTGTGGTTATTCTTGAGTTTTTAGTGTTTATTTTTTCTATTATAATATTTTCTATTATTGAACCTTTACCCAATACGAACATTATGCCCATTTTTTTAACTTGTAGTGCCTGGTGCACCTGTTGTTGTTAACTGTATAAACTTGGTTCACTCTTTCAATTTCTTTAATGAGACGTTTATGGTATATACCATTGAGTGGACTTGTATAAAATGAGAAATCATCTCCAGTAGAATTAAGTTTTAGTTGTTTCACAAGTATTATGGCATATGTTTTAAACAATTTTAGCTCGTCTAACTTGAATTGAGATTGACTTTAAACACAAACTCAAAGTTAATAATATATAATGGGTTAAGATGGGCCGGCCCGACCCAAGCCTGGCCCATAGGAATTGGGCCGGGCCTGGGCTTGGGCCGAACCTAAAAAAAATTTGCGGGCCTAGGCCCGGCCCAAGGCCCGAAGTTTTTAAGTGGGCTTGGGCTTGGGCCCTTCAGGGCCCAGCCCAGCCCGGCCCATGCTCATTCCTAGATATAAGGATTATTTAGGCAATAAAGTTACCTAACAGGATCGCCGTTTTCTTATGATGCTTGAGAAGGGACCGCCTGTGCGACAAAACTATGAGGAGATAGATCTTTGGTGCACAAGATACCCTATGCGACATATGTCACAAGATGGAAGAGGACCTTGATCATATTTTTTTCAAGTGTCCGAAGTCAGCACAAGTCTGGCTTGATGTGAGTCTCCCTGGGGTGGCGACTGACGGAGCGGAACCCTTCTGGTGGTCGATTCAAGTGACGGGGAGCGGCTCGTTGGACGATTGCTGCAGACCTTTTGTGGTGTTATGGTCAATATGATTAGGGAGAAATGATGTGGTGTTCAAAAATCAAACTTTTTATTCAGAAAATGATGTAGCACACTATAAAGCTCTGCATATCTCCTGGGTTGCCAGATGATGTACTTCTTAACATTATTGATGAAACAACAACTGCGGTGACTCCCAGTGGGAGATCACCCTATCTTTTATCAAAAAAATGTGTGGAGAGGCCCCTTCTCAGGGTTTCAGTGTTGTGGAGACCAACTCTTGAGATCTTTACGACCACTATACTTCTGATGTTCGACATAAATACTTCATATGGACTTCTACTACTTGTGATCATCTTAGACTTCTATTGTCTGCCAATTCAGTGCATGAAGATCAACTCTCCAGTACTTCTGTTGCATACCAACTATCTTCACCAAGCGTTGACTCCTACATATGTCTTCTCCTAGTACGCGTCCTTTCACATAGATCTACTCCCAACAACGATTACTCTAAGTGGGTCTCTTCCTTTATCAACTCCAGGTATGTGTCTCCTCTTTGGAGCTATAGAGAGCCCTAGCCCCCTATGCTCGTTGAGAGATTTATAGTATAATATTCGGCCTTGGAGGCCTTCTCCCGTGCATAGTTGTAAAAATCGACTGACTATGCAGATTACTCGGTCCAGTTACTTTGGGTGGGTAGGGTATCTATTCGATGAGGCCAAATCGACCGTTGGTCCGGTAGACCCTGCGAATCGATTAAGTTGGCCAACTATGTGCCCACTTTTTACATAAAGATTTTGAATCCAAAACAAGCCCATTGCTTGCCCCGAAAACTCGATATTGGGGATTTGTCGTTACTTTTCGCCCAAAACCCTTACTTTGTTGAGATAATTGTTTTTGTCTGTTTTTTATTTTCTTTGTCTTCGTTGTGTAATTTACCCATATGGCGTTAATAAGAGAGGCATATGGTAACTTTAGTGATGAATTCTATTTTCCCTCCCTTCCACATGATATCAAAGCGATAATCCTAGATCGGAGCCTATGCCCTAGCCATCCCTCCCCACTAAAACCTTAGTCATAATCGGCTCCCTTTCCTTCTTTCGTTGGCCACTGTAGCTCCGTGCTGCTTGTTGGAGTATTTGAGTTATGCGTCACATAAGTTGTAGATGGGTAAATGGATCACTCTAGGATGCATTTACCTCATCCAGAGTTTAGTCCCACATCTACCCGTTGCGGGATGTGGAGACTCAGTGGCAGCTATATATAGATCGTCACGCTCATTGTATTCATATGAGAAAAGCAATAGACTATCAACCCTTTGAGGTGCTCTCCGTGGTTTCATCCTGCTCCTTAAGGAGTAGGGTTCCACGTTAAATCCCGTGTTCTTCCAAATTTCTATTCTTTATTTTTGATGCGCTTTCGCATTCCTATTTTCTAGTATCAGAGCGGGTTCGATTCTCGAAGTTTTTCATGTTCTTTATTTATGATTCAAGATCCGATTCTAGGGTTTATGTTGAAACCCTAACGACTTGGTCAATTAGAGTGTCGTTTGAAGATTATCATTCTTATGTTTACAGTCAAATTCATTCAGTTCTATGGTTTTATGGAAATATTAGATCAACACATGCAAGCGAGATACACTTGATTCATTCAATCGTTATGAAGAAAGCTGTCGCAACAAGAGCAGCAACTTTGTCGAAGGATTTCTGTGGTACACAATCTACAACAACAACAAGCATGTAGATTATTGCCTTCTACTAATCTTCACACCTCGTGCGCGCAACCCCAACATGGCACCATTCCTCTTTGAGCAGGCGGCTGCGACACCGAGGCTCCCAGCACCACAAATCCAAGCATCTCCAACGGCAACGCATATTCTCGTACGATGGGATCCACGAAGGTGCATGCGACGCACCTCGAAGATTGTCGATGGTATCAACTAGAGGCACAGTTCAAAAGTCACCTCTTCTTCTCTTGCAGCAGGCCCTCATTGCATCACGGATTTGCGTGCCCTTCTCTCCCAGCGGCAACTAGCATCACACAGCCTCCCTATTACCGGCTCCAGGTGGAGACCCTCCTCCACGTATACGACACCGCTGCATCTCCCCTCGTGCGCTCCAGCAACGAGCGGCAAAGTTCCCAACGTCGCCCCCATATCAGTCATCCTCATTTCAGACGCGCGATCGCAGACGACACCTCTCTCTAGCGCTCCTCTCCTCCAGACGGCATCCCTTTCCTTCACTGCTTCAGACTGCGACCTCTGTGCGCGCCATCGACGCAGCGAATTCGGGAGGAGGCCCCACTGGGGCGACGGTCTTATGAAGAAAGGGTTCCCAAGAGGGAACCCTAAATAAGGGCCCTGGTGTTTAAAAATAATTTTATGCTATATTTTTGGCCTGAGCGAGCGTATGTAAAAAAAAGGTATGGAGAGAGAGAGACAGAAGCCCTATTGGGCTGAGCTCTTTTGGACCCCCTATTTGGGCCAAGTTTCATTGTTCCAAAAAACCATTTTTTTTGACTAAAAATAAGGGGGAGCCCTCCCAAGGCGAGAGTCACTACACCAACACTTTCAATAATATAAAAAAATGTACATTAGTTAGAGATACAGAAATTGTATAAAGCATTACAATACGCGACCACATTCTCGTAATAGAAGCGTTGGCCCTTGAAAATGCAATCATTCCTGCCAGCCCAAATAGCCCAAAGAAATCGAAAGGCCTTGAGACGTCGTCTGAAGACCCAAGACCCACCGACCGAATCGATCTTCAGAAATTCTCCAAGCTGGATGCCTGAACCCAAGCCAACCCCAACGAACCCCAAACTTGCTCCAAAAAAACCATATGCAAGAAAAAGGAAAAGTCAGAAAAATGATGATTGAAGGACTTAAAAAAGTATTTGAAAAAAATGTAAAATGGTAGAAAATAGGAATGCAGAAGCGTATAAGAGAAATAAAGAAATAAAATTGGGAAGAACATACATAATTTAACGTGGAACCCTATTCCCTATGGAGCGGGATGAAACCACGGGAGAATGCTTCAAAGGGCCGATAGTCTGTTACTTTTTCTCAATGGATACAATGGGTGTGGGGGCCTATATATAACCCTCACCGAGTCTCCACATCTCCAAACTGGTAGATGTGAGGCTAAACAATTAAGGGGGTAAGTGGATCTTGGAGGTATCCATTTACCTACCTACAACATAAGAGGCGCACATCCAAATACTCCAACACTCCTCCTGAAACTGGAGCATGAAATGCTCGGCTTGGACAAACGGAAAGAAATCTCAACTCACGCTACAAGACACTACCGACAATATCAACTTAACGCACAGAACTGTCTGCTATTGTCGATGACATTGCTTCTCATGTCGTGCATGTGAGGAGGACGAACGGCCTATAGTGTGAGTCAAACTGAGGACTTGAAATCTGACCATCGAGTATCAAACTGCGCCTAGAGAATCTTCATCTGCGAACTGTAGAATCTGAACAATCTGAATGGCATGGAGTCTGGAGAAATTGGATCTGACTCGGACCTGTATCTCTACACAGTACTCCTCCTTTCTCACATACTTGTCAGAAACAATGACATCGACAATGTAGGGAGAAGACAAGGAAAATGGGGAAAATCATGAACTTGCGGCTTTTGTCTATTTTTTTTTAAATATCCGGCATGCAATTTTTTTAACGTTAGATATTCACTTTTTTTTTCGAATTTTCAAATCATTTTACTCGCCGCTCGCTATACACCTGTGGATGTATTGGCTTTGCTCGGGCAGTCCCTCTTGATGTGTCCTTGCTGTCCGCACCCACCGGTAACAGGTCCAGGGTCGTGGCCCGGATATTATATCCGACAGCACTCTGAGCCACTCACTCTCAGGGTCAGCCTTCAGTTGCAGGACCCACACAGTGCAAAACTGTTACATGTGCACAGTCATAGGGAAATGCTGGCCGAGGTTAGTCGTAGTAATATATTAGAGGGCAATTTATGGGTGGTCGGAAAGAGTATATAGAAGTGAATGAGTCTGCATGAGAGACGCAGAAATACAACAGTATAACCTTTCCGCTTCGTACATTCTACAATCCAATACTTTCTCCCAGCTTCAGATCATGAGATATCGTATCGAAACTCTCATTCTTCCATCAGAACATCTCAAATACACTGACTTAACGCGATCATCTGCGACTGTACACTTCCATTCTCTGGCTCAAACATTTCTAGTACCAACTAATGAATTCGGGCTTCGGTTATGTCTACGAAGATCAAAAAATGGAGACTAAATCACCAAACCTCTGATATTTGGGCGTTGAAGTTCAGTTCTAGTTTCACCCAGGCCCTATTCTCATTTCTCATAGCTCGGCATCTGACATCCGTTTGATTTCATGGTGAAGTGGGGGTAGCACGTAGTCTTCCAACCTTCATAAGCTCCTTCCTTCACTGGGATTCCATTATATATGATCTTATATAATTGGAAGCAGTTCTTGGCACTTACCTTTCGCGATAGTTAAGATGATTTGTGATAGATGAAATATCTTAGTCAAGCTTAGGCAGATGTGACCCTTGTGTTCCAATTATTTCAATTTCATTCTAGTCATAGATGCAGAGGTACAGAGAACTCCTTCTACAATTCGATTAACTTTACTATATGAGGGCTAATTGAGAAATGCCATGGAACAAGCTCGAATCGGATGTCTCAGAGAAGTCTTTCTTGATCTCACTGATTACTCGCATACTTCACTCCACGCTGCTCTCCTGCCACAGAGTTAGCTACCCCGATTGGGCCATTTAAGACAAGCATTTTGACCGGGAGCAGTCGACGTCAATTGGCCAACCTAGCTTCCTGACTTCGGAGATCAATGCAGTCAAGTAGTCAGACCTAGACCTTCGTTCAGAGATTGATGACTCCCTACCTATCACCATCTAGTGCCGTGTTCAACATGACGAATTCAAAGGCGATAAATAAATAAGAGAATCCTCCTATTGAGCGACTTGAGGCAACAAGACGAGGCATAACCCTAAGTTTTCTCCACTCCGACTTGTAATTGCGTATTGTAATGGTCGAATGGACGAAATCTTTGATCGATAACGGACCCACTGGGCAACATAGGGACATAGCTTTGTGCGGGACCTGCCCGTCATCCTAGGCAGTGTCAGATCCTAGCTTTCGAAGTTCTCAGAGCGCTAAGCATCCTCTAGTTTGGGAGGATAATGATATTCACTCTCACTTTCTCTTGTCGGATAGAAGAGACCCCTGTGACCCCCCACTCGATCCCCAGTTTTGGGTCAAATGTCTATGTTTTTTGTTCATTACTAAAAAGAGGGAGAAGTTCGAATCCTATCTTTTTATCCTTTGAATTACTCATAGAATGGCATTTCGCACCGGAAATGATTTTGGGAGAAGTTCGAATCCGTGGAGTTCGGATATTGATCGGTCTTGGTTTGACATGGTTTACGCGTTATTGGTTCCCGGAAGAGTCAATTTCTCTATTAGCGTCACCCTTTCTGACCTTGCCTTTGGATTTTAAACATTTTTTAAGCTGCTTCATTCATTATTTTTTACGTCTTTTTCTTCTCACATTTTTTGAATTTTTTTTGCAAACATGCGTACGGATTTTTTGTATGCATTTTTTTTGAAAAACAGATTTTTTTGTAACATCTCGGCCCACTTGGGCCCAATCTTCTCTCTATGTTCCCCCTTTTTTTTAAATACTCGGCCCAATTGGGCTTACAAAATAGCTCGAACCTCTCTTCCTTTTTCTCTCTCTCTCTCTCCTCTTTTTTTGCTCCTTTTTTTAATTATATACGTCCTCATTGGGGCCCTTCACTCTGCCCCCATAATTTTTTTAAAATCAACCTCGGGGCCCTGTTGGGCAACCCCACACAAAACTCGGGTTCCCAACGTGGACCCTTTCTATGTAGGAGTTTGCGTTGTGGGAGCAGCGCACGTGGGGCTTGGAGTTGGGAGCACGAAGGAGATGCACCACCGTAGGAGATGTCGATGAGGCTGCCGCCGCCAGGAGGTGGGATCACGATGGGGTCTCGCCTGGAGGAAGATTACGAGGGGCAACGCCTTTCCTGTTGGATGCAGCCCGGAGAATTGTCAACGCGCTATGGGGGTTCTTCGAACAGGAATGTGAGCTTCACATGGAGGTCGACTGGATAGGCGCTAAGGCACCGTGCTGTATCGCGCGATGCACTGGAGTTTGCATGGGTTATGCGCGCGTGAGGAGATGCGGGCGAAGGGGCCTGCCAGAAGCACGATGGGGCTTCTTGTCGCCGCCGCCTCTAGGGTTCCTCGCTTGGGAACCCATTCTCGCCTCCATCAGAACAAAAGGTCTTGAGCATGCCGTTGTTAGGGCTGGAGCATCGGGGCTGGAAGAAGGAGATGCTCCTCATGAACATCGAGAGGGAGGTGCATCGGATCTGATCTGCATTGTCTGCTCGCAATTCTCCTGCATCTCGTTGTAAAAAAACTTCAATAACGACAGATCTCCAGAACAAGGAATAAGATGCTGACAAATCTTGAACGAGCATGATCATGAACATAACTCTAGAAAATAGGGTTTCATTAGAAACCCTAGAACTTACAAAACTTGAACAAATATGAACAATCGACAATCGAATCTCGAATAAAAACTAATGAAAATAATTCCTCGAGAATCGAATCCATTTGGTGCCTTGTTAGAAAATAGGAATGTGGAAGCATATTAGAGAAATAAAGAAATAAAACTTAAAAGAACACACATGATTTAACGTGGAACCCTTCTCCCTAAGGAGCGGGATGAAACCATGGGAGAACGCCTCAAAGGGCTGATAGTCTATTGCTTTTTCTCAATGGATACAATGGATATGAGGGTCTATATATAGCCCCTACTGAGTCTCCACATCTCCAAACTGGTAAATGTGGGACCAAACAACTGGAGTGGGTAAATGGATCCTCAAGGTATCCATTTACCCGCCTATAAATTAAGAGGCGCACAACCAAATACTCCGACACAAAAGAGGGGGAGTCGTTAGAAAAAGGAGAGAAATGGCTAATGTGATTCATGATTTCCTCATTTTCTTGTCTTCTCCCAACTTGGCAGATGTTTGGCATTCCGACCAACATGGAAGAAAGGGGGAGTATTGTGTAGAGTCGCTGGCTAGATTGTCAGAGTATCCATATTCTAGACTCAGATTCCAGAGACCAGCCAGATTTTAGACTCTATAGATTTTTTTAGACTCGATGTCCAGATATTTTTTGAGTTTTCAGCTTCAGACATGCACATGTATGCGGTCTTCTTTTCAAATATGCACATGTTTAGCATCTTTTTTATGGTCCCCATCTTTTATGTTTCGACCAGGGTTTTCATGTGTTCCATAGGGACTTTTGAGTAGAGATCCCATTTTCTATGCCATATGGGCTGGGGTTTTCTTGTGGTTTCATAGGGACTCCAAAGTAGGGTGCCATTCTTTGTGCCATATGGGAGAGACCCAGTTCTCCGATGAGGAGACTTTTTAAACTCCATTCTCCAGTGTTCGTGAACTCCAGTACGAGATTCTTTCGAGGTTCATATGAGAGAGAACCCACTTTGAGGTCCCTATGAGAGAGACCCATCTTCAGAGATCTGCATATGGATAATTAGCGACGCTCTTTGTTTGATCCTTTTCAGATATGAAGCAGTTGTCCACATGTTGTGGCGGGCCAAAGATCTTCGACGAGGAGACTCATTTGCAGTTGCAGTAACTCTGACATGCGCAATACAAAGCACATGCTCTCCGACGAGTAGATTCGGTTTGACTCACACTCCAGCCCGTTTGTCCTCCTCACCTGCACGACTTGAGAAGCAACGATCTTGACAACAACTGATAGTTGTGCGCGTTGAGTTGATATTGTTTGTAGTGTCTTGTATTGTGAGTTGAGATTTCTTTCTGTTTGTCGAAGCTGAGCATTGCATGCTTCAGCTTTGGGGGAATGTTGGAGTATTTGACTTATGCATCACATGAGTTGTAGATGGGTAAATGGATCACTCCTGGATCCATTTACCTCATCTTGAGTTTAGTCCCACATCTACCAGTTGTGGGATGTGGAGACTCAGTAAGGGCTATATATATACCCCCACACCCATTATATTCATATGAGAAAAGTAATAGACTATCATCCCTTAGATGCGTTCTCTCGTGGTCTCATCATGCTCCTTAGGGAGTAGGGTTCCACGTTAAATCCCATGTTCTTTCAAGTTTTTATCTTTATTTCTGATACGCTTCCGCATTTCTATTTTCTAACATTGTTACCGTCGACCCAGAGCCAAGGGGTCCTTGCTGTAGTAGCGGGCTGTTGTTGTACAGTTGGTGCCACCGCACAGCTGCAACCGCACCGATCAACCACCGTCGCCTTGAGGCCTCCAACGACTGGCCACCATGTAGGCCCTAGTGTTCGGTTTTGTCGCTCGCAGAGGTCTGAAAATCACTCCAAAAGGGCGATTTGATTCCTGTTTGGACTGATTTTGGATTTCTAGGGGGTGGCTTTCTCTTCTAAAACTACTCTGGTTACTCGGAGAGGCATCTAACACATGGAAGAGGTTGTGGTATGAGTTTATACCCACAACCATCTTCTTGTATGTCAGTGTAGACACATTCAGTCTTATCTACAAGCCCAGTCTTTGTTGTAGTTGTCATTCAGACAACAGAGTCGACTCCAAAGTCGATGTCCCGTCCTTGGGTGCCTTCAAAGGTCCATCACCCATTGTAAGATGGATGAGACTAATTAGGAGTTATTAACCATGCAATTCACGAGCCTAGTGCAGTCAACTGCATGAAGCACATCCTCACACAGGATGAACCAAGTAACAAGACTGGGGTAATCGCCTCATGGGAGACATATGACTCATATGCACGTGTCTGGCTATCTGGGACAATATCAGTGGAGATGGCCAATGATATTCTGAGTCATCTCATAATAAAGGCAATGTGGGACATCCTCGCTGATACTTATTCGCAGGCGAAGAATGAGTCGAAGATACTGCATCTTCAGCATGATATCGTCACATCCAAGCATAATGGTCGACCTCTCCATACCCTTTACACTTCTCTTAAGGGTGTGTTTGAGAAGCTCCACGGCTACATTCCCTTGACCGCTTTTCCAGAACAACTCAGGGCGTACATAGATTCGGTGATGACTGGAGTGTTCCGGGCAGCTTTGGATCCTGAATATGATGCAATCAGGTCTCAGATTCTTACTGATGCTACTATACCTCCAATGGAAGAGGCATACCGCTGAATTTGAGTAGGATTTCTATAGCACATGGTGGTGGTACTCAGCAGTCACAAACCCCCTCGACTTTGGTAGCATCTCGCGGTAGAGGTTTTCTACACAGTTCAAAGGACATAGTATCTGTGGTAGATGAGGGGGTAGTCGACCCCATCAGCTGTGCATATACTGCCACAACCGAGGACACATGCTACTCTAAGCATGGCTTTCCTGCTTCAACTCGTGTTGCAGAACAGACTCAGCCAACTGGTGTTCCTCCTCTCGTAACTGACTAGAGATTCGATGAACTTGTGGCACGATTGAGAGAGATTGTGCCTGCACTTGGGTCGTCTGTTGCTCCTGGATCGTCAGAGGTATCTGCGTTAGCGTCTGCGTCCACATCAGTTACTGCATATGCATTTACTAGTTGTTGCAAAGCAAATTTATCAGAATGAATTATGAACTCAGGAGTTTCACACCATCTCTGTGGTGATAGAGGATAATTTAGTGCATACAAACCGATTCAATCGGGCAGATCTGTTGTTATAGTATACATGACTCACTCTCCTATTACTAGACAGGGGGAGGTGTAATTGACTTCGACAATGTGGCTACATAATGTTCTTTATGCCCCTAATTTCTCTATGAATTTATTGTTTATTAGTCAAATCACCAAAGATTTACATTGTCATGCCATATTTGGTCCATCATCTCTTGTGTTTCAAGACATTCTTACGAGCATAGTGATTGGATCTGGCCGTGAGCGTGGAGGTCTTTATAGAAAGGTCCAGTCTCCGTATGTTGATGTTTCAACCATTCATACAGGCTCAACCTCTTTTTACATGTGGCATCTCTGGTTTGGTCGTCTTCCTTTGCAGAAGCTGTGCCAATGTTCTTCCTCAAAATTCTCCTTGTTCTACCCTTAAGTGCGAGGCTTGCCAACTTGGGAAGCACTACCTGTCTACCTTTCAGAGTCGCCAGATTCGTAATTGTCATAGTATTTTTGACAAAATTCATCTTGATATTTGTGGTATGAGTCATATTCCAAACCATTACGGACACATATTTTATCTTGTTGCTATTGATGATTTCTCTAGATTATCTTGGGTATTCCTTCTTAAAAACAAGTGTGATGCTGGTCATGTTATTCAGTCTTTTATCAATGAAATAAAAAATGTTTTTTTCCTGCGAATGTCAAGTATATTCATTCTGATAACTCATTAGAATTTTGTAGTTTACAACTTTCACAATTTCTCAAAACCCTTGACATTGTTCATCAGACTTCATGTGCATATACATCCCAACAGAATGGGGGTGGCTGAACGCAAACATCATCACCTTTTGGATGTCACAAGAACCCTCTTAACTCAGAGTCGTGCTCCTCATTCATATTGGGAAGATGCGGTTCTGAGTGCTTGTGGTGTGATAAGTATATCTCATGGTTTTTTTTATGTTTCATATTTCTTGGTGTACTTTTAACCCAAGGGCTTTTCTCCTATATAAGTGAACCCTCAGTCTATTCTAATCGCATGGGTTTCTTTTCTCTCAACATGGTATCAGAGCAACGGTCCTAGACCTGGGTTTCCATATCCCACCCTAAACCCAAACCCTACACGCGCCCCCCTCCTCTGGGCCCGCCGTCTGTTGTCACAAGGGCCCCAACGCCCTCCTCTCCCGCTGCTGGCGCTCGCACAACACCTCCAGACACCCTGCACCAGGCGCTCGCGCATGCGCTGTAACGCGCACCGTAAGGCGCTGTAACGCGCAGGCGCTCGTGCCGACTTGCAGGCATCCTCAATGCGCCGCCAGGCGCTGTCTCACGCCGTCTGGCGCCACCACGTGCCCCGAAGCGCCTTCAGGGGCGGTCTCGCACCGCTAAGCACATCAGGGGCTGATTTCTCTCGTGTTATGTGGCCCGAGCTCTCGAACGGGGACTTAGGGATGGTTGTATGAGTCTACTGATACAACTATTCCCTCCTATGATTATGTAGACGGTGTTTTATCTACGTGATATAATCCTCACTTGATCCGCGACTTGGCTTCTTGGTACAATGTCGGAAAGCGAGGGCGATGTTTTCTCCTCTTCCAGTGTCCAAGGGCCCGACAACTATCGTGAAGATGGACGGGACCGACTTTGCGTTATGGTGAATGCACTTTCGTATCCTAGTGCAATGTCACAATAAGGATCATATTCTGACTGATTCGGAGCCGACAGACGAAACTTGGGCAAATGCATCATGGAAGAAAGACGATGCCTATGCTCGTATTTGGCTTTCTGGGACACTTAACACTGAGATTGCTAATGATATTGTCAATCAGCCAACGACGAAGGCTATGCGGGACGTATTGGCAGACACGTACGTGCAAGCAAAGAACGAGAGCAAGATTCTTCAGTTGCAGTTCGACATCTTTTCACCAAACAGAATGGTCGACCGCTCCATGCCCACTTCTCTCATCTGAGTGGCATGTTTGAGCGATCACACAACTTCATGCCTATTACCACTAGTACTGAGCAACAACAGACATATCGGAATACCACCATGACAAGAGTTTTCTTATCTTCTCTTGACTCAGATTACGATGTCGCTCGTACTCAAATTCTGACTGGAGAGACAATACTGCCGTTGGAGGAGGTATCCAAGCACTTGAGCAGGATCACTCCCACATCCACTACTAAGGTTCAACAGACTCCTTCTGCTATGGCAGTCAGTCGCGGCAGAGGGGGGTCGTCCCAGTTTCGTGGCCATGGACCTAGAGATCGAGGAGTTGACCAACAACGTGGCCCTTGTTCCCATTGTCATCATCCTGGTCACTCTGAGGAAACATGCTTTCAGACGCATGGTTATCCAGTGCCTACACGTGTTGCTGAGCAGACTGAGCATATCCGTATGCCTACTTCAGATCCACGATTCGATGATATTGTCTCCAGACTTCGAGACATGATGACCACTCCTACGACTCCGACTCGACGTGCTACAGATGCTGTAGCCACTGCCAAAGCATCTTTTACTTCATCAAGTACTTCTTCTGTGTTTACAAGTACTAGCAGTTCAGATTTTACTGACTGGATTATGGACTCTGGAGTGTCTCATCGTATGTGCAGAGATCGAACGCAATTCCGTACATACAGATCTATCCCACCTGACAGCTCCATGGTTATTACCAATGGAATTCGTCTACCCATTGTTGGTCAGGGGGAGATTGTACTTGCTCCCTTGGTGAATCTTCAGAATGTCTTATATGCTCCAGACTTCCAGAGAATCTTTTGTCCATTAGTCAACTTACAAAAGATTTACACTGCCTTGCCATTTTTGATCCCTCTTCTTTTGTGTTTCAGGACATGCACTAACTGGTAGGGTGATTGGTCTTGGCCGTGAGCAACGGGGTTTGTATAAGCTTGCCATACCACCTTGTGCTGGCGTCGCTACTCTACCTTCAGGATCTGTTTCTCCCTTCGTGGGCATCTTCGTTTTGACCACCTTCCACTGCAGAAGATGTGTCATGTGCTACCACAGATATCTCCTCGTACTACCCTGGATTGTGAAGCCTGTCAACTTGGAAAGCTCCATTGCTCATTTTTTCCGAGTCGTCACAGTAGTCATTCCTTTGAGTTGTTTCATTTTGATATTTTGGTTCGAGTCGTGCCCCTTATCATCTGGGACATCGTTTTTATATGGTTGTTGTGGATGATTTTTCTAGACTTTCTTGGATTTTCCTTTTAACACACAAGTCTGAAGCTGGTGCTATCATTAAAATCGTTCTTATGGAAGTTAAAAATATATTCTCTGCTAATGTGAAGTTCATACGTACAAACAATGCTTTGGAGTTTTCCACATTACACTTATCTGAATTTCTCAGGTCCCTCGGTATAGTTCATCAGACTTCTTGCAATTATACGTCTCTGTAGAATGGCGTGGCTGAACGTAAACATCGTCACCTTCTTGATGTTACAAGAACATTATTGATTCAGAGTCGTACCCCTCATTCTTTCTGGGGAGACGCTGTTCTCACTGCTTGCTACTTGGTGAATCGCATGCCGTCAAGTATTCTTAGGGAGAAGGTTCCCTTTTTAATTGCGTTTCCCAAAAAGGAACTTTTTTCCCTCACTCCTAGAGTGTTTGGATCTATGGCCTTTGTCCATAACTTCTCACCTATAGTTGTCAAATGCGTCTTTGTTGGTTATTCTCGTACCCAAAAAGGGTATAGATGTTTTGATCTTGTAGGACCATGGAAGGCCGTATCCCGATATATCGGCGATATATCGCCGATATATCGGCGATATATCGCCGATATATCGGTATCGACACGATATCGATATCGAACTCGATATATCGATATATCCGATTTTCAGCATTTTCTTCAGACATATTCCTAGATATAGCGATATATCGGCGATATATCATCGATATATCGGCGATATATCGATATCGACACGATATCGAAACGATATCGATATCGATATGTCCTTCCATGTGTAGGACGACGATATTATGTGAGCGGTGATGTTACTTTTTTTAAGTCGGTTATGTATATCTCTCCTACAGGTGACAGGTTATCCAGTACTACTACCGGAGAAGATGTTGTCGTTCCTCCGCCTCCGTTTCCTTCTCCACCACCACCACCACCACCTCCTCCACCTCCACCACCTCCACCGCCCCCACCACCTCTACTACCATCTACCCAGTCCAATGTGTTTCCCCTTGTTTACATTCGCAGGTCTTCTACTCGCCCCTCTGCTCATGCGCCGTCCACATCATCCAGTACGCCTCATGTACGCATTGTTTCTACTGATGGCACTAGAGCTTTACATGATACATAAGACGATTTAATTCCAGAAGACAGAGAGATTGATGATTTGGAGCTTCCTATTTCCCTAAGGAAGTTTCGTCGCCAATGCACCATGTATAACCTTGCTGGTCATGTTTCTTTGGAACATCTGTCAGAGGAGTACGTGAAGTTTGTAGTGGGACTCTCCGTGTCACTATCCCACGTACCATGGAAGGCCGTATCCCGATATATCGACGATATATCGGTATCGACAGGTCATCGATATATCGTCGATATGTTCGATATCGGGTATCGACAGGCAAAAAAAGGCGAGCTGAATCCTGATGTCGGCGATATGGCGTCGATATATCGCCGATATATATCGGTATCGACATGGTACCGATATCGATACCGATATCGATATGTCCTTCCATGCCACATACATACCAGGAGGCATTACAGGACAGTAGATGGCGACTTGCAATGGAAGAGGAGATGACAACCTTGAGGTTACGTGGTACATGGAGTGTTGTATATGCACCAAAAGGGGCCTCTGTTGTAAGCTGCAAGTAGATATTTACAGTCAAGAAGAGGGCAGATTGCCGTGTGAACCGATACCAGGCCAGACTTGTAGCACGTGGGTTCACCCAAACTTATGGGGTGGACTATCATGATACTTTTTCTCCAGCGGAGAGACATTCGATACTACACATTCTTCTTCTTGTTGTCTCACGGGACTTTCCTCTGTACCAACTTGATTTGAAGAATGCCTTTCTATACAGAGATCTACTGGAGGAGATTTATATGCAGCAACCACCAGGGTTCGCTGCTGAGGGGGAGTCACAATAGGTATGCAGGCTACACAAGGCAATTTATGGCCTGAAGCAGAGTCCGAGAGCTTGGTACCAGAAACTATCGGAGTTGATAGAGCACTAGGGGTTTATGAGGTCTACTGCAGACCGCTCACTCTTTGTTCAGAGGACCCAGAGAGGTGCGGTTGCTATTCTTGTTTATGTGGATGATATTGTTGTGACAGTTGATTACCATGGCATTCAGACGACCAAGGAGTTCTAGGTCAACAATTCATGACGAAGGACCTTGCACGCTTCGATACTTCCTTGGGTTGGAGTTCGACAGGAACCCGCGTGGTTTGGTAATGACGCAGAGAAAGTTTGTGATGGATCTCCTTTCTGAGACAGGTATGACAGGATGCAAGCCTGCTACTACCCCTATGTATTCGAGTATGAGGTTATGTTAACGTCTACAGTAGTAGTAGTATCTGTACCTTTCCTCTATTTTATTTTCTTCATAGTATGCTTTATGTAATTTACCCATAGGCTACTCTCCTATATAAGAGAGCCTAGGGTTCATGGAATAAACAACTTCTTCATTTTTCCCAACATGGTATCTGTTATAAAATATGAAGAATGCGGAAGCGAACATGGAAAAAGATAAAGAACATGAAGAACGCGGGATTTAACGTGGAACCCTACTCCGTGAGGAGCGGGATGAAACCACGGGAGAAACCCTCTAAGGGGCGTGTTTCTCTATTGATTTTCTCAATGAGTACAGGAGGTCTGGGGCTCCTTATATAGCCTTCCCAGAGCCTCCAAGTCCCACTATTGGGCGGTATGGGACTAAACACAGGACGGGGTAAATGGATCTTCTCCAGGATCCATTTACCCTGCTAGAACTCAATAGGCGCATACAACTTATGCTCCAACACTCCTCCTCAAGCTGGAGCATGCAATGCTCTGCTTGGACAAACAGAAAGAAACTCAACTCAACGCTACAGGACACTACGGACAATATCGACCCAACGCGCACATTGCTGCAGTTGAGGACGTTGCTTCTCATGCCGTGTAGGTGAGGACGAACGGGCTGGAGTGTGAGTCAACTGAAGACTCGTAACCTGACCATCGAGTCTGAACTTGCGCCTGAAGTCTCCTCGTCGGAGAACTGGGTCTCTCCCATTTGGCTCAGAGAATGGTGCACTGCTCTGGTGTACCTATGATACCACATGAAAATCCTTGCCCTCAAGGAAATGGTCCTCTGCTCTGGAGTCCCTATGGCTCACATGAAATCTCTGGTCTGACAACAAGAAGAATGATGGGGACCACTGACAATGATGGCAACATATGCTCATCTGAAAATGACCGCACACTTGTGCGTGTCTGAAACTGGAGACTCGGAAGACAATCGTCGAGTCTGAACAACTGTAGAGTCTGGAATCTGAATGGTCTGGATAATCTGACATCTGAATCTGAAATATCTGAATAGACCTGTGACTCTACATATACTCCCCCTTTCTCCCATACTTGTCGGAATATGAACATCGACAAAGTTGGGAGAAGACAAGATAAAAAGGGGAAAACAAAACATACTTGCGGCTTTTCATCATTTTTTTTAATAAGCCGTCTCTTTTTTTTTGAAAACATTTTTTTAAGCCATTGACATTTTTTTTCGGCTTTCAATCATTTTTTTAATTTTTTTAGCCCCCTTGGGCTTTGCAATAAATTTTTTTGTTAGCCTGTTTGGGCCGAACACAGATGGCCCCTCTTTTTTTTAAACGAGCCTTCCCACCTTTCTCCTTCACTCCTCTCCCTTCCAATACACGTCAGCCCATATTTTTTTTTCACGTCACGGCGGGGCCTTTGGATTAGGGTTCCTATACGGGGAAACCCCCCCCCCCCCTTTTTAAAGAAACGCCGCCGCCACAGGGAGACATGGAGATGGGTGCGCAATGCGCTGCGCACGCTCGGAGAAGATGCGCGCCCGTGGAAGGCGCGTGAGCTGGAAGCCACGCAGATCGCCGCTCGCCTGGGGAGAGATCGCCTTGGAGTGTTGTAGCGGCTGTTGCTCGGCCTGGAGGGTGCGCGGAGGGTGTAGGATGCAGCTAGGGCTCGCCGGACCTGGGAGAGGGCTCCACATCGCGAGGGCTCGCTTGAGCTCGTGCAGGAGCTCGAGGCGATGGGGCTTATCGCCCTGGAAATTTACGGCATTGCCTGGAGGTAGGCAGGGGCGTGCTGCGGCGTGCGATGGAGGAGAGGCACGAGATCCTGGAGGTGCCCCATGCGCGCCTGGGGAAGAAGATGCGGGGCTGGGGCTTTCGCAAATCAAGCCGCATGGGGATCGCGCGCAGGGACCCGAAGGCCGCAAGATACGGAGATGCCGCCTGTTCTGGAACGGCATGGATATCGTGCAGGGACGTCGCTTGCTCTGGAACGGCATCGCCTTCGTGAGGACACGGGTGCAGCGCCGCCACTGTGGAAGATACCGAGATCGGAAGACTTGGACCAAGGCGCCTTGATGCCACGCACTACGCGCTGGAGCATGGCGCTGGAATGAGATGTGGCTGTAGTTCGATAGAGAACCCAACCAAATTAGGGTTTCCCTCGAAATCTCAAAAAGCAAACTGCAGAACCTCCGTGTATGAATCACAATCCTTCAAACGGGAATCGAGTTCAATTTCACAACTTAGCCAGGAATTGGGGTTCCAATAGACACCCTAGAATTTACAAAACTTTGAATGGAATAATGATCTTAAAAATAAAACACAAATCGAATCTCGAATACAATATGAACAACATGAAATCCCGAGAATCGATCCCGCTCTGATACCATGTTATAAAATATGAAGAATGCGGAAGCGAACATGGAAAAAGATAAAGAACATGAAGAACGCGGGTTTTAACGTGGAACCCTACTCCGTGAGGAGCGGGATGAAACCACGGGAGAAGCCCTCTAAGGGGCGTGTTTCTCTATTGATTTTCTCAATGAGTACAGGAGGTCTGGGGCTCCTTATATAGCCTTCCCAGAGCCTCCAAGTCCCACCATTGGGCGGTATGGGACTAAACACAGGATGGGGTAAATGGATCTTCTTCAGGATCCATTTACCCTGCTACAACTCAATAGGCGCATGCAACTTATGCTCCAACAATATCAGAGCGACGGTCCTAGACCGGAGTTCTCGAAACCCTAGCCCTTCCCACCACCCTCCGGCCCCTTCTTTCTTCGATCGACGCTGCCATCTCTTGGGAAGCACGCACGGCGTCGCCGCCTTTGGCCCATCTGCTCGTGGTGCTTCCCCGTGCTCTTGCGGCGTGCCATCCCTAGCGCTGTGTCCATCTCTCGCGCGCCATCTCTAGCAACATCGTGCGATCGTGCGCCATCCCTAGTGGTGCTTTCACGGTGAGATCGCGCCATCTGAAGCAACATCGTGCGCTGGCCCAGTGCACAATAGCATGCGAGTGCAGGCGAGGCGTTCGCGGTTTCTGTGCGCTGGCCTAATACGCGCAGTAGGGGACGGTGCTCCTGTTTGCGCATCATCTTGTGCGGGCCCTGTGCGCGTGTGCACCATCTGCACGTCTGCGTGATCTCAGTGCACAGCATTCGCGTGCCCTAGGTGCAGAGGTCGTGTGATTCCAGTGCAGCCAGCGCGTCAGCGCGCACAGCTACAGTACGCGTGCCTGGTTCCAAGCCCTAAAGAGCAGAGAACAATCATCATGGGTTTAGTTGCTTGACGTCTACACGCGTAACTAAACCCGGTTATGTCATTGTAGACAAATCATATAGTTTGTCAATCATTCCAGTCTGCTTCAGCATCCAGTATGTCAGAGAGCAAGGCAGATATCTCATTTATTGGCGCATTCCGTGGTCCAGCGCCTATTGTCAAGATGGACGGTACCAACTATGAACTGTGGGCAATGCAGTTCATGAGCATGATGAAGTCTACGGGTAAGAAGCATATTCTTACCGAACCAGAGTCTGCTGAGAAGACTGGAACCAATGCCTCTTGGGAGGCTGATGACGCATACGCCAAGGTTTGGCTATCTGGCACGTTGGCAATTGAGATTGCCAATGACATCCTCCATCAACCCACAACGAAGGATATGTAGGACATTCTGGCGGCTACATATTCCCAGGCGAAGAACGAGACAAAGTTTCTGCAACTCCAGCATGATATCTTCACCATCAAGCAGAATGGTCGCCCCCTACATTCCCTCTATACATCACTAAGAGGGATGTTCGAGAAGCTCTATAGCTTCATGCCCCTGACAGCCACGCCAGAACAGCAGAAGACATATAGGAACGCGATTATGGTGGGCGTGTTTCTAGCTGCACTTGATCCTGAGTACGAGACGGCACGATCACAGATTTTGGCCGACTCTGCTATCCCTCCCATGGAGGAAGCCTTCCATAGACTGAGTCGGATTACAATTCCTTCAACAGCTGCGAGTCAGAATTCTTCAGCCATGGCAGCAAACAGAGGTCGCGGATTTCATCACCCGGGCCGTGGACGTGAACCCCGTGGAAGGGGCGGCCGCACTAGGCCGACATGCACCTATTGTCACCGTGTCGGACACAATGAAGATACATGCTATTCAAAGCACGGATTTCCTGCATCCGCACGAGCTGCTGAGCAGATAGAGCCCCCGTCTGCTGCTACTCTGGATCAACGGTTCGATGATCTAGTTGCCCGTCTGAGGGGCATTATTCCACCATCTAGTCCAGCACCGACTACAGAGAGTCATCCTGATGCTGCCGCTTCTGCCTCTGCGTCTACTAGTGCTTCAGGTAATATACTTGCATTCCACAGTAGTAGATCAGATACTTTACCATGGATTATGGACTCGGGCGCTACACATCATCTATGTGGCGACCGGAGTCTGCTTTCAGGATACACTCAGATCCCTCCAGGTCGGACGGTCGTGATTGCCAATGGCACTCATTCCCCCATCACTGGTCAGGGGGAGGTTCGATTGACATCCTCTATGCAGCTCAAGAATGTGCTACATGCACCTGATTTTTCTATGAATTTGTTGTCAATTAGTCAGATTACGAAGGATCTACATTGTCGGGCAATTTTTGATCCATCTTCTTTGATTTTTCAGGACATCCATACAGGCAATGTGATTGGTCGTGGCTATGAGCAAGGAGGCCTATACCGCCTGAATCAGACTCCTTTTGCTGGATCCTCATCCTCTTCTGGACAAGTATCAACCTTATTATGGCATCTGCGTTTTGGTCATTTACCGCTTCAGAAGTTGCGTCAAGTTTTACCCTATGATCTCCCTCACACACCTATTCAGTGTGAGGCATGTCAGTTGGGAAAGCATCACAGGTCGTCCTTTCCCAGTCATCCAGGTCGGAGTAGTACCTCCAAGTTTGAGTTATTTCATATTGATGTCTGGGGTCCGAGTCGTGTACCCGATCATCAGGGACACAGATTTTATATAGTATTTATGGATGATTTCTCTAGGGTGTCGTGGGTATTTCTGATGAAAAATAAATCTGAAGCAGGAAATATCATTATCCATTTTCTGAATGAAATACAAAATGTTTTTTCTACATCTGTGAAGCTTGTGAGAAGTGATAATGCTTTAGAGTTGTGCACCAATACTCTTGCCAATTACTACTCCTCAAAAGGGATTATTCACCAAACATCTTGTGCTCATACATCTCAACAGAATGGGATTGCTGAAAGAAAACACCGTCACCTTCTTGATGTCACAAGATCACTACTTATACAGAGTCATGTTCCCTATTTCTACTGGGGTGATGCTGTTCTTACTGCATGTTACCTAATCAACCGTATGCCTTCGTCTGTCTTGAATGAACAGATTCCGTTTTCACTTATCCATCCTGACAAGGATCTGTTCACTCTTACGCCTCGTGTGTTTGGGTCGGTGGCTTTTGTACATCAATTGTCGCCGGGTACTGACAAGCTCTCTCCTAGGGCTGTCAAGTGCGTCTTTGTTGGGTACTCCAGAACTCAAAAGGGGTACAAGTACTTTGATCCTCTGCGTCGGCGGTATATGATCAGTGCAGATGTTACATTTTTTGAATCTGTTATGTATTTTTCAGCATCAGGAGACAAGTAGCTCCCACCTATACCTCCTGATGCCATATACATGACACCACCACTACCTCAGATGCCATCATCACCACCACCACTACCACCACCACTACCACTACCATCACCACCACCACCGCAGCCTATCTCACCGTTCCCGTTCCATTATACCCGCAGGCTTCCTCCAGCTCATAGTCATGACTCGTTCACTAGCTCGCCTATGGTAAGTAATGAAAATATTATTGTTGATGGATCTGACGACATTTCTGAGCAGGATGTGGTGCAGGAGCCAGATGAGCCTACAACTGATTTGGATATTCCCATTGCTTTACGGAAGTCGAAGAGGAGCTGTGCCAAATATCCATTATCGGCCTCTGTATCTTTTGAGCGGCTATCTGGAGATTTCAGGTCATTTGTTATGGCACTTTCAGCTATAGATATTCCACGGAATCATCATGAGGCTCTGCAGGATAGTAGATGGCGGCTAGCAATAGAAGAAGAAATGGCGGCACTTCAGTCCAGAGGAACTTGGAGTTTGGTTTCTATACCTCCAGATGTGAGCCCAGTGAGCTGCAAGTGGGTGTTCACAGTGAAGCAAAATGCAGATGGCTCTATTGACAGGTACAAGGCGCGTCTGGTTGCACGTGGCTTCACACAGACATACGGGGTGGATTATCTTGACAGATTCTCGCCTGTGGCACGTCATTCCACTCTACGGATCTTGTTGTCAGTTGCAGTTGCTCGAGACTGGCCGCTTCATCAGTTGGGCGTGAAGAATGCATTCCTATATGGAGATTTGCAGGAAGAGGTTTATATGCAACAACCACCTGGTTTTGCTGTTGAGGGGAAGTGTTCCAAGGTATGCAGGTTGCATAAGGCTATCTATGGCCTTAAGCAGAGCCTCAGAGCATGGCTTCAGAAGCTCTCGGATCTCTTCGAGAAACAAGGATACAAACGCTCCAATGCTGATCATTCCTTGTTTGTACAGAAGACTGCTAGAGGTATCATTGTCATTATGGTTTATGTTGATGACATCTTGATTACAGGAGATGATGAGCAGGGCATAAGGCAGGCGAAAGAAATGCTGGGTAGTGAATTTGTTACTAAGGATCTTGGTGTCCTTAGATATTTTCTGGGGCTTGAATTTGCTAGAAATTCATATGGGCTTGTAATGTCACAAAGGAAGTATGTTACAGATCTGTTGAGTGAAACAGGTATGCTTGGGTGTCGACCTGCTACGACACCAATGGATCCCAGCATGAAGCTTTATGAAGATAACACTGAGGAGGTGGACATGAGAAGATACAGAGAACTGGTAGGCAAACTGTTGTATGTCACGATCACTAGACCAGATATATTATTTGCAGTGAGTTGTGTGAGCCAGTTCATGGAGCAACCACGCTAGGTGCATATGGATGCCATACATATGATTCTTAGATATCTCAAATCTTCTCCAGGTGCAGGTCTGCTATTCAAGAAAGGAAAGAGGATCTCTATCTCAGCATGTGCAGATGCAGACTATGCAGGATGTCCCAAGGATAGGAAGTCCACCTCAGGGTATGCCGTCTATGTTGGAGATGCCCTAGTCTCATGGAGAAGTAAGAAACAAACGGTAGTAGCTAGATCTAGTGCTGAATTCGAATATAGGGCTATGGCCCAGGCTACTACAGAGATGATGTGGGTGAAAGCAGTGCTTACAGACCTATGTTTAGATGTACCACTTCCTATGAACTTGGAATGTGATAATCAGGCCGCCTTGTTCATTGCAAACAACCCAGCGTTCCATGAGCGGACCAAGCACATTGAGGTGGACTGCCACTTTTTTTTTGAGGCTCCAAAAAGGGGGACACACTCGAAGGTGCTCACCCCAATGCATTAAAAAGAGAAAGAAATACTTACAAGGGGGAATGGAAGATCAGAAAATAAAAAGCAAGGTTACAAGGGGGGTAAGCAAAGGGCGTTACCCCCGCAACAAAAACATCATGTTACATTGAGGTCCAGTCATGTAGGAAGCCGGAGGCCGAGGAGCGAATGTTCTCCAAATAGAACCGCTGCCCAGCAAAGATAACTTCATTTCGTCCCAACCAAAGGCTCCAAAGCCGCGCAATTGGTTCCAGCAGCGATAACCGCGGTCGCCCCCTATCACAAAACAAGCTATGATAGAAAGATGCAAAAGATGACAGATCCAGCCAACCCAAGTCCTCCCACAGGGCACAAACACATCTGCAATGGAGGAAAAGGTGATCAATACTTTCCGTCTCCATGTCACAGAGGCCACAGGTAGGCGAAGAATTCGGAAACAGCCTAGCGCAGCGATCACGAGTTAGCAATCTTCCCCGACGGAGAAGCCAAAGGAAAATACCAACGCGCTCAGGGAGCTTGAACCCCCACAAGAATCTGCAGTCTCTCAAGAAAATGACATCAACCCTTGAAAAGTTAGGCAAGATAGCCTTATAAGCGTCACCGGTAGAGAAGGAGCCATTCTTCCAAGCCAAATAATCACGGCCCCGAGAAGGCACGGGGGCTTCATCAAGAGAGGAAATGAGAGAAATATAATCGAGCGTCCGCTGATCAGACAGGAGTTCAGAAATTGGAGGGCACCAAGCACGCCCATCCCAGCAACAGGCCACCGTGACATCCTTGTTGTTCACCAAAGCGTAAAGGCGGGAGTAGAGATTCCGTAAGGGCCCCCTTCCCGTCCAGTCGTCCTCCCAGAAACGAATCAAATTTCCATCACCGAGCTTAATAGAAAATAAAGAGCGATTTCGGTTAAGAGCGTCCATCACCCCCCCGCCAGAAAGATGATAGCTGACCCTGATAATTGCCACGAAAAGCCGAAACATAGCCATCCCCAGCCGCAACCCTCAATCAGTTTAACAAGAAATTGTCCTCCCTACCCCAAATTCTCGCCGCCCATTTGAGCAAGAGTGCATCGTTCACCGTCGCCAGGCGCCTCACGCCCAACCCTCCCTCCTTCTTAGGCCGCGTGACCTCCTCCCAGGCTACCAGGTGCACGCCCTTCCCCCCTCCCCCCTTCTTCCCCCACAAGAATCCCCGCATACACTTCTCCAAACGCGAACGAACTCCCTTTGGCATCCCACGCACCGAGAGGAAATAAATAGGGATGGAAGATAAAACCGATTTGAGAAGCACTAACCGCCCACCACGGGAGAGAATAGCCGCGCGCCACCCAGCCAAGTGATGCTCCAGCTTTTCGATAATTGACTTCCAATCACGAATGCGCGCACGGCCCACCGTCAGAGGTAAACCCGAGTAATCAAAGGGGAGATCGGAGGCAGGACAGTCCAGCAATCGCGAGCACTCCGCAGTCTCCGCCGCAGACAAGGAGAAAGGGATAGCCTTTGATTTGTTGCCATTTATTTGAAGACCCGAGAGCTCGCAGAAAATTTGTAGAGTAGTTGCCATAGGGGAAACATTCAAAGAACCCCCCTCGATGAAGCAAATGGTATCATCAGCAAATTGAACAAGCGGGACGTGGTAAGGGCCAAATGAATACCCACGAGACAGCCCAGCCGCAACAACACCCTCAATCATGCGCGGCAAAACATCTACCGCCAAAACGAAAAGGAGAGGTGCAAGGGGGCACCCCTGACGAATCCCCCTACGAGGTTGGAAAGTGCCCCCAACCGAATGACCATTGAGCATAAGTGAAAGGGTTGCCGTTGACACACAACGCCGCATCCACGAAATCCAGGTCGAGGGGAACCCCCTTCTCCAAAGAACGGACCATAAGAACCGCCAATCAAGAGTATCATAGGCCTTCGCAAAATCAATTTTCCAAAGAACCCCCTTTGAGGCATTCTTCCGCCACGCCACAATGATCTCCGAAACAACCGCATAACAATATGAAATCTGCCTTCCACGCACGAAAGCGGACTGCACAGGCGATATGAGCGAATCAAGGAGCGGGGCCAGGCGCCGCGCCAGGGCCTTGGCGATAATTAAGTAGATCGCATTAGAGATGGAAATCGGCCGGAAGTCCTCAATCCGAGTAGCCGAGGTGGATTTTGGTATGAGAACAATATGAGACCGATTGAGTATATCGAAGCCATCGTTCCCCTCGCAGAAGTCCCACGCCACAGCCAAAACATCGTTGGCAAGAACATCCCAGAAATCCTTGTAAAAACAAACCGGGAAGCCATCAGGCCCCGGCGCAGCATCAGAATTGAGGTCCCAAACGGCCCCCTTGAGTTCCTCCATAGAGAGCGGGCGCACGAGCGCCTCCGCGGCAGACGCTGGGAGAGCAGGAGCCCCTTGGCCCGACCACCGCCACTGTCGCGGAGCCGGGGACCCAAACGCGGCCCGAAAATAATTCCCCACTGCCACCCCCACATCATTCTCCCCCTCAAAAAGCGCACCGCTGATGGAAATAGATGAAATAGAATTCGAGCGGCGGCGGCCACTCGCCACCCTGTGGAAGTACGCAGCGTCCCCTTCCTTGAGCCACCTCACCCGTGAGCGTTGACGCCATTCGATCGATCTCTTTCGATCCTCCAGCCGTGCCGTCTCAATGGCGGCCGCGCGCTCAGCCAACTCCCCCGGAGTCAAATCCCTTTCGTTCTCGAGAAGGTCAAGCCGCAAAATCACAGCATCAGCCGCCAAGCGAGCACAAATACGAGCCTGCCGCGTCTCCCGTTTGAAGGAAGCGAGAACCGCTCGCAAGGAAGAGATTTTAAGGTCAAAGCGACGAGCGGCAGATCCCGCAAAAGAGGTCTGGTCCCAATGATTCCGAACAAGATCCTTGATCCCCGGCTCGATGAGCCAACAACGCTCATAGCGGAAAAGCCCACGAGGATTCTGCTCATCCCCGGAATCCCAAATGATGGGATTGTGATCAGAGAAGGAGCGAGGACGAGAACTGACTGCACAAAGGGGAAATGCCTCCATCATGCGAACATTGGCCAAGAAGCGATCAATCCGCGACCGGGAAGAATTCGATCTCCAAGTGTAAGAGATATCATTTGGCACCAGCCCCTCCAGGGCCAAATCCCGAATAAAGTTCATAAGGTCCCCAGAACCGGAATCGCTGCCCCCACGAGCACGGGGTCGATCCTGCGAGAGCAATGTGACATTAAAGTCACCCCCCAACAGCCAAGGTAAATCACCAAAAGCAAGCGCATCCTCCCGAAGGTCCTCCCAAAGATCCCTGCGAGCGATGTGAGAATTTGGCCCATAAACAGAAGTGAAGGCGACTCGCATATTAGTTTCAGACAAAGTCAGTACCACGGAAACGGAGTGACGCCCGACCCTCATGGATGAGAATGAGAGGCGCGAAGAGTGCCAAGCCACAAATAATCCGCCGCTCGCGCCATTCGCGTCCAACGAGCGAAACACATCCAACCCACCAGCACCAAAGGACCGCCATAAATCATCATCCAGCAGAGCCAGCTTGGATTCTTGAATAAAAGCGACGTCGCAACCCCACTCCAAAAGACGAGCACCCAGAATTCGGCGACGGTGACGGTCGCAAAGGCCACGCACATTCCAAGACGAAATCTTCATTAACAACAACGGGGACCCCAGGAAACCTCCAAACTAAAAAGCCAGTATCATATTCCAGGAGGCGATCGCCTCACCAAACGAATTAAGCCTGAAGCATCAGCCACCGCATCACGAAGCGAGATAGAAGAAGAGTCTCTGCTGGGAGAAGAGTGGGACGCGCTTCCAAGGCGGGAAGACCGCCTTCGACTGTAGGACCGTCCAAATCTTGATGGGGGAGAGTTGACCACAACGACGTCAAAGGAAGCTCCGCCGAAAAGGTTAGCAACTCCTGCAGACCCTACACCGCCCGACGAACCCCGCGAAGGGGGCCCATGTGGACTGCCACTTCATACGTGATATGATACAGAAAGGATTCATAGCTACATCTCATGTTACATTAGAGAATCAGACTGCGGACTTATTCACCAAAGCATTGCTACGAGACCCATTTCAGAAGTGTGCTTCCAAGCTGAGCATGATTGATATCTATGCTCCATCTTGAGGGGGAGTGTTAACGTCTACAGTAGTAGTAATATATGTACATTTCCTCTATTTTATTTTCTTCATAGTATGCTTTATGTAATTTACCCATAGGCTACTCTCCTATATAAGAGAGCCTAGGGTTCATGGAATAAACAACTTCTTCATTTTTCCCAACAGGTTATATGATGATGGCATTGAGGAGGTAGAGAGCACGAGATATAGAGAGCTAGTTGGGAAGCTTTTATATGCCACCATCACCAGACCAGATATAATGTTTACAGTAAGCAAAATTAGCCAGTTCATGGAGCAACTTAGAAAGGTGCATATGGGTGCTGTCTATATGATATTGAGATATTTGAAGAACTCACCTGGCTCAGGTCTTATATTCAACTGAGATACATCTCTTGAGGTGACAACTTCTGCATATGCTGATTATGCAGGTTGTCGTAGAGATAGAAAGTCTACTTCAGGCTTTGCTGTGTTTGTCGGGAGCTCACTTGTTTCATGAAAAAGCAAGAACAAGCAGTTATATACAAATCAAGTGCAGAATCTGAATGCAGGGCCATGGCACAATGGAGTGCAGAAATGATGCGGGTTAGATCGGGTACTGACTGACCTTACTATTGAGGTCCCTCTTCCTATGCAACTATTATGTGATAATCAAGCTGCACTATTCATTGCTAATAATCCCGCTTTTCATGAAAGGACAACACATATAGAAGTGGATTGTCATTACATCAGAGACCGGATCCAGAAGGGTCTCATATCTTCTGCTCATGTATCCACAGGAGATAAGACGACTGACATCTTCACTAAGGCATTAACGAAAGGTCCATTTCTAAGGTGCTGCTCCAAGCTGAGCATGATAGATATATATATGCTCCAGCTTGAGGGGGAGTGTTGAGATAAATATATCTCGTGATCTTTTTTATGTTTTATATTTCTCTATGTACTTATCATGTAATTAACCCAAGGGTTTTTCTCCTATATAAGAGAACCCTCGGTCTATTCTAATCGCATGGTTTTCTTTTCTCCCAACAGCTTGTTACCTGGTGAATCTCATGCCCTCATCTGTGTTGGGGGGGAAGATCCCATTCTTGATTGCGGTTCTCGAGAATGATCTTTTTTTCCTCACTCCTCAGGTATTTGGGTTAGTTGCCTTTGTTCACCATACATTTCCTGGCCATGACAAGCTCTCTCCTATAGCTGTCAAATGCGTCTTTGTGGGGTATTTCAGGACTCAAAAGGGATACCGTTGTTTTGATCATGTTCGAAGGAAATACTACGTTAGTACGGATATCACTTTCTTTTTGTCCATTATATTTTTTTCTCCTACGGGTGACAAGTTGATTTCTTTGGTATCCGGAGAAGAGGTAGACACGTGGCCTCAAATTTCAGCGAAATTCGGTCAAATTTCTATCGAATATCAATATCCGATCGAAATCAAAATTCGACTAAAATGGCCGAAATGACCGAAATATCCTAGTACAAGAAATGACCGAAATGACAAAATTTTGGTCGAATTTCTATCGAAATTCCACATAAATTCCGTTTCGGTCGGTCACCGAAATGGTGACCGAAGTCGACATTTAGGGCCTTGGGTAGACATGCCTCTATCTCCGAGTTTTCCTACCACATGTATACCCCCTTCACCACCTTCGGCCTCTACACCATCTTCCTCTCCGCCATCTTCACCACAATCTCCACCAATACCCTCCATTTTTTTGCCACATGTTTACACTCACAGACTTCTTGCACGAGCCTCCTCCATCATCCAACACGCACCATGTATGTTCTGAGCACGTGGTTTCTACTGATGACATTAATTATTTGCATTTACAACAGGATGAGCAGGTGGTTTGAGATGTTTTGATTTCAGGCACTGAGGAGGTTGGGGACCTTGACATGCCTATTGCTTTACGGAAGCAGAGGTATACTTGTGCTCGGTATGCTCTAGCTTCACATGTTTCTCTTGTACGTCTTTTAGAGGAGTTTCAAAGGTTTGTTGTTGGACTGTCTGTTGTAGATATACCATGTACATATCAGGAGACATTACAGATCAGTCAGTGATGTCTTGCTATGGAGGAGGAAATGATTGTGTTACAGTCTCGTGGTACGTGGAGTATTGTTCCTGCTCCACCAGGGGTTTCTGTTGTTGGGAGAAAGTGGTATTTACAGTAAAACACTGCGTTAATGGTATTGTGGAGAGATACAAGTCCATACTTGTTGCTCGTGGATTCACCCTAACTTATGGGGTGGATTATCATGATACCTTCTCTCTCGTTGCTAGTCATTATGCATTGAGAATTCTTATCTCTGCTGTTGTAATACGTAATTGGCCTTTGTTTCAGTTAGATGTCAAGAATGCTTTGTTGTACAATGACATACAGGAGGAAGTCTACATGCTGCAACCACCAGATTTTGCTGATGAGGGGGAGTCTTCTATGGCTTGTAGACTTCACAAGGCTATTTATGGCCTTCAGTAGAGCCCAATGGCTTGGTTCCAAAAGTTCTCTTGGTTGATTCAACAACATGGATTTGTCGGATAGACTGTGGATCATTCGTTTTTGTCTAGAGAATCCAAAGGGGTGTTCTTGCTATTTTGGTGTATGTAGGTGACATCATTGTTACAATGGATTATAAGAAGGGAATTCAAGCAGCTATATATTTACTTGGACAACAATTTGTGATTTAGGACATTGAAAATCTTCGCGATTTCCTTGGCCTTGAATTTGTGAGAAACCAGCACGACATGGTGATGAAGCAAAGGAAGTACGTGACTGATCTCGTAGCTGAGACGTGTATGACAGGATGTAGGCCCGCTATTACTCCAATGGATCCGAATGTCAAACTACATGATAATTATAGAGATATTTCTATATTCTATGTACCTTTTATATTACTTTTTTTCTTATTTCCATCTTATGTTATTTACGCATAGGCCTTCTCTATATAACAAAGTCTTGGGTTCTCTGGAATAAACAACGAATTTTTTTCTTCCAACATGGTATTAGAGCCAAAACCCTAGCCGCCCCCACCCCCTCTCCTCTCTCGCCGCCGCCCCTACCGCCGCCCCTCCTGCCGTCGCCCCCCTCCCACTGCCGACCCCCTCCTCCCTCCTGCTGTCGGCCTCCTCTTCACATCGTCGGCCCCCCTCCTCTTCTCACTGCTGGCCCCAAACCACTCCTCTCTTCCCGTCGCTGCCACCAATGGGTTTGAGTGCATAAGTCTACATATGCGCTCAAATCCCCTGATTTTTATGTAAATACTTGTTCCTTGGTCTACAAACCCTAGTTCCATATCTCCGGCACTATGTCAGGAAACAAGGTCGATATGCCCTCCATAGGCGCTTTTAAAGGTCTAGCGCCCATTGTCCAGATGGATGGGACGAATTATGAGTTCTTGGCGATGCAGTTCATGAGTCTCATGAAGTCGAATGGTAATAAGCATATTCTTACCGAAGATGAGCTGACAGAGAAAACTGGAGTTTATGCCTCATGGGAGGCCGATGATTCGTACGCCAAAGTCTGGCTTTTTGGTACACTGACGATGGAGATTGCTAATGATGTACTTCATCAACCCACTACTAAGGCGATGTGGGACATACTTGCAGCAACGTACTCGCATGTGCGAAATGAGACCAAGATCCTTCAACTCCAGCATGACATATTCACAGTAAAGCAGAAGGGACAACCTCTTCACTCCTTTATACATCTTTGCGAGGGATGCTTGAGAAGCTCTACAACATTATTCCTCTTATGGTAACTCTCGAGAAGTAGAAGATCTTTCGGAATGCTACCATGGTGGGGGTCTTACTTGCAGCACTTGACCCTGAATATGATGCTGCTCGCTCGCAGATTCTTGCAGATGCCACTATTCCTCCAATAAAGGAAGTTTACCAAATGCTTAGCCGGATTACTGTCTCGTCCAATGCTCCTACTCAGCCTCCTGCGATGGTGGCATCCAGAGGCAGAGGAGCCTCTTCTTCGTTTCGTGGCCGTGGACCTCGTAGTCGTGGCGACCGATTTTGTCAGCCCTGCACCTTTTGTCATCGCCCAGGTCATACAGAGGATACATGCTATTCTAAGCATGGTTTTCAGGCCTCGACACGTGTAGTTGAGCATGTTGCATCTCCACCATCATCTGTTTCATACCAGAAGTTTGAGAAACTTGTTGCCACATTGCGCGATATTATACCCCCTGCCTGTACATATTCTCAAGGAGGCAACTCGGATATAGCTGCTTCAGCCTCTGCCAGTACGTCAACCACTGCTAGCACCTCAGGTAGTGCTTATGCCTTCACTTCTTGTCATGGATCTGGCGTTTCAGATTGTATTATGGACTCCAGTGTGACACATCATCTTTGCTGAGACAAAGATAAACTTACATCCTATAGGGAGATTCCACCGGGGCGATATGCCGTGATAGCCAATGGGACTTATTCCCCCATCATTGGATATGGGGAGATATGTTTATCATCTTCCATGCATCTACAGAATGTGTTACATGATCCTGATTTTTCTATGAATTTACTTTCTATTAGTCAGATTATTAAGGATTTGCACTGTTTGACCCATCGTCTATTGTCTTTCAGGACATTTTTGCGGGCAGGGTGATTAGTTGTGGCTGTGAGCAGGATTGTCTTTATCTTCTGGTCCGAAATCCTTATGCTGGCGTATCCTCTCAGTCAAGTGGACTAGTTTCTCCATTTACTTGGCATCTACAATTTGGCCACCTCCCTCTTCAGAAGATGCGTCATATCTTGCCTCATATTTCACCCAGTTCTTCTTTTCAATGAGAAACATGTCAATTGGGAAAGCATCATAGATCTGCTTTTCCTAGTGTCAGTCTCGGAGCAGTAGCTCCCTTTTTGAATTATTTTATGTTGATATTTGAGATCCGAGTTGTGTTTTTGATCACTATGGGTACATGTTTTATCTTGTAGTTGTTGATGACTTTTCTCGGTTGTCATGGGTATTTTTGTTAATGAATAAATCTGAAGTAGGGGATGTGATAAAAAATCTTATAAATGAAGTGCATAGTGTTTTTTCTTCTACTGTGAAATTTGTGCATACTAATAATGCTTTGGAGTTGTGATCTCATGCTCTTTTACATTTCTTCTTGTCTCGAGGCATTATCGTTTAAACCACCTGTGCTTGCACGTCTCAACAGAATGGAGTTGCAAAGAGGAAGCCTCGTCATCTTCTTGATATCACTCGGACCTTACTTATCCAGAGTTGTGCTCCCATTTCCTTTTGGGGCGATGCAGTCCTTACGGCATGTGATCTGGTGAATCATATGTCATCCTCTATCTTAGGTGAGAAAGTTCCTCTTTCTGTTGTTTTTCCTGACAAGGAATTATTCTCACTTACTCCTCGTGTCTTTGTTGTTGTTGCCTTCGTACACCAGTTTTCTCCGGAACTTGACAAGCTCTCACCTAAGCTGTCAAGTATGTATTTGTTGGTTACTCTCCGACTCAGAAGGGTTACCGATGCTATGACCCTATAAACAAGAATTATTTTGTCAGTGCTCATGTCACATTCTTTGAGTCTGTGATTTATTTCTCCCCTGCAGGTGACAGGTTTGTCTCATCCACATCTGATGATGAGATCTATGTACCTCCTCCTCCTTTATGTCCGTCTTTTCCCATTCCAGTTCCTGTTTTTCCACCCCCACCACCACCACCTCCACAACTACCAGTTTCACCTCTACTGAAATTCTATACCCTCGGTTTGTTCCTGCTCATGGTACTCGTCAATCATCCAACATGCCTCAGGTTTGTCCAGATATTATTACTAATGATGGGTCTGATAATGTGCAAGTACGTGGTTCTTTGCAGGAGAATAGCATACCGATGTGTATTGTTTCTGATGAGCTGAATGTTCCTATTGCCATACGGAAGCAGAAGCGTACACGTGCATCATATCCACTTGCTTCACAGGTTTCCTTCCATCATCTCACAGGGGACTTTCAGAGGTTTGTTGTGGCTCTATGTGCCGTGGAAATACCACAGAATTATTAGGACGCCTTGAAGGTTGGCTGTTGGCGTTCAACCATGGAGGAGGAAATAACTGCTCTGCAGTCGCGAGGTACATGGAGCTTGGTTCCAGCTCTCCCAGGAGCATCTGTTGTCAGCTGTTAACGGGTATTTACTGTCAAATATCATGCATATAGAGCCTTGACCGTTACAAGGCAAGGCTAGTGCCACGCGGGTTCACTCAAACATATAACGTGGATTATATGGACACATTCTCTCCAGTTGCGCATCACTCGACTCTACGTGTCCTCCTGTCAATTGCCGTGGTACGTGATTGGTCCTTATTTGAGCTTGATATTAAGAATGTCTTTTTGTATGCGGATCTACGGGAAGAAGTCTACATGCAACAGCCTTCGAGGTTTGCTTTTGAGGGGGAGAGTCAATAGTGTGTAGACTTCACAAGACGATATATGGTCTTAAACAAACGGACGCGGTTTCAGATGCTTTTTGATCTAATTGAAAGGCAAGGGTTCAAAAGATCGAATGCATATCATTCTTTGTTTGTCCATAAGACTCTCAGAGGTACGGTTGTTATCATGGTGTATGTTGATTATATACTTTTTTTTTGACGCTCCAAAAAGGGGGAGACACTCAAAGGTGTTCGCCCCAGTTTATTAAGAAAGGTTTAGAGGAGATACTTATAGGGGGAAACAAAATATAAAAAGTCGAGGTGGATGGTGCATTAGGTACCATCCGCCACCCAAAACAAATTACATGGATAGCCAGTCCGCACAAAAATTGTTTGCAGCGATACAAATATTTTCCTTGTAGAAATGCTGTCCCGCAAATATCAATTTGTTTCTTCCCAGCCAAATGCTCCAAATACGCGCAACGGGAATGATTCTAACCGAGCGGGGGCGGGAAGAGGCATCAGCAAAGCTTTCCCAGAAGGCCATGAAGGAGGAGCGGTTAATCCAATCCACGTCAGCCCAAATGTCCTGCACGAGTGGGCATAAGAGGAAAAGGTGGCTGGAGGTTTCAGTTTCAAGGCCGCATAATCCGCAAGAAGAGGAGATGTTCGGGAAAATGGAGGCGCAGCGGTCCCGAGTAAGAAGTCTTCCCCGTCTGAGAATCCAAAGGAAGATGCCAATCCTTTCCGGAATCTTGAGATTCCAAATAAAATTGCAGTGAAGGGAAAGGGCGGCATCCGCAGACAAGTTAGGAGGGAGGATAGAAAGATAAGCTTTACGAGGCGTGAAATTCCCGTCCTTCCAGCCAAAATGGTCACGGCCCGAGGAAGGCGAGGGAGCGTCCGCAAGAAGAGAAAGCAAAGCCGTGAGATCAGAGAAACGCTGGTCAGAAAGGGTGGCCAAAATGGTAGGGCACCAGACGCCATTGCTCCAGCAAGAAGCCACCGTAGCCATCTTATCCGCAGCCATCGCAAATAGACGTGGAAAAAGGTTCATGAGAACGCCCTTCCCGGACCAGTCGGCACTCCAGAAGCGAAAAGACCTCCCGTCACCGAGAACCGGAGCCAGCAGGGAGCGATTATTGTTGAAAATAAATAGGATATCACGCCAGAAATAGTTGGATGGGCCCACAGTGGGTCCGCCAAAAATGGAATCGAAGGCGTGCCCAGCAATCTCGCGAATGCATTGAAGCATAAAGCTCTCCTCCCTGCCCAGCAACCTCACCGCCCACTTGAGTAGCCATGCATCCCGGGTCGCCTCCATACGCCTGACACCAAGGCCCCCCTGATTTTTCGGCCGAGAGATCTCATCCCAGCCCACCAAGTGCATTCCCCTCCGATTCGAACCATTCTTGCCCCATAAGAACCGCCGCATAGCTTTCTCCAGATGAGGTTGACAGGAGAGGATATAGAGAGATGGTGGGAATGCTCGTCTATATTACTATCACTAGACCTGATATCGCTTTTGCAGTGAATCGAGCGAGTCAGTTCATGGAACAACCCAAACAAGTACATATGGATGCCATATACATGATACTGAGATATCTAAGGGCGTCTCCAGGCGCAAGATTATTGTTCATGAAAGAAACAAACATTTCTGTTTCTGCATGTGTTGATGCAGACTATGCAGGATGCCCTAAGGATCCAAAGTCTACTTCAGATTTTGCGGTGTTCGTTGGTGGTTCTTTGGTTTCTTGGAAAAGCAAGAAACAAACAGTAGTGGCTAGATCTAGTGCTGAATCTGAATACTTGGCCTTGGCACAAGCAAGTACTGAGATGATGTGGGTTCGAGCCGTGTTAGAAGATTTGCATACAGAGGTACCTCTACCCATGCAGCTACAATGTGATAATCAAGCCGCACTATTCATTGCTAACAATCCTGGTTTTCATGAAAGAACAAAGCATATTGTGGTAGACTGCTACTTTACTAGAGATATGATCCAAAAAGGCTTGATTTCTACTTCCCATGTTAATTCAGGAGAGCAGACTGCCGACATCTTCACCAAGCCACTGCTCAGTGGGCCATTCCAGAGTTTTCTTCCAAACTGTGCATGATTGATATCTATGCTCCATCTTGAGGGGGAGTGTAGGTAGAAATATTTTTATATTCTATGTATATTTTATGTTACTTTTATTTTCTTATTTCCATCATATGTAATTTACCCGTAGGCCTTCTCTATATAAGAGAGCCTAGGGTTCCCTGGATTAAACAACGAAACCTTTTCTTCCCACAATAATGATTTTGAGGAGGCTAAGAAGAGATGGTATGGAGAGTTAGTGGGGAAGCTGTTATATATCACAGTTACCAGACCAGGTATATCGTTTTCGGTGAGTAGAGTTAGTCAGTTTATGGAGCTGCCTAGGCAGGTATATTTGGATGCTGTTTACATGATTCTGAGGTATTTGAAATTTTCTCCATGTGCACGAGTCTTATTCAACACGATACATCTCTTTCAATTACAACATGTACTGATGCAGATTACGCAGGATGCCCCAAGGATAGGAAGTCTACCTCAGGATTTGCTGTTTTTGTGGGGAGTTCACTTGTTTTATGAAAGAATAAGAAACAGACAGTTGTTGCTAGATCTAGTGCCGAATTAGAATATAGGGTCATGGCACACGGTAGCACGGAGATGATGTGGGTCAGATCTGTCTTGACTGACCTAGCTATTGAAGTGCCACTTCCCATGCACCTCTAATGTGAGAACCGAGCTGCTCTGTTTATAGGCAATAATCCTGCCTTCCATGAAATAACCAAGCACATTGAGGTAGATTGTCACTATACTCGTGATATGATTCAGAAGGGATCTATCTCCACATCTCATGTCACTTCAGGAGATCACACTGCAGATATGTTTACCAAAGCTCTTGCTAGATGCCCATTTCATCATTGTTGTTCCATAGTGAGCATGATAGATATACATGCTCCAGCTTGAGGGGGAGTGTTGAGATAATTATTTATGTTGGTTCTTTATTTTCTTTGTCGTTTTTGTGTAATTTACCCATAGAGCTTTTCTCCTAAGGTCACTTGAATGATCAATTCTGTTTTTTCTCCCTTCCACATACTCCAAAACCCAACACACCCAATGTAGAGATATATGTTAAGTTATGCTATTATGTTATTTAGTATTGTTTCTTATTTTCTTTCGTCTTATGAACGCTTTATGTAATTTACCCATAGGCGCCTGTCCTATATAAGAGAGCCTAGGGTTTGTGGAATAAAGTATGTACTCATTTTCTTCCAACATGGTATCAGAGCAACGGTCCTACATCGGGGCTCGAATAACTAAACCTAATCCCCACCCGCCGGCCTTTCTCTCTCTCTCTCTCCAGCGTTGCCTCCTTCGTCAGCGCCGCCTCCTTCGTCAGTGCCACCTCCTCTCCTGTGCGCTTGTGCGCTTAGCATCTGTGGCCACAACACATCTACCCTAGTGCAACTGTGCGCTCACCCCCGTGCGATTGCGCGCCCAGTCCCATGCACATAAGCGCCCAGTCCCTTGAGCTCGTGCGCCTGTGCACAGTCCAGACTGTGCGCCGGTGCACCTCCAGCCCATACGTCTTAACGCAGGCTCCTGTGTGCAGGTCTTCACCGTTGTCTAGTCCTATCATGCTGAGATTAGTTGCATGAGTCCACACATGCAATCCAATCTCATTATGTTGGTGTAGACACAATCCTATCAAGTATTCGTCTTAACCTTCTCAAGCAAATGTGTCAGAGAACAAGGTCGATATTCCCTCAACAGGCGAGGTCCCATGCCCATAGTCAAGATGGATGGGTCAAATTATGAACTGTGGGCTATGCAGTTCATGGGTATGATAAAGTGTACCGGTAAGAAACATATTCTTACCGAGAAAGAATCGGCTATGAAGACTGGGGTTAACGTCTTATGGGAGGCGGATGATGCATATGCTAAAGTATGGCTCTCAGGTACGTTGGCAATAAAGATTGCCAATGATATACTCCATCAGCCCATAACCAAAGCGATGTGAGATATTCTTTCCGCTACGTATTCACGAGCTAAGAATGGGATGAAGTTTTTACTGCTCCAACATGATATCTTTACTATCAAACGGAATGGACGTCCACTACACTCTTTATTTACATCCCTACGTGGGATGTTTGAGAAGCCGTATAGCTTTATGCCTCTCACATCTACTCCTGAGCAACAGAAGACTTATAGGAATCCCACCATGGTAGGTGTATTCCTGGCAACACTTGATCTATAACACGAGTTGACACATTCTCAGATCCTGGCAGACTCTATTATTACTCCTATGGAGGAAGCTTTCCGCAGATTCAGTCGTATCACTGTCCCATCTTCTACTGCAAATCAGACAACTTCAACAATGGCTGCATTCCGAGGTCGCGGTGGTTCTTCTTCATTTCGTGGTCGTGGACCTCGGGGAAGGGGTGGTCTTGTTCGCCAACTATGTACTTTCTGTCATCGCCCGGGACATACTGAGGATAGATGCTACTCCAAGCATGGATTCCTGGCTTCTCCATGAGTGGCTGAACAGATTGAGCCTCCAGCTGCTTCCTCTTTGGATCAACGCTTTAATGATCTTGTAGCTCGTTTGAGGGATATTATACCACCATATGATCCTGTGATGCCTTCGCTAGTATCCGAGAGCCCTCTCGATGTTGCTGTTTTAGCCTCCTATAGTACCTCAGGTAGTACTTATGCTCTCACTAACAGTAGTGGATTTGATATTATATAGCGGATTATGGACTCAGGTGCTATACACCGTCTGTGTGGTGATCGGGGTCAACTTACAACTTACAGACATGTTCCTCTAGGATGCACTGTAGTTATTGCAGATGGGGCACACTCCCCGTTTACTGGTTAGGGGGAGATTATGTTGACACCCTCTATGCATCTAAAGAATGTGTTGCATGCACCTGATTTCTCTATGAATTTGTTGTCAATTAGCCAGATTACGAAGGATTTACAATGTCGAGCTATTTTTGATCCATCTTCTCTTATTTTTCAAGACATCCTTACGGGCAACGTGATTGGGCATGGCCGTGAATAGGGGGGTCTCTATCGACTAGTTCAGACTCCATATGGCGGAATCTCCTCTCTACATGCTGGACCTGTATCACCTTTTATGTGGCACCTGCACTTTGGTCATCTCCCGCTTTAGAAGTTATGTCGTGTTCTGCCTCAGATTTTGCCTCATACGTCCTTTCAATGTGAGGCTTGTCAGTTGGGAAAGCATCATCGGTCTACCTTTCCCTTTCGTTAGAGTCGTAGTAGTACCTCCAATTTTAAGCCGAGTCGTGCACCTGATTATCAGGGGCATATGTTTTATCTTGTCTTCGTTGATGATTTTTCTCGTCTATCGTGGGTATTCTTATTAAAGAATAAATCTGAAGCTGGAAATGTCATCGAAAATTTCATAAATGAAGTTCGTAATGTTTTTTCTGCCCTTGTGAAAATTGTGAGGACTGATAATGCCTTGGAATTTTGTAGTAATACTCTATCCAGTTATTTTTCTACCTAAGGAATTATTCACCAAACTTGTGCCTATACTTCCTGTTGAAGGGAACAAGCGAGATGCATTCCATTAACCCTAGAGCTCTCTTATATAGGAGAAAAGCTCTATGGGTAATTTACATAAACATGACAATTAGAAAGACTAAATAATATAATTACTCTAACACTCCCCCTCAAGCTGGAGCATATATATCCAACATGCTCAGCTTGGAACAACAAAGATGAAATGGACCCCTAGCAAGGGCCTTGGTGAACATGTCCGCAACCTGCACTCCTGATGATACATGAGAAGTTGAAATAAGTCCTTTTTGAATTAAGTCCCGTGTATAATGGCAATCCACTTCAATGTGCTTTGTCCTCTCATGAAAGGCTGGATTATTGGCTATGAACAATGCTGCTTGATTATCACATTTCAGATGCATGGGAAGAGGAACATCCATAGTTAAATCAGTCAAAACGGATTTAACCGACATCATCTCAGCACTACCTTGGGCCATTGCCCTATATTCTGACTCTGCACTGGATCGAGCCACTACAGTTTGCTTCTTACTCTTCCAAGCTACTGGTGAGCTGCCAACAAATACAATAAAGCCTGAAGTTGACTTTCTATCATTAGGACACCCAGCATAGTCTGCATCAGCACAACCTGTGACGGATATAGAGGTATCTCTTCTAAACAGAAGAGCAGTACCCGGAGACGATTTCAGATATCTCAAGATCATAAAAACAACATTCATGTGAGCCTGCCTGGGTTGCTCCATGAATTGGCTTACCCTACTAACCGCAAAAGCTATATCTGGTCGGGTAATAGTAACATACAAGAGCTTTCCCACTAGCTCTCTATATCGTCTCTTGTCTACCTCCTCAGAGTCATCATCATAAAGTTTGACATTAGGATCCATAGGAGTAGCAGCTGATCTACACCCTGCCATACCTGTCTCAGATAAAAGATCAATAACATACTTCCTTTGTGTCATTACCATGCCTTGCTTGTTTCGCGCAAACTCCAGCCCCAAAAAGTACCATGTCACCTCGATCGGCGACTCTTATGGGAGGATTTGAATGCTGATGCTGCGGCCCTAGGGAGCATCCCTTGGATTGTGGGGGGGGGATTTTAATGTCACTCTTCTCGCTTGCGACCGCCCTCGTGGTAGAGGGGGTCGGGATCCCGGCTCGAGTGATTTTTTGGATTTCATACATGGCTTGGCTCTCGAAGATTTGGTGGCAAATGATATTTCTTTCACGTGGCGAAACTCATCTTCGCGGTCACGCCTTGACAGATTTTTTGCTAATAATGGCTGGATGGAAGCCTTCCCACTATGCTCCATTTCTTCTAGGCCGCGATCCTTTTCTGATCACTCTCCAATTATTTGGGAGGCTGACGACTCATCCCGTCCCCATGGTATTTTCCGATATGAGAGGAGCTGGCTACTGGAATCAGACTTTATGGATTTGGTCCGCAATCACTGGTCTCAGCTCTCTTTCCTCGGGCATGCGGCTCGCTGCTTTGATCTTAAGCTTTCATCGCTTCGCCGTGCCCTCGCCGCTTTCAAATTTTCCACCCGGCAAGCTAGGCTTTTGGCTCGGAATAACGCGGAGGAAATCATTCTTCGGCTTGATCGTTTGGAGAACGATAGAGAACTCTCTCCTCATGAATTATCGGAGCGATCCTCGGCTTCTTTTGTAATCTTGGAGGACGACAGGAAGAAGGCGATCGAATGGAGGCAGCGCTCTCGTATTCGTTGGCTTAAGAGTGGCGACGCTAACACTGCTTTCTTCCACCGGGTCGCCAGTGCTCGCAAGCGCGCTAATCGTATATCCACCATTGATATTGGGGGCGTCTCTGTCCAGGGCTCTCGTGAAATCGGCTCCGCATTGGTTGATTACTTCAAGAACTTTTTTGATCGTCAACCCTCCTCTCCGTGGCGATGGTCTGCCTTCGGGATCCCCTCTCTCGCCTCTGCAGATGCAAATATATTAACTCGGCCCTTCACGCTTGAGGAGCTTAAGCGGGCGGCTTGGGACCTTAACGTCGACGCTTCCCCTGGCCCCGACGGCTTCCCCATCTCGTTCTACAGGGACTTCTGGGATGTGATCTCTAATGATGTTCTTGATGTCGCTCTCGAGTTTTGCAATGGAAATCGGGGGTTCGACAGGATTAACCGGGCCAACATGGTTCTTATTCCTAAGTCTCATGGGGCCTCTCGTATCGAGGATTTTCGCCCTATTGCTATTTCAAACGGTATCTACTTGATCATTGCAAAGGCTCTGGCTATTCGGCTTGCTCCCCTCCTGGATTCTCTAATATCTCCCGCTCAGGCCGCATTTATCAAGGGGAGAAAGATCTCCGACTGTTACGCGCTGGCGTCTGCAATCATTGACGCCTGGCATAGAAATGGCATGAAGGGGATTCTATGGAAAATAGACTTTGCTAAGGCCTACGACTCTTTGGATTGGCGCTTCCTTTGGGGGGTTTTAAAGGCTCGGGGCTTCCCTCCGCTGTGGATCTCATGGGTTAGACGATGCGTTACTACTGTCTCTTTCTCCCTCTCTATTAACGGTCGGCCGACCGGGGGACTTCTTCAGCCTCGGAGAGGGGTTGGTCAGGGCTGCCCCCTCGCTCCTCTCCTCTTCGTTCTGGCCGCTGACGTTATGCCTCGCATGATCCAGGGTGTGGCAAATGCTGGTCTTACACGCGGCTCTTTTTTGGATAACCTTCATATCCCTCTAATTCAATTCGCGGATGACACCCTTTGTTTTATTGAGGGAGGCCGGTCTCAGGCTTTGGGGATGGCCACTACGATTCAACTTTTTTGCGAGATCTCGGGACTCCACATCAATGGCGCTAAATCAAAGGTGGTGCCTTTTGGCTTATCGGCTCTTGAGGCCGGGGAGTGGTCCTCTCTTTTGGGGCCTTCCCTCGGGGAGCTTCCGCTTGAATACCTGGGTTTGCCTCTCTCTCTTGGTCGGCCGCGCTTGCGGGACTATCACAGGGTGATTGAAAAGGTGGAAGCCAGATTGGCTGGTTGGCGTTCGTCAATGCTATCCAAAGGCGGTCGATTAGTGCTTATCAAATCGGTTCTCTCGGCTATCCCCATCTACTTCTTTTCGGCTCGCGGATTGCCCAAAGGAATCCGCCTCCGCCTGGAGAAAGCAATGAGGCGTTTTATGTGGGGCAAGAATGGTTCTGACAGAAGAGGCTTGCACTTAGTTGGGTGGGACGACATCTCTAGGCCGAAAAGTGACGGGGGTCTTGGCGTTAGGCGCTTGGAGGTGGTTCGTGATGCTTGGCTCCTCAAGTGGGCGATGAGGCTTCTTGGCCGGGACGAGAGTTTCTTACTGCAGTGCCTACGCGTGGCAGCTGGACATGCTTTTGCATCCGTTTTTGGCGGCCATTCCCCGGGTCCCTCCCATTCTTTCTGGCGCGATGTCTTGTATGTTTTCAACTCTAACCGCTCGCTGGTTGCTCCGGCTATAGGCGATGGGAGATCTTTTCACTTCTGGACTGTGGATTGGTCCGGGAAGGGCATTCTCAAGAATCTTTTTCCTCGTCTATATGCGATGGCCGGGGACAAACTCGCCTCAGTGGCCTCTTGCTGGGCCGATGGCGTCTGGTTCCCTATTTTATTGGGCACGCTCTCCGACCAACGACTCTCTGACTTCTTAGATTTGTTGACTCTTCTTGCGGACGCCTCTACGCCTTCTTCGGGCCGTGATCATTTTGTTTGGTTGAACGGGACCTTCTCCACTCGAAAGGCTTATCTCTCCGTTCTCCCCCCTGTATTGAATGCGGATGCATCTCTTCTTCGTCACTGCGAGCTCATTTGGGATCTCAAGATTCCGGAGAGGATCGGCGTTTTCCTTTGGCTTCTCAGACGTGGAAGATTGCCTACGCGTGACCGATGCGCCTCCATTTTACCGAATATCTCATCTTCCTGTGGCTTGTGCGGTCTCGACATTGAAACCTCCGACCACCTCTTCTTGCTATGTCCCTTCGTGCAGGCCATCTGGGATGGCGTGGGATGGGTGAATCGCTCCTCCATGCTTGACTTTTGGGAGAGCCTTGCTGCTGCATCAACTCGCCCCAGATCGGTTAGAATTGTCCCCATTGCGCGTATTTGGAGCATTTGGCTGGGAAGAAACAACTTGATTTTTGCGGGGCAGCGATTCTATAAGGAAAATATATGTATCGCTGCAAATAACTTCTGTACGGACTGGTTATCCATGTAACGTTTTTCTTTTGGGTGGCGGATGGTATCTCTTGTACCATCTACCTTGACCTTGTTGTCTCCCCCGCTGTAAGTATATTTTACCTTCATTTTCAATAAATTGTGGCGAACATCTTTGAGTGTATCCCCCTCTTTTGAGAGTAAAAAAAAACGAACTGCTCGCTAAGAAAATCCTTGGCTGCTTGAATGCACTGCTCATTATTGCCCGTTGTTGGGAAAAGAGAATGAGATAATTTCTATTCCATAGCCCTAGGCTCTCTTATATAGGAGAGTAGCCTATGGGTAAGTTACATAAAGAGCATAACAAGAAAAGAAAATAACGAAGAGGTACAATAACTCAATATGCGTCAACACTCCCCCTCAAGATGGAGCATAGATGTCAATCATGCTCAGCTTGGAAGCACACTTCTGAAATGGACCTCGTAACAATGCCTTTGTGAATATATCTGCAGTCTGGTTCTCTGAAGTAACATGAGATGTGGCAATAAATCCTTTCTGAATCATGTCTCGTATGAAGTGACAATCCACCTCAATATGCTTGGTCCGTTCATGGAATGCAGGGTTGTTTGCACTAAATAAAGCAGCCTGATTATCACACTCCAAGTTCATAGGAAGTGGAACATCTAAGCACAAATCTGTCAGCACCGCTTTCACCCACATCATCTCTGTAGTAACCTGGGCCATTGCCCTATATTCGGATTCAGCACTAGATCTAGCTACCACAGTTTGTTTCTTGCTCCTCCATGAAATTAGGGCATCTCCAACATAGACAGCATACCCTGAGGTGGACTTCCTGTCCTTAGGACAGCCTGCATAGTCTGCATCTGCGCATGCTGAGATAGACATCCCCTTTCCTTTCTTGAATAGCAGACCTTTACCTGGAGAAGATTTGAGATATCTAAGTATCATATGTATTGCATCCATATGCACTTGGCGTGGCTGCTCCATGAACTGGCTCACACGGCTCACTGCAAATAATATATCTGGCCTAGTGATCGTGACATATAACAGTTTGCCTACCAGTTCTCTATATCTTCTCCTGTCCACCTCCTCTGTGTCATCATCATACAGCTTCATGCTAGGGTCCATTGGTGTCGTAGCAGGTCGACACTCTAGCATACCTGTCTCACTCAGTAGATCTGTAACATACTTTCTCTGTGACATGACTAATCCATACGGATTTCTTGCAAATTCCAGCCCCAGAAAATATCTAAGGACTCCCAGGTCCTTGGTGACAAACTCGGTCCCCAGCCTTGCCTTTGCCTGCTCAATGCCCTGGTCATCATCACCTGTAATCAAGATATCGTCAACATAAACCATGATTACAATAATTCCTCTCACCGTCTTCTGTACAAACAAGGAATGATCAGCATTGGAGCGTTTATATCCTTGTTTCTCAAAGAGGTCTGACAGCTTCTGGAACCATGCTCTGGGACTCTGCTTAAGGCCATAGATGGCCTTATGTATGCAAACCTTGGAACACTCCCCCTCAACAGCAAAACCTGGTGGCTGTTGCATATAGACTTCCTCCTGCAAGTCTCCATACAGAAATGCATTCTTCACATCTAATTGATAGAGTGGCCATTCTCGAGTGACTGCAAGTGATAGCAGGATCCGCAGAGTAGAATGACGCGCCACAGGAGAGAACGTGTCAAGGTAATCTACCCCATATGTCTGTGTGAATCCCCGTGCAACTAGGCGTGCCTTGTACCTGTCAATGGAGCCATCTGCATTGTGTTTAATTGTAAACACCCATTTGCAACTCACCGGGTTGACATCTGGAGGTATAGTAACCAAACTCCATGTTCCTCTAGACTGAAGTGCCGCCATCTCTTCATCCATTGCTAGCCGCCATCTAGAATCCTGCAAAGCCTCATGGTGGTTCCGTGGAATAGTTGTAGCTGAAAGTGCCAATGCAAACGTCTTGAAGTGTCCAGATAGCCGTTCAAAAGACACGGCTGCTGATATTGGGTATTTGGCACAGCTTCTCTTCGACTTGCGTAGAGCGATTGGAACATCCAAATCCTCTGTGCTATCAACAGGCTCCTGTAATGCATCCTGCTCAGAAATGTCGTCAGATCCATCAACATTAATATTTTCATTACATACCATAGGCGAGCTAGTTGACTGGTCAGGACCATGAGCTTGATTCGGCCTGCGGGTGTAATGGAATGGTAACGGGGATACGGTTGATGGCGGTGGTGGTGGTGGTGATGGTGGTGGTGGTGATGATGGTGACGGTGGTGACGGTGGTGAGATTGGTGGTGTCATGAAAACGATATCAGGAGATATAGGTGGTGGTTGCATGTTCCCTTTTTCTGAAAAATACATAATGGATTCAAAAAATGTAACATCTGCACTGATCATATACCGCCGACGCACAGGGTCAAAACACTTGTACCCCTTTTGAGTTCTGGAGTACCCCACAAAGACGCACTTGACAGCCCTAGGAGAGAGCTTGTCAGAACCAGGTGACAACTGATGGACAAAGGCGACAGACCCAAACACACGAGGGGTAAGAATGAACAGATCCTTGTCAGGATAAATAAGTGAAAAAGGAATCTGTTCATTCAAGACGGATGAAGGCATACGATTGATAAGATAGCATGCAGTAAGAACTGCATCACCCCAGTATGAGTACGGAACATGACTCTGAATAAGAAGTGACCTTGTGACATCTAGTAGGTGACGGTGTTTTCTTTCTGCAACCCCATTTTGCTGAGACGTATGAGCACAAGAAGTTTGATGTATGATTCCTTTCGAGGAGTAGTAGTTAGCTAGATTGTTGGTGCACAACTCCAAAGCATTGCCACTTCTCATAATTTTGACAGACGTGGAAAAAACATTCTGAATCTCATTTAGAAAGTGAATAATAATATTTCCTGCTTCAGACTTATTTTTCATTAGAAATACCCATGACGCTCTAGAATAGTTATCCACAAATACAATATAAAACCTGTGTCCCTGATGATCGGGAACACGACTCGGACCCCAGACCGACATGAAACAACTCAAACTTGGAGTTACTACTCCGACCTTGACTGCTGGGAAAGGACGACCTGTGATGTTTTCCCAACTGACACGCCTCACACTGGATAGGTGTGTGAGAGAGACTATAGGGTAGGACAAGACGCAACTTCTGGAGCGGTAAATGACCATAACGCAGATGCCACAGGAGAGGAGATACTTGTTCAACAGGAGAGGATGTGGTTCCAGCAAACGGGGTCTGGTTCAGACGGTAAAGGCCTCCTTGCTCATAGCCATGACCAATCACGTTGCCCGTACGGATGTCCTGAAAAATCAAAGAAGATGGATCAAAAATAGCTCGACAGTGGAGATCCTTCGTAATCTGACTAATTGACAATAGATTCATAGAAAAATGTGGTGCATGTAGGACATTCTTCAGCTGCATAGAGGGTGTCAATCTAATCTCCCCCTGACCAGTGATAGGGGAATGCGTGCCATCAGCAATTACTACTGTCCGTCCTGGAGGAATCTGGGTGTATCCTGTAAGTAGGCTCTGGTCGCCACATAAATGATGTGTGGCGCCCGAGTCCATGATCCATGGCAATATATGAGATCTACTACTGTGGAGTGCAAGTGTACTACCTGAAGTACTAGTAGATGCAGAAGTAGAGGCAGAGGCAGCAGTATCAGTATGACTCTCTGTAGTCGTTGCTGGGCCAGATGGTGGTATGATGCCCCTGAGGCGGGCAACTAGATCATCAAATCGTTGATCCAGGATAGCAGCAGATAGGGGCTCTATCTGCTCTGCGGCTCGTGCAGATGCAGGGAATCCATGCTTTGAATAGCATGTGTCCTCATTGTGCCCAACTCGGTGACAATATGTGCAGGTTGGCCTAGTACGGCCACCCCTTCCACGAGGAGTACGCCCACGGCCTTGGTGATGAAACCCGCGGCCTCTGTTGGCCGCCATAGCTGAGGAATTCTGACTAGCAGCAGGTGAAGGCATTGTGATCCTGCTCAATCTGTGAAAGGCTTCCTCCATGGGAGGAATAGTCGAGTCCGCTAAAATCTGAGAACGTGCTGCCTCATATTCTGGATCAAGTGCAGCGAGAAACACACCCACCATAGTAGCATTCCTGTATGTCTTCTGCTGCTCGGGCGTAGCTGTCAAGGGCATGAAGCTATATAGCCTCTCAAACATCCCTCTCAGTGATGTATAGAGAGAATGTAGTGGACGACCATTTTGCTTGATGGTGAAGATATCATGCTGGAGTTGCAGAATCTTTGTCTCGTTCTTGGCCTGAGAGTATGTGGCCGCCAGAATGTCCCACATATCCTTCGCTGTGGGTTGATGGAGAATATCATTGGCAATCTCAATTGCCAATGTGCCAGATAGCCAGACTTTGGCATATGCATCATCAGCCTCCCAGGAGGCATAGGTTCCAGTCTTCTCAGCAGGCTCTGATTCAGTAAGAATATGCTTCTTACCCGTAGACTTCATCATGCTCATGAACTGCATTGCCCACAGTTCATAGTTGGTACCATCCATCTTGACAATAGGCGCAGGACCACGGAATGCGCCAATAGATGGGATATCTGCCTTGCTCTCTGACATATTGCAAAATAAAGACTGGAATGACTGACAAATGATATGTTTTGTCTACAATACCATGGATGGGGGTAGTTGCATGTGTAGACTTCAAGCAACTATCCCCATAAAGAAGTTTGTGCTAAGATCTATACGCACAAAGAAGTTGCGCACAGGCCGCACAAGGGAGGCACCGTTGACGCACGACTGAGGCGCACAGGGGCTTGTGCTAGCGCACGGTTGATGCACGCAGGAACAGGGCACAGCGCGCAAGGATGCGCAGGGGGGCTGTGCATGCAGGTGCTGCGTGTGCGGCACGCTAGGGCTGCGCGTGCGGCACGCTAGGGCTGCGCGTGCGGCACGCTATGGCTGTGCACGGGCTGCACAGGGGCTGCGCTAGGGCAGCGCAGGGGCTGCACAGGGGCTGCGAGGGGCTGCAGGGGCAGCGCCGGGGCTGCGCAGGGGCTGCGTCCGGTAGAGGCGGCGGCGTTGAGGGCACGCCGATCGAGAGAGAGAGAGAGAGAGAAGAAGGCCGGCGGGTGGGGTGTTAGGGTTAGGGTTTCGAGAACTCCGGTCTAGGACCGTCGCTCTGATACCATGTTGGGAAAAGAGAATGAGATGATTTCTATTCCATAGCCCTAGGCTCTCTTATATAGGAGAGTAGCCTATGGGTAAATTACATAAAGAGCATAACAAGAAAAGAAAATAACGAAGAGGTACAATAACTCAATATGCGTCAACACCTGTAATAACAATATCATCAACATACACTAAGATGATCACAATACATCGCTGGTCTCTCTTTACAAAGAGAGTATGATCTGCTGTAGATCTGACGAAGCCCTTTTGTTCAATCAACTCCGAGAGCTTCTGAAACCAGGCCCGTGGACTCTGCTTCAGGCCATATATGGCCTTATGAAGACGACATACCATACTTGAGTCCCCCTCAACAGCAAACCCTGGTGGCTGCAGCATATACACTTCTTCCTGCAGGTCACGATACAAGAAAGCATTCTTGACATCCAATTGAAATAGGGGCCAGTCACAGACAACAGCCACCGCAATGAGAATCCGTAGGGTAGAGTGTCGTGCTACTGGAGAAAACGTCTCCTGATAGTCCACCCCATATGTTTGGGTGAACCCACGAGCAACCAACCTGGCTTTGTATTTATCAACCGTACCATCAAGCTGATTTTTAACTGTAAAGGACCCATTTGCTGCCCACAACTGACGCACCTGGTGGAAGTTGCAGAACACTCCACGTACCACTCGACTGCAATGCCACCATCTCCTCCTCCATAGCTAAATGCCACGGACCGCTCTGTAGGGCCTCCTGATATGACCGTGAGATCTCCACAGGTAACCCAACAACAAACTGACGAAAGTCCGGAGATAAACGCTCCAACGAAGCCTGAGAGCCAAAGTCCACCCCATATTTGGGATTCATCGTCCGAGCATGCGTCTGCCTTCGATGGGCAATAGGGATGTCTAGATTATCAACTGGAGGAGTAGAATCATCTGTAACCTGTACATCCATCTGTACATGCAAATCACCCGTGCCATCAGAAGAACTCAAATGATCAGTACATACCTCGGGCGTGCTGGATGATGGAGGAGGCACATGAGCAGAGGGCCGACGCTGATAGACATGAGGATAAAAAACAGTAGGTGGTGGTGTTGGTGGTGGTGGTGGATTGGGCTGTGACGGTGGCGGTGATGTCGGAGTAGAGCATGGAACAGATGGAGGAGGAGGCACATAGAAATTGTCCTCTTCCTCTGAGTGAGTGAGTCTGTCACCTGTAGGAGAAAAATACATAATGGACTCAAAGAAGGTGACATCTGCACTCACATAGTACCGTCGTCGAACTGGATCAAAACACCGATAACCTTTTTTTGGTTTTTGAATAACCCACAAACACACATTTGACCGCTCTGTGAGAGAGCTTGTCAAGACCAGGAGAGAAGCAATGAACAAACACAACAGACCCAAAAACACGTGGTGTTAAGGAGAAAAGATCTGTCTCGGGAAACGCAGTCAAGAACGGGATCTTCTCCCCTAACACTGTCGAAGGCATACGATTAACCAGATAGCACGCAGTTAGAACCGCATCCCCCCAATAGGAATGAGGGGCACGGCTCTGAATCAAAAGGATTCTGGTCATTTCCAACAAATGACGATGTTTCCGTTCGGCCACCCCATTCTGTTGGGAGGTATATGGGCAAGACGTTTGATGCACAATCCCATGAGATATAAGAAATTTAGAAAGTTGGGTACTACACAACTCTAGAGCATTGTCAGATCGTATGTACTTCACTTTAGCAGAAAAAGATTTTTTATTTCAATGATAAAAGACTGAATAACATGACCAGCATCAGATTTATTTTTAAGAAGAAAGACCCAAGATAGCCTGGAGAAATCATCGACTGCAACAAGATAAAACCTGTGCCCTTGAAGATCTGGGACACGACTGGGACCCCAAATATCAAAATGAAGTAACTCAAACAGACCATGACGACTTGGACCTAAACGACTCTGAAACGACGATCGGTGATGTTTCCCAAGCTGACACGCCTCGCAATGAAAAGTAGACCTGGGAGAAATCTGTGGAAGGATATGGATCATCTTTTGCAACGGAAGATGACCAAAGCGGAGATGACATGTGTAAGGAGAGACGGATCCAACATGAACAGAAGAGACACCAGCATAAGGAGACTGCACCAGTCTATAGAGACCCCCTTGCTCACGGCCAGTTCCAATCACTCTGCCCGTTAGGATGTCCTGAAACACAAGAGCAGATGGGTCAAATATGGCATGACAATGTAAATCTTTAGTGATTTGACTAATCGACACTAAATTCATTGAAAAATTCGGAGCATAAATAACATTCTGAAGTCGTATCGCAGGGGTTAACTGCTGCTCCCCCTGACCAGTAATGGGGGAGTGTGTCCCATCAGCTATCACCACAGATCGTCCAGTCTGAGTTGCATTAAAAACATCCAATTGCTTTTTATCACCACATAAATGATGAGACGCTCCTGAATCCATGATCCATTCTGATAGATCTGCTCTGTAACAAGTAGTAAGAACATATGGTGTGCCTGACATGGAAGCTGATGCCGAAACTGCTATCTCTGAAGATCCGGATGTACTTGCTTGCCCCTGACCTGGCATGATCTCTCTAAGCCGCGCCACAAGCTCGTCGAACCTTTGATCAGGTACATGGGAAGGACCCCCTTCCTGCTGAGTCTGCTCCGCCACACGTGCTGTAGTAGGAGGAAACCCATGCTTAGAATAGCACGTTTCCTCAGTGTGACCAGGCCTGCGACAGTAAGTGCACGGTTGTCGAGGAGGTCTATAACCTCCCCCTTTCCACGACCACCTCTACCTCGAAACTGTAGAGATCCTCCCCTGCCACGAGATGCTGCCATGGCGGAGGACGTCTGAGATCCGCCATGAGATATGGAGAGTCTGCTCAACCTGCGATAGGCTTCTTCCATAGGAGGTATGGTAGCATCTGTAATAATCTGTACTCTGGCGGCGTCATATTCCTGATCGAGGGCGGCTAGAAAAACCCCCGTCATCACTGAGTCCCTATATGCCTTCAGTTGCTCTGGTGTGGTTGTCAATGGGATGTACCCGTGAAGCTTCTCAAACATACCCCTCAGAGAAGTATAGAGGGTATGAAGAGGACGACCATTCTGTTTCATAGTAAAGATGTCATGCTGAAGTTGTAAGATCTTGGACTCGTTTTTCGCTGGAGAATATGTGGCAGCGAGGATATCCCACATAGCCTTCGCAGTGGGTTGACTCAGGATGTCATTGGCTATCTCCATGGAAACGGTACCTGATAACCATACACGTGCATATGCATCGTCCGCCCCCATGAGGCGTTAACCCCAGTCTTCTCAACAGGTTCCTCTTGTGTGAGGATGTGCTTCTTGCCATTACATTGCATAAGACTCATGAACTGCATGGCCCACAGTTCATAGTTAGTGCCGTCCATTTTCACCACGATGCTGGACATTTAAAGGCACACAGAGACGGAAGATCAACCTTGTTGTCTGTCATGATGACAGCAATATTCTGAGACTAGGGTTACACAACTAGACAATAATGTCTACGTGAACATATAGGAAGGCCGTTGTGAACGTAGACTCAAATCACAACGCCTTCCATATCTTGGACGGAACCTCTGCTACGCGCAGTAGAGAAACTTCACACGCAGGGAAGAGACTTCACGCACTTGTTGATGTGGACTTCACGCGCGGAGGGATGGGAGAGACTCCACGCGCAAGGGCTTCAGTACACACGCAAGGGCTTCAGCACGCCTTCCAGCACACACGCAAGGGCTTCAGTGCGCGCAGGGGCTTCAGGGCTTCACGTGCGCGCAGGCACATGCGCGCTACAGGCGCAACGGGGCTACAAACACGCTACAGAGCCGCTTCGCAGAATGCGGCACACGATCGAGAAGCTACAAGCGCAGGAGGAGGCGCGCGATTGAGAGGCTACACGCGCGGGAGGCGCGCGAGCAGCGGCGCAGCCGCGTGTGCGGCGGCGTAGGGGCGGCGCCGATCGAGAGAAAAAGAGAGAGAGAGGCCGGCGGGTGGGGTGGGTTAGGGCTAGGGTTTCGAGAACTCCGGTCTAGGACCGTCGCTCTGATACCATGTTGAAGGGAATAAGCGAGATGCATTCCATTAACCCTAGAGCTCTCTTATATAGGAGAAAAGCTCTATGGGTAATTTACATAAACAGGACAATTAGAAAGACTAAATAATATAATTACTCTAACACTTCCCAACAAAATGGAGTTGCAGAGAGAAAACATCGTCATTTGCTTGATGTCACTTGGGCACTTCTTATACAGAGTTGCGCTCCTCATTCCTTCTGGGGCGATGCTGTTTTAACGTCATGCTATCTCATCAATCGCATGCCATCGTCAATCTTGGGTGAGAGGATTCCTTTCTATGTGGCTTTCGCTGAAAAGGAATTGTTCTCACTTATTCATCGTGTGTTTTGCTCGGTTGCCTTTGTGCACCATCTATCTCCTGGTATTGACAAGCTCTTTCCTAGAGCTGTCAAATGTGTTTTTGTCAGGTACTCCAGGACACAAAAAGGGCACCAGTGTTATGATCCGATGTGCAGGAAATATTATGTTTGTGCCGATGCCACCTTTTTTGAGTCTGTTATGTACTTCTCTCCTACATGTGATATGTTGATGTCTTCTGACACTGATGAAGCCATAACCTCCACCACCTCCACCACAACCATCTTCGGCGCCATCACCACCTCCACCACCCCTACCTACACTGTCCCCACTTCCTATCATAGTTCTTATTCTACCATTGCCACACCACTATACCCATCGGCCTGCTTCTGCTCATGGTCATCGCTCATCATCTAGCTCGCATGAGGTATGTCCTGAGAATATAATTTCTAATGATGAATCAAATGGTTTACCTGAGCAGGCTTCGTTACAGGGTACCGATGAGGAGGCTATTGATTTGGATCTACCTATTGCGCTTAGTGTGAACCCCCTAGGATCCGGGTACCCGTTAATCACACATTTTGCATTACAACATTCATTTCTATCGCATTAAGCAACTGAAAGTACGGGGAAATTTTTCGCGAATGAAACAATTTCATCTGACATTCACAATCAACATTTATAACCACAAACACATAGAACAATGGTCACCAAAATCTTATTTCATTTCATTAACTTCCATATATTTTACATGTACAAAGTCTGACAGTACATACATTATATCCCAAAATCTGACTGAAGAGAAAGAAACATAATACATTATACATTGAACAGAAACTAGCACAAAATAAACCATACCGTTGGGTATAAAATTTATCTTCTGAATCCATATATAGCTACTGAACTGCAGGCTGTTTGCCTGCCAAGCGTGCAAGGAAGAAAAGGCGTCAGCGGTTGCTGGTACCTCCCAAAAACTTATATAAAAATAACAGGCATTTATTATTTACAAAAGAAAGCAAGTAGAGAGGCATGAGCAACTCAAATTTAAGATTTCTTTCTACTTGCAAATGTAAAAGGTTTCCAAATTTTTAGTAAGCACCTCTTATGATCATCCATTATCCCAACATTTCCCACATGAGTATATTTCTCTTGTAACTGAGTGTATAATTTATTCCCATAGTACCCAGAGATCATATTTATGAGTGATGATGGAAAGTTTGGGATGAGAAGATATATTTATATTTTTAATTCCTAAGTCTAGTAAGTCCTGTAATTATTAACTTCAATTATTTCAGATATAACTCCAGATGATGTAGATAAAGGTCATGATTCTAGGTCTTGGAGATCATGTCTTGGAACTTAATGGCACATGAAATTGCTAATTTCTTGTCATTGATATTATATCATGGTTTTCGATATAGGACGGATATGACGATGATGGATTTGATCCTTAGTGTTATTTACTCCTTTAAGTTAGTGGATAGTCTGTGGTCTTTGTCTGTGTGTCACCTCACACTATGACTCTAAGGTATTTAAAGGTACCTTAGGGTTGGGGTGCCTCCGTAGGCATGCGGTGTTGTATAAAGCATCCTAACTAAGTTCCCAACACGTCCACTAACTTATAGGGATTTCACATTTGATTAAAGTCACCTCCAATCAACTTAATTATTATTTCCTCCAAACTTTAACTGTCATCTTTCGGATGTAACTCACGATGTTTTAGATGTAGTTATAGGTGATCTGGATGTAACATCAATCCCTTCAAACCTCTGTGCAACAACCTAAATGTAACTCTAGATGATGTAGACATGGATGATCTAGATGTAACATCGCCAAGTCTGTTGGCGAAGAAAAACTCAAGCGGTGAAGAAGCCTACAAATGGCTCTTCCGTCTCGCCCTCTAATTGGAAGGACGGTCCAATAGAGGGATAGGTCTACACTCCCAAACTACGCCACTGAGACGGGTGAGAGGGACTTCCCGGAAAAGTCACTCTAGAAAAACAGCCCGACCGGTAACGGGCAACCGAGCTCGCACGTAAAACTGAAAAACCAGGATCCCCCGTCTGGGTATCCAAAAAAAACAGGGTCAGCGGAACTGATCCAAAGTCGGGATCCCAACGAGGCGTAAAAACACTGTGAGCTCACGTAAAAACCGAAAGAGGACTGGGATCCTAGACCCGCGCACTAGGCGGCCGCTTCCCTATCTGGGCTTCCTTTCTTCCGCCCAGTTGAGGGTCACCGCCCCCTCGCACGATCATGGTAAAGATCACCATGATCGGCACGATAAATTATTAATCAACATTGATTTTTGGAAACCATCTAGGTTCATTGCTTATATAATTGTGTTTCCATATTCTATCTGATTGGTTTTACAGGTCTAATTGAATGGTCTACTCCATCATTTATGATAAGTGTATTTATATAGTAGATTATACCAATGATCATTGATGAAGATTACTCTTGTCACTCTTCTTAGCATCATTCATATCCTTTGCCTCATATAGGAAAAGAGTCAATGGTTATTGTTCAGCAAAATTTCATTCAGATTATGAATGAAAGAAAATCTAATGTTTTAACGATGTATGAATTGGATTTGATTTCAAATCAAAGGGAGAAGGAAGAGAAATGATTGGTAGAAGTTCAATATCCTAAATCTTCAGATTTATTGCATCCTTCTACTGTTGCAACTTAAATTTGATAAATCTTTAATGAAGAATAATGAACATAGAGTACTTATAAGTCTTTAGTAAACTCATGCCTTATAATGAACATAGAGTATCTTATAAGTTTTTTTTTTTTTTTTGCAAGCTAAACTTTTTGAATACTATACTTAAAACAGCAGACTTACCACCTGCATTATAGCCATCAACTGTATATTAGAAATGATCACAGTACATGATCTATTCATGACACATTATTCAATCATGTTCATATCCCCAATATTATTAACTAACATTATTTTAGGTTTATGTTATCTACAGTTACATTATTATATATATATATATATATAATTTAAACAATGATGATATAGAATGGTAAGACTATCACATATTCAAGGCATTGATTTAGAAAGTTAACCAACCCCAGATCAAAGAACAACGAGATATTTCTAACTTGGATCTTATCAACCATTCTCTTTCTAGTAAGGATATTTGAATCCTTCCTGTGCCTCCTTAAAAGTTTTCATACTCTTTATGCTTGAAAAAGGTATGGAACATTTCCATGAGATCTTGCAACAATGGGCATGTAACAGGGTCATACTAAGGATATCATTATACTAAACCATCTATAATCACTCTATGAATTACATTGGGATTCATAAGTTGGAATGATCCTTCTCCAACTAGAAAACATTTTGCCATAAAATGAAGTAATCTAATATCAAATTTTGCATGAACAAATTATTTAAATAATAACTGCCATCAGATGTTTCCTGGTAACAGAATCCAAAACAAGATTTTAAAATGCTTATGATTCTTTCTGTGTTTAAACTAATAATAGGTAGGCATTGTTATGATGGGGCCTCATTAAACTAATCTTTCGTTATCCAACTCTTCAATATGCATTGATAATTTCGATCTCCTGGCCATGAAATGAGAGCCTAATATCATGAGGAAAGCTACAGCCAGAGAAGGGATTTGTTGGAGTAAAAATGTAAGAATCATGAAGGGTAACAATGCATGTATGGCAGCAAAAGGAAAAATTAAGGATTGTACCTAAAAAAAATCTCCAATTTGGAGATAAGAACATGCAACAACAGACTTCTGGGTTGCTGGAATGAAGGCAATAGTAGAAGAATGTTGCCCTTGGTGCAGCTCTAGCAGAAGACGATGGCAATTTGCTGGTGGAAGGTTAGTGGTATAATGCCACGGTTGAAGTAAGATGAAGAAAGGGGGAAAGCTTGGCTTTCTTTCGTAGGAGGGTTTCGAATAGCATCTTAGTTTGATATAAATAAGGAGAGAGTAGACCCCCTTAGGTTGACAAGTGGCAGGAATTTTTGGGCCACCTTGCATGTTGGTGCAGTGACTGTATAAACGACCAAATTAACATATATAGATATTATTTTATAAAAAAAAACTAAGCAGAATCGAGTCTGCTAACGGGTTTACTGTAGCAGAAGATGAATTTTATTAATTATATATATATTTTTTAAAAACCAAAATTATCTTTAGTTGTTATATATAAAAATCGACCGTATACACGCCTCGAGTATTGGATTTTGACGCGAAATATCTTATTTTGACCGTCTCTAAACGACGACCAATATGAGTATAATATTGATATACTTTCGGTTGGGTTTGGATACCCGAAATTTTCTGAGATACGGTTTTTGTTTAAGATTAAATTTTGTGATTTAAAAATATCAAACGACGTCCGATTGACGAACGGTCAATTCCGTTGGTCTTGTATCGTCGAATCGGATGTAATGACGGTCTCGATTCGTTTTGCGGTTTCTGAATTTACGTCGCGGCTTTTTGCGGCGCACATTACGAAGCGACCGATTTTTGGTCGATTTCACCCGAACAACTTTTGATTCACGATTAATTGATCGTTTTAAGTTGTTTAGTATTGACCGACAACGTTTTTGGGTTCATTAGACCCAAAATCGGACGAGTTCGGGTTTGTTAGAATATGGATGTTACAAATATAAAAACCTCAAAGGGAGTCTCGTCCTCGAGACTCGAGTCAAGGTCATTAAGTATCTTGTTGGGATTTTATATGTCCATAAAAACCTCAAAGGGTTTTGAACCCATAAAAAACCTCAAAGAGGAAACAAGCCATATCTTTGAACAAATAATTTATTACAAAAGCTTGCTTCGATTATTACCTCAGAAAAGCAGCGGGTATCGTGCCCGCATGTCGGCTTCGGTTTCCCACGTCGCTTCTTCAACGCCGTGTTGGTGCCACAAAACCTTGACCAATGAAATCTCCTTGTTGCGAAGCTTCTTCTCAGCGCGGTCAAGTATCTGGACTGGCTTCTCCTCATAAGTCAGATCCGGCTCTACATCGAGATTCTCGTAACTGATAATGTGTCGAGGGTCGTGGACATACTTCCTCAGATTGGATATGTGAAAAACATCATGAATAGCTGAAAGATGTGGAGGAAGGGCTATTCGGTATGCCACTTTCCCCACTCTAGCCAGAATCTCAAAAGGTCCAACATATCGCGGCGCCAACTTGCCACGAACACCGAATCTATGTACTCCCTTCATGGGAGATACTCGCAAAAATATCCAATCTCCAACCTATAATTGATAGGAATGTCATTAATATGAGGTTAAGTTAATTTTTAAATAAAGGAAGAGAAGAAGATTGGATACCTAGAATTCCAAATCTCTTCTCCGACGGTCTGCATAACTCTTCTGGCGACTCTGTGCCGTCAGAAGTCTCCGTCTCACAAGATCAACAACTCTCGCAATCTCCTCCAAGAGATCTACGAAATATAAAGCATGATCACCTACCTCACGCCATTTGAGAGGTGTGAGGCCTCTCCGCCCGTATAGGGCTTCGAATGGTGCCATGTCAATACTGGAGTGATAGCTGTTGTACGTGAATTCTATTAAAGGCAGATGGTCCTTCCAGGACCCTTTCCATTCCAAAGTGCAAGCGCGGAATAAATCCTCTAGTGTCTGAATGGTGCGCTCACTCTGCCCATCTGCCTGCGGATGATAAGCAGAACTCATCTTCAACTCTGTCTGTAGTGCTGACATGAACTGGTGCAATAATGAGATGTAAATCTCGAATCCCTGTCAGAAACCACCTCTCGTGGTATATCATGCAGCCTTATAATGTTCTGTACGTAGAGCTTGGCCAATCTGGATGGAGTGTAAGTCGTGTTGACAGGTATGAAATGGGCTGACTTGGTCAACCTATCAACAACGACCCAAATGGAATCATGACCATCCGGTGTCTTCGGCAGACCTGTGACAAAATCCATAGAAATGCTCTCCCACTTCCACTCGGGAATAGGGAGAGAATGCAGTAATCCTGGTGGTCTTCTGTGCTCGGCCTTGACCATCCGACATGTCATGCATCTGCTAACATGTAGCACCACATCGCGCTTTATTCCATCCCACCAGAAATGTCGATGCATATCACGGTACATCTTCGTACTGCCTGGATGGATAGATAACCGTGAACTGTGTGCCTCGTCCAAAATGTCTCTGCGAAGCTGCTCGTCATTGGGTACAACGACCCGTCCTACCTTCTATAAAATAGACTCCATCACAACAAAGTCATCAACCTCGTCCTTGACAGCGCGTATGTATCTGTCTCGAATCTAAGGATCTGTCTTCTGGCCTTCGACAATGCGATCCCACAACTACTGAATCGTGGAGGCACGGCAGTAAAAATGGATGCGCTCTCCTGAGGATGCCAATCAGTCAAAGATGCGAGCATATCCCACGTATATAGCCAGTTCGTCGTACCATCAGCATGCGCTCTCCTGCTAAGTGCAACAGCCACTATGTTTCCTTTACCGGGATGGTAAGAGATCGTGCAATCATAATCCTTCAGCAGATCGAGCCATCTGCGCTGCCTCATGTTCAGCTCCTTCTGATCAAGGATGTACTTCAGACTCTTGTGCTCTGTAAAGATCTCGAAATCTACCCCATATAGCTAGTGGCGCCAGATCTTCAAGGCGAAGACAACTACCGCCAACTCCAAGTCATGGGTTGGGTAGTTCCCCTCATGTGGTCTCAACTGTCATGATGCATAAGCAATCACCTGTCCTTTCTGCATCAACACTGCTACCAGACCTTTTCTAGATGCATATGTGTAAACTGCATAGTCCTGAGTGCCTGAAGGAAGAGCTAGAATGGGCGTTGTAGTCAATCTTTCCTTCAGTGTCTGGAAAGCCTGTTCACATGAATCGTCCCAAATGAATGGAACTCCCTTCTGCGTCAACCGTGTCAGAGGGCGAACAATGTGTGAAAATCCGTTGACAAAGCGTCTGTAATGGCCCGCTAATCCGAGGAAACTCCGAATCTGAGTGACAGTCTCGGGCTGCTCCCAAGATATAACTGCATCTATCTTTGCAGGATCGACTGCAATGCCTGCTCCAGAAATGATATGCTCGAGAAATGAGACCTGGGATAACCAGAACTCACACTTGCTCAACTTGGCATATAGCTTGTGCTCCCGTAATGTGTTCAAAACAATCCGTAGATCATTCGCATGATCACATTCATTCCGTGAATAGATGAGCACATCATCGATGAACACCACTACAAACTTGTCCAAGTATGGATGGAAGATACGGTTCATCATATCCATGAAAGCTGCAGGTGCATTGGTGAGCCCAAACGGCATCACCACAAACTCATAGTGTCCATAGCGAGTCCTGAAGGCTGTCTTCGGAATATCCGACTCGCGAATCCTCAGCTGATGGTAACCTGAGCGAAGATCGATCTTCGAGAAAACCGAAGATCCCTGGAGCTGGTCGAATAAATCATCGATGCGTGGGGTTTTTCGTCGTTCTCTTGTTCAGCTGCCGGTAATCGATGCATAACCTCATGGATCCATCCTTCTTCTTGACAAATAGAATCGAAGCACTCCAAGGTGAAGTGTTCGGTCTCACGAATCCTAAATCAAGTAACTCATGCAACTGCACCTTCAGCTCCCTCAACTCAGCTGGTGCCATGCAATATGGTGTCATAGAGGTCGACTGTGTATTTAGCAGCAATGTGATTTTGAACTTGATCTCTCTCTCAGGATGTAATCCCGGTAGCTCATCAGGAAACACGTCAGGGTATTCTGAGACTACTCGGATGTCCTGTGTCATCGGCTCATGGTCAGATACCTCCCGAATAAATGCAAGATATGTATCACAACCTTGATCAACAAGTTGTTGAGCCCGCAACACTGAAATGTACTCCATGGTGGAGTCATGCAAGGTACCCTCAAAAGTGAACTCGGGTAAATCTGGATTCTGAAGACAACCATCTTCCTAAAGCAATCAACAAGTGCATGATGAGCGGATAACCAATCCATACCAAAAATCAAGTCGAACTCAAGTTGGAGTTCTTGCCACGGAAACTCCCTGAGCGATGTGCCTGAGGTTCAATAGATGCCTATGGCACTGTGATTCGGTAATGTCCCCACTCGTGACATCACTAACATCGGACTGGTCGAGTAGATAGAGTAGTCTTGTCTGTGCTCCGAGCTGGTCCTGCAGGTGGTCTATCTGCTCGCTGCGATCCAGATGGTCGAGCGGAATAAGTACCACGCCTAGCTAGTGCTTCTCCTAAAATAGTCAATGAAGATGAGCGAGCATTACCTGAAAATGCTTTTTCTCTTCTTGGGATATACTATGAAAATTAATGAAATTGGTGACATCTGTGGTGATTGAATCTGAATGTCATATTTCCCTTCTCGGACTCACGACAAGTCGGAAGACTGTCGCTATCCAAGAACTTAATGCGATCGGAATAGTAGTACTGCGAATGTGCGTATCGGGGTACCACTGCTCTGATACCAAACTGTGAACCCCCTAGGATCCGGGTACCCGTTAATCACACATTTTGCATTACAACATTCATTTCTATCGCATTAAGCAACTGAAAGTACGGGGAAATTTTTCGCGAATGAAACAATTTCATCTGACATTCACAATCAACATTTATAACCACAAACACATAGAACAATGGTCACCAAAATCTTATTTCATTTCATTAACTTCCATATATTTTACATGTACAAAGTCTGACAGTACATACATTATATCCCAAAATCTGACTGAAGAGAAAGAAACATAATACATTATACATTGAACAGAAACTAGCACAAAATAAACCATACCGTTGGGTATAAAATTTATCTTCTGAATCCATATATAGCTACTGAACTGCAGGCTGTTTGCCTGCCAAGCGTGCAAGGAAGAAAAGGCGTCAGCGGTTGCTGGTACCTCCCAAAAACTTATATAAAAATAACAGGCATTTATTATTTACAAAAGAAAGCAAGTAGAGAGGCATGAGCAACTCAAATTTAAGATTTCTTTCTACTTGCAAATGTAAAAGGTTTCCAAATTTTTAGTAAGCACCTCTTATGATCATCCATTATCCCAACATTTCCCACATGAGTATATTTCTCTTGTAACTGAGTGTATAATTTATTCCCATAGTACCCAGAGATCATATTTATGAGTGATGATGGAAAGTTTGGGATGAGAAGATATATTTATATTTTTAATTCCTAAGTCTAGTAAGTCCTGTAATTATTAACTTCAATTATTTCAGATATAACTCCAGATGATGTAGATAAAGGTCATGATTCTAGGTCTTGGAGATCATGTCTTGGAACTTAATGGCACATGAAATTGCTAATTTCTTGTCATTGATATTATATCATGGTTTTCGATATAGGACGGATATGACGATGATGGATTTGATCCTTAGTGTTATTTACTCCTTTAAGTTAGTGGATAGTCTGTGGTCTTTGTCTGTGTGTCACCTCACACTATGACTCTAAGGTATTTAAAGGTACCTTAGGGTTGGGGTGCCTCCGTAGGCATGCGGTGTTGTATAAAGCATCCTAACTAAGTTCCCAACACGTCCACTAACTTATAGGGATTTCACATTTGATTAAAGTCACCTCCAATCAACTTAATTATTATTTCCTCCAAACTTTAACTGTCATCTTTCGGATGTAACTCACGATGTTTTAGATGTAGTTATAGGTGATCTGGATGTAACATCAATCCCTTCAAACCTCTGTGCAACAACCTAAATGTAACTCTAGATGATGTAGACATGGATGATCTAGATGTAACATCGCCAAGTCTGTTGGCGAAGAAAAACTCAAGCGGTGAAGAAGCCTACAAATGGCTCTTCCGTCTCGCCCTCTAATTGGAAGGACGGTCCAATAGAGGGATAGGTCTACACTCCCAAACTACGCCACTGAGACGGGTGAGAGGGACTTCCCGGAAAAGTCACTCTAGAAAAACAGCCCGACCGGTAACGGGCAACCGAGCTCGCACGTAAAACTGAAAAACCAGGATCCCCCGTCTGGGTATCCAAAAAAAACAGGGTCAGCGGAACTGATCCAAAGTCGGGATCCCAACGAGGCGTAAAAACACTGTGAGCTCACGTAAAAACCGAAAGAGGACTGGGATCCTAGACCCGCGCACTAGGCGGCCGCTTCCCTATCTGGGCTTCCTTTCTTCCGCCCAGTTGAGGGTCACCGCCCCCTCGCACGATCATGGTAAAGATCACCATGATCGGCACGATAAATTATTAATCAACATTGATTTTTGGAAACCATCTAGGTTCATTGCTTATATAAAAGTGTTTCCATATTCTATCTGATTGGTTTTACAGGTCTAATTGAATGGTCTACTCCATCATTTATGATAAGTGTATTTATATAGTAGATTATACCAATGATCATTGATGAAGATTACTCTTGTCACTCTTCTTAGCATCATTCATATCCTTTGCCTCATTATAGGAAAAGAGTCACTGGTTATTGTTCAGCAAAATTTCATTCAATATGAATGAAAGAAAATCTAATGTTTTAACGATGTATGAATTGGATTTGATTTCAAATCAAAGGGAGAAGGAAGAGAATGATTGGTAGAAGTTCAATATCCTAAATCTTCAGATTTATTGCATCCTTCTACTGTTGCAACTTAAATTTGATAAATCTTTAATGAAGAATAATGAACATAGAGTACTTATAAGTCTTTAGTAAACTCATGCCTTATAATGAACATAGAGTATCTTATAAGTTTTTTTTTTTTTTTTTGCAAGCTAAACTTTTTGAATACTATACTTAAAACATCAGACTTACCACCTGCATTATAGCCATCAACTGTATATTAGAAATGATCACAGTACATGATCTATTCATGACACATTATTCAATCATGTTCATATCCCCAATATTATTAACTAACATTATTTTAGGTTTATGTTATCTACAGTTACATTATTATATATATATATATAATTTAAACAATGATGATATAGAATGGTAAGACTATCACATATTCAAGGCATTGATTTAGAAAGTTAACCAACCCCAGATCAAAGAACAACGAGATATTTCTAACTTGGATCTTATCAACCATTCTCTTTCTAGTAAGGATATTTGAATCCTTCCTGTGCCTCCTTAAAAGTTTTCATACTCTCTTTATGCTTGAAAAAGGTATGGAACATTTCATGAGATCTTGCAACAATGGGCATGTAACAGGGTCATACTAAGGATATCATTATACTAAACCATCTATAATCACTCTATGAATTACATTGGGATTCATAAGTTGGAATGATCCTTCTCCAACTAGAAAACATTTTGCCATAAAATGAAGTAATCTAATATCAAATTTTGCATGAACAAATTATTTAAATAATAACTGCCATCAGATGTTTCCTGGTAACAGAATCCAAACAAGATTTTAAAATGCTTATGATTCTTTCCTGTGTTTAAACTAATAATAGGTAGGCATTGTTATGATGGGGCCTCATTAAACTAATCTTTCGTTATCCAACTCTTCAATATGCATTGATATTTCTGATCTCCTGGCCATGAAATGAGAGCCTAATATCATGAGGAAAGCTACAGCCAGAGAAGGGATTTGTTGGAGTAAAAATGTAAGAATCATGAAGGGTAACAATGCATGTATGGCAGCAAAAGGAAAAATTAAGGATTGTACCTAAAAAAAATCTCCAATTTGGAGATAAGAACATGCAACAACAGACTTCTGGGTTGCTGGAATGAAGGCAATAGTAGAAGAATGTTGCCCTTGGTGCAGCTCTAGCAGAAGACGATGGCAATTTGCTGGTGGAAGGTTAGTGGTATAATGCCACGGTTGAAGTAAGATGAAGAAAGGGGGAAAGCTTGGCTTTCTTTCGTAGGAGGGTTTCGAATAGCATCTTAGTTTGATATAAATAAGGAGAGAGTAGACCCCCTTAGGTTGACAAGTGGCAGGAATTTTTGGGCCACCTTGCATGTTGGTGCAGTGACTGTATAAACGACCAAATTAACATATATAGATATTATTTTATAAAAAAAACTAAGCAGAATCGAGTCTGCTAACGGGTTTACTGTAGCAGAAGATGAATTTTATTAATTATATATATATTTTTTTAAAACCAAAATTATCTTTAGTTGTTATATATAAAAATCGACCGTATACACGCCTCGAGTATTGGATTTTGACGCGAAATATCTTATTTTGACCGTCTCTAAACGACGACCAATATGAGTATAATATTGATATACTTTCGGTTGGGTTTGGATACCCGAAATTTTCTGAGATACGGTTTTTGTTTAAGATTAAATTTTGTGATTTAAAAATATCAAACGACGTCCGATTGACGAACGGTCAATTCCGTTGGTCTTGTATCGTCGAATCGGATGTAATGACGGTCTCGATTCGTTTTGCGGTTTCTGAATTTACGTCGCGGCTTTTTGCGGCGCACATTACGAAGCGACCGATTTTTGGTCGATTTCACCCGAACAACTTTTGATTCACGATTAATTGATCGTTTTAAGTTGTTTAGTATTGACCGACAACGTTTTTGGGTTCATTAGACCCAAAATCGGACGAGTTCGGGTTTGTTAGAATATGGATGTTACACTTAGGAAAAAGAAGCGTAGCTGTACGTCATATCCTATAACTTCTGTGGTTTGTTTTGATAGTCTATCTGGTGAATTAGGAATTTTGTTATTGCACTATCTGCGTGGACATTCTACGGAATTACCAAGATGCTTTGAAGGACAATCGATGGCGATTAGCTATGGAGGAGGAAATGGCTGCTCTTCAGTCAAAAGGCACCTGGAGTCTTGTTCCAGCCCCTACGGGCGTGTCTACAGTTAGCTGTAAATGGATGTCTAGAATTAAGCACAATGCAGATAGTAGCATCGATAGATACAAGGCCTGTCTGGTTGCACGAGGGTTTACACAGATATATGGGGTGGATTATCGTGACACATTCTCACCTGTTGCTCGTCATTCCACCTTACGGATTCTTCTATCCGTTGCTGTTATTCAAGATTTGCCGCTATTTCAATTAGATGTCAAGAATGCAATATGTTGGGAAAATGAGAAAACTTGTTTATTCCATATGCCGTAGGCTCTTATATATAGGAGAGTAGCCTATGAGTAAAATACATAAAGAATCTAACGGGAAAAAGAAAATACGAAAAGGTATAGACGAGAATAACATAAAATAACATATATCTCTACACTCCCCCTCAAGGTGGAGCATAAATGTCAATCATGCTCTGCTTGGATGAACACTTCTGGAACGGCCCTCGAAGTAATGCCTTGGTAAAGATGTCAGCAGTTTGGTCCCCTGAGCTAACATGGGCTGTAGAAATAAACCCCTTCTGAATCATATCTCGTATGAAGTGATAATCAACCTCATTGTGCTTGTTCATGAATTGCTGGATTATTTGCAATGAATAGAGCCGCTTGATTGTCACATTCCAGAGCCATAGGAGGAAGCAGGACTTTTACATATAGATCTGTGAGCACAACCTTTACCCACATCATTTTTGTTAGGCCATAGCCCTATATTCAGATTCAGCACTAGATCTTGCTACAACCGTTTGCTTCTCCATGAGACCAGAGAGTCTCTGACATACACAACAAATCCGGTAGTGGACTTCCTATCCTTAGGACATCCTGTATAATCTGCATCTGCACATGCTGAGATAGTAATCTTCTTGTCTTTCTTATACAACATACCTGCATCTGGAGATGACTTAAGGTACCTGAGTATCATATGTATAGCATCCATATGTACCTGACGCGGTTGCTCCATGAATTGGCTCACCCGGCTCATAGCAAAGGAGATATCGGGTTTGGTAATAGTAACATAGAGAAGCTTGCCCACCAGTTCTCTGTATCTTCTCCTATCCACCTCATTAGTGTCGTCATCATATAATTTCATACTGGGATCCATGGGTGTAGTGGCAGGTCGGCAACCAAGCATTCCTGTTTCACTCAACAGGTCAGTGACATATTTCGTCTAGGTCATTACCAGCCCATGGGGATTTGACGAATTCCAGTCCCAGAAAATATCTAAGAACTCCAAGGTCCTTGGTGACAAATTCACAACCCAACATTTCTTTCACCCTCCGAATTCCCTGTTCATCATCACCTGTAATCAAGATATCATTTACATGCACCATAATTGCAATAATACCTCTGGGTGTCTTCTGTACGAACAAGGAATGATCTGCATTGGAACGTTTGTACCCCTGTTTCTCAAACCGGTCTGAGAGCTTCTGGAACCAAGCTCTGGGGTTCTGTTTAAGGCCATAGATATTTTTATGAAGTCTACACACCTTAGAATACTCCCCCTTAACAACAAAACTCGGTGGCTGTTGCATGTAGACTTCCTCCTGTAAGTCACCGTATAAGAATGCATTCTTCACATCTAATTGGTAAAGTGGCCAATCACGAGTAACTACAATAGAGAGGAGGATCCGTGGGGTGGAACGGCAAGCAACCGACGAGAATGTATCAAGATAATCCACCCCATATGTTTATGTAAAGCCACGAGCAACCCGGCGCGCCTTGTATCTGTCAATGTTGCCATATGCATTCTGCTTAACTGTAAAGACCCGCTTGCAGCTCACTGCAGACACATCAGTAGGTGCAGTAACAAGGCTCCAGGTGCCTCTTGACTGAAGAGCAACAATTTCTTCTTCCATGGCTAAACGCCACCGACTATCCTTCAACGCATCTTGGTAATTCCGTGGAATATCCACCGCCGATAGTGCAATGAGAAACTCCTGAAATCTCCAGTTAAGCGATCAAAAGACATAGTAGATGCTATAGGATATGACGCGCAGCTGCGCTTCTGCTTCTGAAGAGCAATAGGTAGAACCAAATCACCTGCCTCCTCATCTGGCCTCTGTAACACATCCTTCTTAAGGAAATCTTCAGATCCATCAATATTAATAATAATTTTAGAACATACCTCAGGCGCGCTAGATGATGAGTGGTGACCATGAGCAGAAGCAGGCCGACGGGTATAGTGGGAATGGTAATTGGGAAACAGGAACAATGACAGGAGGGGTAGGAGATGGTAATGGTGGAGGGGTGTTGGTGATGGTGGTGGTGGCATGTATATAGCTTTAGTAGTGCCAGAGAATACCAACTGATCACCTGTAGATGAGAAGTACATAACAGACTCGAAAAAGGTAACCTTAGCACTAACGAGATACCTCCTGCACAATGGATCATAACACTTCTACCCTTCTATGTTCTGGAGTACCCGATGAAAACACACTTGACAGCCCTAAGAGAGAGCTTGTCAATCCCTGGAGACAACTGGTGGACGAAGGCAACCGAGCCAAACACACAAGGAGTGAGGGAGAACAATTCTTTGTCAGGAAAATAAGAGAGAAATGAATCTTCTCACCTAAGACAGGTGACGACATATGATTAATGAGATAACGTGCCGTAAGAACAATATCACCTTCTATCTCTAAAAAAAACATCACCCCAAAAAGAATGAGGGGCATGACTCTGTATGAGAAGAGACCTGGTGACATCTAGTAAATGATGATGTTTCCTTTCTGCAGCCCCATTTTGTTGGGAAGTATAGGCACAAGATGTTTGGTGGATAATGCCTTGAGATGAAAAATAATTGGAGAGAGCATGAGTACAAAATTCCAGGGCATTATCGCTTCTCACAATTTTTACCGATGCAAAAAAAAACATTACGAACTTCATTGATGAAATTGATGATAATATTCCCCGCTTCTGATTTATTCTTTAACAGAAAGACCCACGATACACGTGAGAAATCATCCACAATAACTATATAAAACCTATGTCCCTGATGATCCGGAACACGACTCGGACCCCATATATCGATATGAAACAACTAAAACTTGGAGGTTCTACTCCGACACTGACGACTGGAAAGGTAAACCGAATGATGCTTTCCCAACTGACAAGCCTTACATTGAATGGACGTGTGAGGTGAAACTTGGGGTAACACATGACGCGGTTTCTGAAGCGGTAGATGTCCAAAGCGCAAGTGCCACAGTAATGGAGAGATTGATCCAGCAGTTAGAGAGGAGGTTCCAACATAAGGGTCCAACTAAGACGATAGAGGCCGCCTGTCATAGCCACACCCAATCACGTTTCCCGTAAGGATGTCCTGAAAAATAAGAGAAGATGGATAAAAATTGCTCGACAATGTAAATCCTCTGTATGTTGGCTAATGGACAACAAATTCATCGAAAAGTCAGGTGCATGCAACACGTTCTTGAGATGCATAGATGGTGTCAGGCTAATCTTCCCCTGTCCAATGATCGGTGAATGTGTCCCTTTAGCAATAACCACAGTACGGTCTGGAGAAACATGTCGGTAGCCTGTAAGCAGTCCTTGGTCACCACACAGATGATGCGTGGCACCATAGTCCATAATCCACTCTAAAGTATCTGATCAACTACTGTAGTGAATACATAAGTGCTACCTGAGGTATCGGTGGATGCAGAAGCATCAACGTCGGAGTGACTCTCGGAAGTAGGCGCTGAAGCAATAGGACCAGATGGAGGAATAATGTCCCTGAGACGGGCTACAAGATCATCAAAGCGATGATCCATAGATGAAGCAGATGGAGGCTCAATCTGTTCAGCTACTCGTGCAGAAGCAGGAAACCCTTATTTGGAATAACATGTCTTCGGTATGTCCAGAACGGTGGCAAAAGGTGCATGATGGCCGAACACGGCCTCCTCTTCCCCGAGGTCCACGACCACATAATTGATGGTGACCCCCACGACCTCGATTGGTTGCCATGGCTGAGACTATCTGATTTGCATTAGACGAAGGAACAGTAATACGACTCAGCCTGTGAAAAGCTTCCTCCATAGGAGAAATATTAGAATCCGCCAAGATCTGGGAACGTGGCTGCCTCGTACTCTGGATCAAGGGCAGCCAGAAATACACCCACCATAGTGGCATTTCGATAGGTCTTCTGTTGCTCTGGCATGGCTGTGAGAGGCATAAAGCTATAAAGCTTCTCAAACATTCCACGTAAATACGTGTACAATGAGTGTAAAGGCCGTCCATTCTGCTTGATTGTAAAGATGTCATGCTTAAGTTGCATAATATTCGTCTCATTCTTTTCCTATGAATAGGTGGCAACCAGAAGGTCCCACATTGCTTCGGCAGTGGGCTGATGGAGAATATCGTTAGCAAGCTCAATTGCTAATGTTCTGAATAGCCAAACTTTGGCATATGCATCATCTGCCTCCCATGAGGCATTGACCCCTGTCTTCTCAGCAGGCTCTTCCTTAGTAAGAATGTGCTTTTTACCGGTCGACTTCATCATACTCATGAACTGCATGGCCCACAGTTCGTCGTAATTTGAACCATCCATCTTCACAATAGACGCTTGACCTCTGAAGGCGCCTGTAGATGGGATGTCTGCCTTGCTTTCTGACATTATGATAATGGAAGACAAGGGGAGTAGATTGAAGATATAATCGTCTACACGGACATTAACGGGTTTAGTTGCATGTGTAGACTCAAGCAACCAAACCCATTAATCTGGAAAACGTGCGCGCGGAACGAGTACTGGAGCCGTACCACGCTGGTCTAGGGCTGCACGCGTATGGACACGCAGATATGCACACAGATGCGCGTGTAGGATCACGAACAGGGTCACACACAATAGCATAGGGGCACGCACAGAGGTACGCATGGCTTCACGTGCATAGGCGCACTGGCGCTCAGAAGCGTGCACCGATGCACAAAGGGCGCATGGCTCACGCGCATAGGCACACAGGAGCGGTGCAGGCGCACAGGAGAGTGCGCAAACACATGCGCACAGGAGCGCCGACGCCGGGGCAGCGCGAGGCCGAGCAGGAGGCGGCGCGAGGCGAGGAGGCGCGCGCGGAGGGCTCGAGGGTGGAGGCTAGGGTTCGGGTTTGGTTCGAGAACTCCGGTCTAGGACCGTCGCTCTGATACCATGTTATTCCATATGCCCTAGGCTCTCTTATGTAGGAGAGTAGCCTATGGGTAAAATACATAAAGAGTCCAATGGGAAAAATAAAATGCGAAAAGGTACGGACTAGAATAACATATATATCTACACAATCCTATATGGTAATCTTCAGGAGGAAGTCTACATGCAACAACCACCTGATTTTGTTGTTGTGGGGGAGTATTCACAGGTGTGTAGACTTCATAAGGCAATCTATGGCATTAAGCAGACTCCTAGAGCTTGGTTCCAAAAGCTTTCAGACTTGTTTGAAAAACATGGGTACAAACGGTCTAATGCATATCATTCCCTCTTTATACAGAAAACATCCAGAGGTATGGTTGCAATTATGGTATATGTTGATGATATTCTTTACAGGAGATGATATACAAGCAAGAGGGCAAAAGAAATGTTGGGTCATGATTTTGTCATCAAGGACCTTGGAGTCCTTAGATACTTTTTGAGATTGGAATTTGCTAGGAGTCAACAAGGACTCGTGATGACTCAGGGGATAATATGTTACTGACTTATTGAGTGAAACATGAATGCTTGGATGTCGACCTGCCTCGACACCTATGTATCCAAGCATGAAACTATATGATGATGATGATGATACCGACGAAGTAAATAGGAGGAGATACAGAGAACTGGTTGGAAAACTTCTTTGTGTTACTATTAGCAGACTGATATATCCTTTACTGTTAGTCGGGTGAGCCGGTTAATGGAGCCACTACATTATGCGTAGATTCAGGTTATGCAGGATGCCCAAAGGATAGGAAATCCACCACTGTATTTGTTGTATATGTAGGAGATTCTCTAGTCTCATGGAGAAGCAAGAAGCAAATTGTTTGTAGCCAGATCTAGTGTCAAGTATGAATATAGGGCTTTGACCCAGGTCAGTACAGAAATGATGCGGGTTAAAGCTGTTCTTACATATCTATATATAGATGTGCCACTTCCTATGGCATTTGAATTTGACAATCAAGCTGCTATATTTATTGCAAATAATCCAGCATTTCACGAACGAACCAAGCACATAGAGGCTGATTGTCACTATATACGAGATATGATTCAGAAGGGTTTTTATCTCCACATCTCATGTCTGCTCAGGGGACCAGACTGTCGATACTTTCACCAAGGCCCTACTTAGCGGACCATTCCAGAAGTGCTCGTCCAAGCTGAGCATGATCGACATCTATGCTCCATCTTAAGGGGGGGTGTAGAGATATATGTTAAGTTGTGCTATTATGTTATTTTGTACTGTTTCTTATTTTGTTTCGTCTTATGAATGCTTTGTGTAATTTATCCATAGGCGACTCTCCTATATAAGAGAGCCTAGGGCTTGTGGAATAAAGTATGTACTCATTTTCTTCCAACACACAGTAACTCCAAACCTCCCTCCGCCTCTAGAAAACGAGAGCATCGCTCCCTCCTCCACGTCGCTGCCCCCTCCGCATCGACGGCGACGTTTCGATGACTCCTTTGTGTGCCGGTCCTCAGCAATATCTTCATCTCCTTCACAACTTCCCTTCTCCACCTCCTTCCGCCAAGAATGAGGTATTACCATTAGGATTTTTTGGTTGCTTTTTGATTTTTTTATATGTTGCTCTGTACCTTGGTTGCATACACCTGTGGTAGCCTGGTAGCTGAGTAGTTTCCTTTTGATTTCAGTTCTGCCATAATACCTTATCTTGTATCTTGATTTCAGTTCTGCTACGTGGTAGGCTGGTTGTATGATTTCAGTTCTGCTAGTAACCCTTCGTGTAAAACCTATTATGTTGTTACGTTGAATTGGTTTTGATTGGATTTGTTTCGTATTGCTATCATCAGAAATGAAGAACCTCCACAGAGTAGGATAACTAGAGCCAACCCTGATCAACCGTCGAAGTATTTTCGCTGGGTTCACTTATATCTTCAATTACGTTTGTTGCACGTGGGAGCTGAGGACGGTTCCCCCACCCCTTTTTTGCATGGATCTTTCATCTCTGTACCTCTTCATGTATAAGCATGAACCCTTGAGGCTCCATGTTCCCCAGCATCAACCACATTTTTTCGTCTTAAATTCCTATAACGTGCTTCCCATTTACAGCGAAACAGTAAGGCTTGGTCATTTTTATTGTATGACATGTTTGGGAATATAACTCGCAGATTCCTTTATTATGTTTTATCATAAGTCATTCTACACTTAGCCGTTTTATCTTATCCAAGTGATATTTACGAAAAGAGCGTAGTTTTTAACTGTTTGGGCCCTTAATATTCTATTATTCTTGATGGAGCTTGATATCTCTCGAACTTATTCATTGGCGTCTTTTGTCTTGCTAGTTTCTGCAATAAATAACCTATACATTTCACTTGGATCACCTCGTCTTCCCGGATGGGCTTCTTTAGGAGGTGACCCTTGTGGTGACAAATGGCAGGGTGTGCAATGTGAGAAGTCCAACATAACAGAAATGTATGCTGTTGTTGCTCTAACTTTTTTATCCCTCATGGAGCTCTTGCCAGTATTTGATGGTTTCTTATAAGCAGAAGACTCAATGGAGCGAATTTGGGAGGAGAGCTTGGAGATAAGCTGGCAATATTTTCCTCCCTAACAGTAATGTATAACTGGTGTTTGAAGTTAATTATATATTATTATCTAAGCCGTCTTCTCCTCTGAATTTAATCAGTCCATAATCATGAATACATATTATTGAATTATTATATCTATTGTTGTTTTTCAGGAAGTTTCAGCAATAATCATATTGGTGGTTCAATACCAGAAGGCTTACCAATCAGTCTGCAACAACTGTAGTAACTGAATCCCTTGTGATTTTTGCAACAATTTCTTTAAATTGTTCATCTTTTTGATCATCAAAGTTTGTCTTTTGCAGTTATCTTTCAGATAATCAATTCAAGGAAGTATTCCTGGTTCTTTATCAGAACTCACTAATTGACGGCCCTGTAATAACCTGCTTTATTACGATATTTTATTTATTTACATCATTTTCTCATAGTTGTATCGTGTATTTCTTCTCATCATTGATCTTTCTCCTAGGTCCCTAAACAACAACATTTTAACTGGAGAATTGCCCGACTCCTTTCAAGCTGCTAACCACTTTGACTAATGTGTAAGATCATCGATGCAAAAAATTACACTTTCACTGGTTATTTAAGTTATGATTTTTGATGGCAGAGATCTTTCATATAATAATTTATCTGGGAAACTTCCATCTTCAATGTAAGTTCTGTCTTCGCTTACAACACTGTAAGTTAAATCAAAGAAAGATCAGTTGCTTTCTGTATGCCGCACCTCCTACAACTGTAATTTGGTATGTTTTTTCACACAGGCATATTCAGAACAACCAGTTGTCTGGGACCCTTGATGTTTTACAAGATCTTCCTCTGAAAGATTTGTACACTCTAAATCCGATTCCTTTTTAACCAGTCCATTATTTATTTATTTCTATACAGCTAATGATGATGGTTTCTGTTTTTATGGAAATATGAAATAATATGGGCAACATAAAAGAGCGAGGGAAATTTTATATGGTTTGAGACAGTCAGTGACCGTGGGCAATCATAGTGACTACCTTACCCCATGGGAGAAGGGATCCAATGAATTATATCTTCATATAGAACTTCTCAAGGAATTGAAGAGGTGTGTGGGGCGCTCTATATAGTCACATCAAATACACCCAAGTCCTATCATTAAGTAAAGTGGAGCTTAGCATGAATATACACACATGTAAATAGATAAATCTACCTCTTCCCCTCAAGAAACCATTAACACATCTTTTCTACACATCTTCTGAGAAGATGGGAGGAAATCTGCATGAAGAAGACACTATTGGGAGGAAACTCACATGCGAAAGAAAAATTGAGGAGATCCGTGCTTGAAGGTGATGCTTGGAGAAGGTACTTGGATGGAGGAATATGACTGGAGTGCTGATCTTCATGCAATAAATTGAGGAGCAAAATAATTATGAGACAACTTTTCGTAGGTTATAGAATAAGTTCAAGTAATAGTAGGTGTAGAGATATTTATATATTTCCATCTTCTCTATGTACCCGTTCTTCATTTTATTTCTCTGTATCCGTTTTATGTCATTTACCCATAGGACTCTCGTCTATATAAGAGAGCCTAGGATTCTCAGAAATAACAACGCACTTATTTCTTCCAATATGGTATCAAAGTGGCGGTCCTAGATCGGAGCTCGTATACCCTAACCCTAATGGGGCCTAATCCACACCGACCAACCCCCCTCTCTCTCTCCTCTCGGCGCCGCCGCCTCCCCTCTCGACATCGTCGTCCCCTCCCCTCAAGGCCGCTGCCGCCAGACTGTCGGCCTCTACTGCCGTCGGCCTCTTCTTCCGTCACCCCCTCTTCTTGTTCGCTTCGGTTGATAGATTTGATTGCATAAGTCTACATATGCAATCGAATCGTCACATGTCTGTATAGACATTTATCTATCGGTCTACAAAACATCTGTGATCTTCATTCAACAACATGTCAGAAAACAAAGTAGCCGTACCCGCCACAGGTGCCTTCAGAAGTCTGACACTAATTGTCAAAATGGACGGGATGAACTATGAACTCTGGGTCACGTAGTTCATGAGCCCTTATGAAGTGTAACGGTAAGAAGCATATTCTTACTGACGATGAACCAGTGGGAAAACATGGATTCACGGCTCATGGGAGGTGAATGACGCATATGCCAAAATTTGGCTGTCAGGTACATTGACGATAGAGATCACCCAATGACGTGTTGTATCAGCCCACTGCCAAGGCAATGTGGGATATTTTAGCAGCAACCTATTCTCACGCCAGAATGAGACCACGATTCTTCAACTACGACATGATATCTTCACTATCAAGCAGAACGGAAGGCCTCTTCACTCATTGTACACCTCCTTGCGTGGGATGTTTGAGAAGCTCCAGAGCTTCATTCCTCTGATGACCACTCCCGAGCAGCAGAAGTCATACATGAATGCTACCCTGATTGGTGTATTCCTTGCTGCACTTCACCCTGAATATGACATTGTCCGCTTTCAGATACTTGCGGATGCTACTATTCCTCCTATGGAGAATGCTTTCTGTAGACTTAACAGGATCACTGTTTCAACTGCTACTACTATCCAGACTTCTTTGGCAATGGCAGCCTCCAGGGGCAGAGGCGGTTCTTTTACTTTCGTGGACGTGGACCCCGTGGTAGAGGGGGTCAGATTTGTCAGCCATGCACGTATTGTCATCGTCCTGGTCATTTAGAGGATACATGCTACTCTAAGCATGGTTTCTCAGCATCAGCACGGGTAGTGGAACACATTGAGTCTCCTGCACCTACTTTATATCAGAGATTTGATGATCGTCTCCAGACTTAGGGATATCATGCCTCCTGCCTCATCTCTAGAGTCCTTTCAGATGTGGCATCTTCTGCGTCTGCCAGTATGTCAGCTACAACCAGTACCTTAGGTAGCCCTTTTGCTTTTACCTATTGTTATGGGTATGAGATTACTGAGTGGGTTATGGACTCCGGGACGTCGCACCATTTATGTGAAGACAGAGAGCAGCTTACAACATACAGACAGGTTCCTCCAAGAAGGACCATGGTGATAGCTGATGGGACTCATTCCTCGATCATAGGATAGGGGGAGATTTCTTTGACGTTTTCGATGCGTCTTCAGAATGTGTTACATGCTCTGGATTTTTCTATGAATTTGTTATCTATTAGCCAACTTACAAAGGATTTGCACCGTCGAGCTATTTTTGACCCATTGTCTCTTGTTTTTCAAGACATCCTTATGGACAGAGTGATTGGGTGTGGCCGTGAACAGGGTGACCTTTATCGAATGGTTCACACTCCTTTTGCAGGGGCATCCTTTCATCCAAGCGGACCAATATCTCCCTATACTTAGCATCTACTTTTTGGGCCTTGGCCACTTCCCTTTCCTGAAGATGTGTTGCATTTATCGCAGACTTCTCCAGGTTTCTCCTTCCAGTGTGAAGCATGTCAATTGGGAAAGCATCATCGATCAACTTTTCCCAGTCACCAGTGTCGGAGCAGTAGCTCCCTTTTTTAGTTGATTCATGTCGATATCTGGGGTCCAAGTTGTGTTCTTGATCATTAGGGACACATGTTTTATCTTGTTGCAGTAGATGATTTTCCTCATTTGTCTTGGGTGTTTCTATTGAAGAATAAATCTGAAGCACGGAATGTGATCAAGACTTTTATCAATGAAATGCATAATGTTTTCTCTTCGTCTATGAAGTTTGTGAGGACCGATATTGCTTTGGAATTCTATACTCGTGCATTATCATATTTTTTCACACCGTGGTATAATTCATTAAACATCATGTGTTTATTCTTCTCAGCAAAATGGTGTTGCAGAGAGAAACTATCTACATTTACTTGATGTCACTCGGACCTTTCTTTTTCAGAGTCGTGCCCCACATTCGTTTTGGGGATGATGCGGTCCTTACGACATGTTATCTAGTGAATCACATGCCCTCGTCTGTCTTGGGAGAGAAAATTCCTTTTTTTATAGCTTTCCCTGAGAAGGAATTGTTCTCTCTTACTCTCCATTTCTTTGGCTCTGCTGCATTTGTTCATCAGTTTGCTCGGGGGCTTGACAAGCTCTCTTCTAGGGCTGTTAAATGTGTTTTAGTTGGGTACTGCAGGATCCATAAGGGCTATAAGTGCCATGATCCATTATGTAGGAAATACTATATCAGTGCTGATGTCGCATTATTTGAGTTTGTGTTGTATTTCTCTCCTATAGGTGACAGATTGGCTTCTTCAGAGTCTGATATCGAAATTTGCATGCCACCTCCTCCTCCGAGTCAGTTGCCTCCTCCTATTACACCACCGCCGCCGCCACCACCACCACCTCCACTAGTTCCCTCTACACAACAGCCTGTGTCCATTGTTCCACCCTTACCCAAATACTATACCCGCTAGTCAGCTTCTGCTCATGGTCATGGCCATGGCCAATCATCCAGCACTCCCCAAGTTTGTTCTGATAATATGTTTTCTAACGATGGGTCTGGTGATATTCCTGTACACGGATCATTGCAGGAGGAGGTTCCTGAGGACATAAACATACCCATTGCCATAAGGAAGCAAAAGCGTATAGGTGTGTCATATCCGCTTGCTTCCCACGTGTCCTTTCATTGCTTGACATGGGATTTTTAGAGATCTGCAGTTGCTTTATCTGTTGTGGATGTTCCACGAACTTACTAGGAGGCCTTGAAAGATAGCCGCTGGCATATAGCTATGGAGGAAGAGATGACTGCTTTGCAATCACGTGGTACATGGAGGTGCCTGCTCCTCCTGGTGCCTCTATTGTCAGTTGCAAATGTGTATTTACAGTTATATATCTTGCAGATGTGTAGCCTTGATCATTACAGGGCAAGATTAGTGGCACGATGGTTTACTCAAACCTATTTTGTAGATTATATGGACACATTCTCTCTTGTTGCACGCCACTCCACTTTACCTGTTTTACTTTCTGTTGCAGTTGCCCGTGACTGGCCCTTATTTCGGCTAGATGTTAAAAATGGATTTTTATATGGAGATCTACAAGAGGATGTATACATGCAACAACCTCAGAGAGATGGTGGGAAAGCTCCTTTATGTTACTATTACTAGACCAGATATCTTCTTTGCTGTGAGTCGAGTAAGTCAGTTCATGGAGAAGCCTCGACAAGTACATATGGACGCTATATACATGGTATTGAGATATCTAAAATCTTCCCTAGGTACAGGACTATTTTTCAAGAAAGAAGCAACTCTTTCTGTATCCGTGTGTGCTGATGCTGACTATGTAGGGTGTCCTAAGGATAGGAAATCTACTTCGGACTCTGCAGTATTTGTTGGTAGTTCTCTTGTTTATTGAAAAAACAAGAACCAAACATTTGTGGCTAGATCAAGTATCGAGTCTGAATATAAGGTTATGGCACAAGCAAGTACAGAAATGTTGTGGGTTCGAGTAGTGTTAGCAGATTTACACATAGATGTTCCTCTACCCATGCAGTTACATTGTGATAATCAAGCAGCTCTGTTTATTGCAAACAACCCTGCATTCCATGAGAGAACTAAACATATTGAGGTAGATTGCCATTACACGAGAGATATGATTTAGAAGGGTTCTACCTCCCATGTCAGTTCAGGAGATCAAACAACAGATATATTTACCAAGGCATTGCTCAGAGGACCATTCCTGAAATGTTCGTCCAGGCTGAGTATGATTGACATCTATGCTCCATCTTAAGGGAGAGTGTAGAGATATTTATATATTTCCATATTCTCTATGTACCTATGTACATGTTTCTTTATTTTATTTTGCTATATCCATTTTATGTAATTTGCCCATAAGACTCCTCTATATAAGAGAGCCTTGGGTTCTCAGAAATAACAACGTACTTATTTCTTCCAACAGTAAGAGTTGCTCCTTGAAGCATAAGTAGAATGACCATCTCCATACAAAGATCTTAAAAGTGGGCCTCCTTTCTATGAGAACTTGAAAAATGTGCTTCTCTTCTGTACAAAATCCTTAAGAGTTGATTCTCCCACATGAGTATCTAAAAAGTGAGTATCTCATATAGGGATCTTGAGAAGGATTTCTCTCGTAAGAATCTTGTTAGAAAATAGAGAATGCAGAAGCGGAATGTTAAACAGAGAATAATCTAGAAAGATAAATATGGAACAAAAGATTTTTATATGGAACCCTACCCCCTAAGGAGCGGGATGAAACCACGGGAGAAGCCCTCAAAGGGGCGGATGCATTTCTTTTTCTCCAATGGATACAGGAGGTTTGGAGCTCCTTATATAGCTTCCACAGGACCTCCAAGTCCCACCACTGATAGATGTGGAACTAAACATATGGATGGGGTAAATGGATCCTGGAGAGATCCATTTACCCTCCTACAACTCATATGACGCACAACCAAATACTCCAACACTCCCCCTCAAGATGGAACGTGCAATGCTCAACTTAAACAAATAGAAAGAAACTCAACTCACGCTACATGATAATACATACAATATCAACTCAACGCGTACAACTGTCGGCTGCTGTCGTGGACGTTGCTTCTCATGCCTTACATGTGAGGAGGACGAACGAGCTGGAGCGCGAGTCAACTGAATTTCCTCGTTATAGAGCATGTGCTCTGAACTGCGTCCGTCAAAGTCACTACAATTGGAAATGAGTCTCCTCGTCGGAGTACTCTGGCCCACCACAACATGTGGACAACTGCTCCATTTCTGAAAAGAGGCGAACTGAAAGGGCCGTGGAAGTGCAATCCTCGTCGGAGTCCACGGTTGTTAGAGAATGGAGTCTGAAAGAAGTCTCCTCGTCGGAGAAATGGGTCTCTCCCATCTGGCACAGAGAATGGTACTCTACTCTGGAGCCCCTGTGATACCACATAAAAACCCTTGCCCACATGGCATAGGGAATAATCCTCTACTATGGAGTCCCTATTGCTCACTTGAAAACTCTGACCAACAAAACAAGAATGATGGGGACCACGAAACTGAAGATCGCACACTCGTGCGTCCTGAACTGCAGACTCGAAAATTGACGTCAAGTATGAATATCTGACAACTGCAGAGTCTAAACACTGGCTGGCCTGGAATCTGGAGTCTGGAGAATCTGGATCTGATAATGAGGCTTGTAACTCCACACAATACTCCCCACTTCTCCCGTATAAGTCGGAATACATGACATCGACTATGTTGGGAGAAGACAATAGAATGGGGAGAAAACAAAATATCAATAAACCGTCCACAAATTTGTCGGCTTTTCAAATCATTCAGGATTTTTTTTTCGAAACAATTTTTTTTAAAGCTTTTTCATTTTTTATGCCTTTTTCTTGCAACATTTTTTCGGCTATTTTTTTGTAATAGCCATCACAATAATAATTTTTTTCGCATTTTTTTCTAACTGAGTACGTCTTTTCTTCTCTCCCTTTTTTTAAACAATTATTCCATTTTTTAAACAAATCAGTTTTTTCTTAAATTTAAGCTCAATCTCCTTTTTTTACGACCGATGTCACCTCCCCTTCTTCATTTATCTTTTTCCATTTTTTTGCTTGTCTCACTGCCCAACTTGGGCATTTACAATACATTTTTTATATAACGAGCTATCGAGCCATTCTTTTCAATCGATGCAAGCTTAGGCTCCGTTTGGTTGCAGGGTTGGGCAGGGTTGGGTTGGCCCAACCCGGGGTACCCCTCCTTGCAACCCTCCCAATCCTCCTCACAATTTACTATTCACAGGGGTACCTCATCCCAACCCAACCATGCCCAACCCTGCAACCAAATGGAGCCTTAGGGTTCCCTCTTGGGAACCTATCCCTCGAATGAAGCCGCTGCCGCGTTGGGAGACCTGGAGTTCTTGCGCGACTAGAGCTCATACGAGGAGGAGGTTGTTTTGTTGCGATGGCGTCGCTGGAGGATGCGCTGCCAAGAGCTCACGACTAGAAGAGGGGGCGACGAGCTTCACGAGTCCAGAAGCGGCTGCACGTGGAGGAGCCCGATGGAGGGGAGCACGACCGCCATGGGTGAGAAAGGTCGCCGCTGGAGGGAGCCACCTGGAGGTGGCATAGCACCACTTGCGCGCAGTGTTCACGTGAAGACCGCACGAGGGGAAGGTGGGCTTGTCGCCTGTGGGAGCCGCCTCCGTCTGTGGTCTTCACGCGAGTTAGGGCAGCATCCAATATGGGGAAGCGGCATCGTCAAGGAAGGAGATTGGATTTGTTTGCCCCTGCTGGAAACGCGGCCGACCTAGGGCTGTGCTAGGCTCGATCGTCGCCCGCGGCAAGGCAATAGGACACGAGGAGAGTCTGGAGTGGGGTTGCGTTTGTGCGGCTCCTTTTTTTCGGATCTGCTGTGCTCGAGTTGTGCTCCATGGCTGGGGTGCACCGTCAAGACTGAGCAAGGAGCCAGGAGGTTTGATGGCCTCGTACGACCAATATGCGAATGGAGAATAGAAGGTCGTACGTGGGCGATCTAATGCGCATCTTCTTTTGGAACTGGACTTGAACATATCAAACGACGATGGTTGCACAGATATGTAAGAATCTCCAAAATATACAGAAATTAGGGTTTTATGAAACCCTAGAACTCTTCAACGTATCTCAATAAACTATAGAAAATCGAATCTCGAATAAAACTACAGAACTTAAAATCATCGAGAATCTTCCTGCTCTAATACCATGTTAGAAAATAGAGAATGCGGAAGTGGAATGATAAACAAAGCATAATCTAAAAAGATAAATATGGAACAAAAGATTTTTAGGTGGAACCCTACTCCCTACGGAGAAGGAGGAAACCACAGGAGAAGCCCTCTAAGGGCCCGATATTGCATTCGTTTTTCTTTATTGGATACAAGAGGTATGGGCTCCTTATATAACCTCCACAGAGCCTCCAATTCCTACCACTGATAGATGTGAGACTAACATATGGATGTGGTAAGTGGATCCTGGAGAGAGCCATTTATACTCCTACAACTCATATGACGCACAACCAAATACTCCAACAAATCTCAAAGAATAGATTCTTGACTAGGGACCACAAACAAAGATGATGAATGGAAGATAAACTTCTCCTGGGTTTTCTAAAGCAAAAAGAAAGATATGCATAATCTATCGCTCCTCCTTTCTACCATACTTATTAGAATAGTATAAGCAACGGCGAAGTTTGAAGAAAAACAACGTGGGTACAAATAAGAACTTCTCTTCTTGTTTTTTTTCAATTTTCTTTTTCTATCATTTTTTTGAGATTTTTACACTTGTGCACCTCCGAGATTTGCCAGTGACACTTATATCCTAGACTTTTACAACTACACTTGTTCCCTTACATATATGCACAATTTATAGTGGCTGCGGAAGGGAAACATGGCCATTTCAGGAAGCATTACCGAGTGGTCTGTGGCGTCTGGCTATGGAGGAGGAGTTGGCAACGTTACAGTCTCACGACTCTTGAAGTATTGTACATGCTTCCCCTGGTGCATTTGTTGTTGGCAGCAAATGGGTGTTTACGGTGAAACATCGCGCGGATGGTACTGTTGACATGTATAAGGTCAGACTTGTTGCCCCAAACTTATGGAGTGAATTGTTAAGATACATTTTCTCAAGTTGTTCATCACCTTATGTCGTGGATTCTCATTGTTGTCGTCGTGGTTCGTGATTGGCCTCTATTTTAATTAGATGTCAAAGAATGCATTCTTGTATGGTGACTTGTAGGAAGAAGTCTACATGCAACAATCACCAGGGTTTGTTGATAAGGGGTAGTCCCACATGGCGTGCAAACTTCATAAGGCATATTATGGCCTTACATAAAGTTGGAGTGCTTGGTTTCAGACGCTCTCAGAGTTGATTGAACAACATGGGTTTGCCAGATCTACTGCAGATCATTCTCCTATTGTTAAGAGAACCCAGATAAGTACTGTTGCTATTCTGGTCTATGTAGATGACATTATTCTTATAGGCATTGATGAACGGGGTATTCAGGCAAATAAGGATATTCTTGGACAACAGTTAGTGACCAAGGATCTTGGCAATCTCCGTTACTTGTTTGTTCTAGAATTTGCAAGAAATCATCATGGTATGGTGATTACACAATGGAAATATGTCACTGACGTTCTATCTGAGATGAGCATGACATGATGTAGACCTGCTACTACTCCAATGAATCCTAATGCTAGGCTCTATGTTAATGACTATGGGGTGGTGGATAAATGACGATACAGAGAGTTAGTAAGGATGTTGTTGCATGTCACTATCACCAGTCCTGATATATCATTTGTTGTTAGTAGAGTCAACCAGTTTATGGAACAACCCAGATAGGTTCATATGAGTGCAGTTAACTTGATCATGAGATATCTGAAGTCTTCTCCAGGCAAGGTTCATGAAAGCGTTATGCGTATGCGTTCGGACTGGTCATCGAATACTGAATAAGCGGTATTCGGAGGCATGCGCGGGGTATATGCGGGTCTAAGCGTTTTTCTAATTTTAATTTAAAAATAGAAAAATATCTATGACTAACATTACCACTGAAGTTATGTATCTAAGTGGAGTTAGAGAAGATCTAAGAAAAACGGTTCATGTTAGATGGGTGTGTGTGTATATACTTCTAATTGCCTCATATTTAATCATAACAAAACATTTACCATAAAAACTTCACGATTCGTAATAACAAAACTTCAATACGCATACATGCACTACATGAGCAAAACCTCAATTGGCATCAACAACAACAAAGCCTTTTCCCACAATTTAGTAGGGTCGGCTAAAAACCTCAATCATCATATATAAAAATATTCGACGATACGTTGCATATACTCATGAAAACGATACATGAGAAAAACATAAAATATTGCATATACATAATGGTATAATGCATTGCAATTGTATAGAAATGCATGTTATATTCTACCAATTGAATGAAGAGGCGAGTTCCGGAATTAAGGACCTGAATGAGAAGATTGAAAAGTTGGAGCTGTCGGCGTAGTATGCGGGACATATGCAGGATATGCGGGGCATATGCGGGCCGCATATGCGGGGAGGGTACATAATGCACCGATTCAAGTAATCGGTGCGGTCTGCATGCCGCACAGGCATATGCGGCCGCATATGCGACCCGTGCGGCCGATTTCGTGAACACTGTCTCCAGGTGCAGGACGTTGTCTGTTTGAGTTAATTCATTTTGATATTTGGGGTCCTAATCATGTCGTAAATCATCAGGGAAATAGGTTTTATCTTGCTGCAGTTGATGGTGTTCAAGATTGTCTTGGATCTTTCTTCTTAAGAACAATTTTGATGCTGGTCCTGTTATTGTGTCCTTTATTAATAAAACAAAGAATATCTTTTAAGCGAATCTCAAGTTTATATGTTCGTATAATGTGCTAGAATTTTGCAGTACTCAACTTTCCCCATATCTTAGATCCTATGGTATATTATGCATCGGACATCTTGTGCGTATACTTCTCAATAGGATGGGTTGACTGAACGAAAACACCATCATTTTTGGATGTTACGAGGACTCTTTTGATTCATAACCGTGCTCCTCATTCGTACTGGGGGACACGAATCACGATTCTAACTTCTTGTTACCTGGCAAATCGTATGCCCTTTTCGGTTCTGGGGGAGAAGATCCCGTTCTTGATTGCGTTTCCCGAGATGGATCTTTTCTTACTTACACCTTGTGTTTTCAGATTGGTTGCATTTGTTCGTCAGATGTCCCCAGGGCTTGACTAGCTCTCTCCTAGAGCTGTCAAGTGTGTGTTTGTTGGATATTTCTGGACTCGAAAGGGTTATCGTTGCTTCGATCCTGTTCGATGAAGGCACTATATTAGTGTTTGCCTTCTTTGAGTCCATTATGTATTTCTCTCCTATACGTGACAAGCTTATTCCTTAAAACAATGGAGAGGAGGTCTATATGCCTCTGCCTCCGATTTCGTCTACTCTAGGATCCACTACACCAACATCATCTCCACCACCACCACTACCACCACCTTCTCCACCATCACCACCACTACCTCTACCACCAACCGTACCTACTTTCTTTCCGCATGTTTATCAGTGCCGACCACATGCTCATGTACCTCCTCCATCATCCAACATGCCCAAGGTGTGTTCTGAGCATTTGAGTTCTGCTAATGGCACTGGTGATTTGCGTGTGCAACCTAAGATGTAGGATGTCTTGGATGATACACCTTATGAGGAGGCTGTGGACCTGGATGTACCTATTGCTTTTAGGAAGCAGAGGCATGCATGCACTATACATCCTCTTGCTTCCCATGTTTCCCTAGCACGACTCTCCGAGCATTTTCAGAGGTTTGTTGTTGGACTATCTGCTGTGGTGATACCGCGGTCCTATCATGGCGTCTGGCGATGGAGGAGATGACAACCTTACAGTCTCGTCAGACATGGAGTGTTGTACATGCTACTCCAGGTGCATCTGTAGTTGACATCAGGTGGGTGTTTACTATGAAACACCAAACGAATGGTACTGTGGACTGATATAAGGCCAGATTGGTTGCTCGTGGGTTCACCCAAACCTATGGGGTGGATTACCAGGATACCTTCCCTTCAGTTGCACGTCACTCTACGTTGTACGTGACTGGTCGCTTTTCCAATTAATGCATTCTTGTATGGAGACCTATAGGAGGACGTTTACATGCAGCAACCACATGATTTTATTGTTGAGGGGTAGTCTAGTATGGTGTGCCGACTTCAGAAGTCCATATATGACCCTAAGCAGAGTTTAAGGGCTTGGTTTCAGAATAAATGGGGGTTGTCAGATCTACAACAGATCATTCTCTTTTTGTTAGGAGAACCCAGCGAGGTACCATTGTTATTATGGTTTATGTTGATGACATTATTGTTACTGGCATTGATGAACAGGACATTCAGGCCGCTAAGGATTTCCTTGGACGAAATTTTGTAACCAAGGACCTTGGCAAGCCGGGTTCCTTTCTAGGCCTATAGTTTGCAAGAAATCAGCTTGGTTTGGTAATGGCACAAAGGAAGTATGCCACTGATCTCTCGTATGAGACATGCATGACAGGATGCATACCTACTACCACTCCAATGTATCCTAATGCTAGGCTCTACATGATGATTCTGAGGAGGTGGATAAGAGATAATACAAAGAGCTAGTAGGGAAGCTGTTGTATGTTACTATTACTAGACCTGATATATCATTTGCTGTTTGCAGATCTAACCAGTTTATGGAGCAACCCAGACAGGCACACATGGATGCAGTTAACATGATCTTGCGATATATGAAGTTTTCTTCAGGTGCATATCTTTTATTCTGACGAGATACGTCTCTCACAGTTAATGAATGTGTAGATGCAGATTACGCTTAGTGTCCCAAGGACAGGAAGTCCACATCATGTTTCACTGTGTTTGTTGGTAGCTCGTTGGTTTCATGGAAAAGTAAGAAACAAATAGTTGTGGCTAGATCTAGTGTTGTATCGGGGTGTAGTGTAGGGCCATGGCCTAAGGGAGTACGGAAATGATATGGGTCAAGTCCGTCCTGACTGACCTAGCTATTGAGGTGCCTCTTCCTATGCATCTCAAATGTGATAATCAAGCAGCTCTATTCATAGCTAATAATCTAGCCTTCCATGAAAGGACAAAGCGCATTGAAGTTGATTGTTGTTACACCCGTGATTTGATTTAGAAGGATTTATCTCCACTTCTCATGTTGTCTCAAGCGCTCATATTGCAAATATGTTTACCAAAGCTCTTGCGAGGGATCCTTTTCATCGTTGTTGTTATAAGCTGAGCATGGTAGATATATGTGCTCCAGCTTGAGGCGGAGTGTTGAAATACTTATTTCTCTTTGTCTTTATTTTATATTTCTTTATTTCTTATGTCTATTTTATGTAATTCTCTCATATAGCTTTTCTCCTATATTAGAGAGCTCTAAGGCTACAATGAATGGAACTTTTCACGATATTCCACAATATATGAGGGTTTTATCGCCACTACTCACGTACGCTCTGGAGACCAGACAACCGATGTTCTTACTAAGGCCCTAGCCAGAAGGCCTTACTAGAGATGTTGTTCCAAGCTGAGTCTGATCGATATCTACACTCCAACTTGAGGGGAAGTGTTGAGATATTACTTATCTTTCATATTGTTTATGTATTTCCTTTTTCCTTTATCTTCTTCTTGTAATTTGCCCAACCGATTTCTCTCCTATATAATAGAACCCTAGGGCCTCGCAGGGATGCAGTTGATTCTTTTATCTTCACAGTTACCCATCATTTTTGCATAACCTAAAGTATTTGTACATTGTTGTCGCATTATATATTCACCAAATTTGTCTTTAGACCTTTGTGACATCTTTATGAAACACCTGAACTTCTGCAACCTTAGATGGATCGAGATGAAACTCAGACATGATATGATCTTATCAACTAATATACTGTATATTAAACCCAAATTATTTTGATCGGTTTCATACAACTTCCTTCATAAGTGGCACCCTTCTCAACTCTCAAGATCGACTTCCCTCACACGTGACAAATGCAAAGCACTTCCAATACCATCTTGAGTTTGAACATGTGAACAATCGAGTAGTTATAGTACAATCAAATGATACAGGTAAGACAACAAAGCAACAACTTGTGCTACATTGTAAGAACTAATGCATGTGAATCAACAAAACAATATGCTAAAACATGCTACATTGTATGAACTACACTTCAACACCTATAATAAACCTACTCACCTTGAACTAACACAAGGAGAGGGTTGACACTGAACGGGCGGGCGGATGTTGAGGGCTTGGGGGGAGGGTTACATTTTGAATCCTTGCTGTTGCTTGAGGCACCGACTTCCTCCTAAGGCAATGGCTCGGTTTCAAGTAGGAGGGAACTGTTGCCTGGGATCACCGCTTGGTCATCGCAATAAATAAAAAAAGTTCAGGAGCCGCATATGGGGAATCACATTTCCCGTATACAGTCTGGGCCTTCGTCCATTATTAAATCCACTTTTTTATGGTGCTGCACTCTTGTGGTGTCTGACCCTACTCCAATGCGGTTAGATCTTGATATTGAAATTCTATAGAAATATAACTGGTGTTGGATTTTTTATATAGTCCCACCAACACCCCAAGTCCAGCCACTATGCAATGTGTGACTAAACTTGAAAGTGGTGTGCTATCGAAATACACAATTCTAACACTTTCCAACCTGACATTTGATATTTCCCTATTTTCAGAAATATTGAAGGCAATTTTTTCTCTGGACCCGTCCCTGCAAAATTGCTCAACATTCCAATTTTTAAGTAAGTGTGGCATTATTAGCACTCATTATGTAATCTTTTAAGAGTTGTTGTCTTTTGAGGGTAATGGAACTTAGCATGGTGGTATATTGATATGAAACCATCAAAGCCCACTAAACATTGGCATGCTCACCTTTCATAGTTGGTAAAGAGTCTATCTGAGGCATTGGTCAAATTTAACCTTGTAGGATGGACGGGAATCCTTTCAATACTTCAGTTATTCCTTCTGGAGCACCACCACCTTTGTTTTCTGGGGCTCCATCTGCTGGGGAAGGTTTTGGAATATCTGGAAATTCCTCCAGTGGAGCAAATATTCAAGACAATTCCCTGCCTTCAAAGAAGAGAACTAAGAAATCATCAACAAAGATAGTTCTAACAGTATTCGGTGTGGTGCTTGGCTTGATCTTCTTACTTATTATTTTCCTGTTAATCCACTGCTGCTTGTCAAAACTACGAGAAAAAGATCCGGATGAGGAGAAGGTTTCAAGAAGAGAAGACACAGGTTCATATGATAGCTCCAGAATAGACATTAAAAGCAATCGCAACCTGTTACCACCCACAGATGCGGTTTTGAACGATATGACAAAAGGTTAGTTTGTTTGCTTGTGGGTTTGTATTTGCTTAAGTTTTCCGATTGGATTCTCATTGTGTGAAATTAGAAACAGTACCAGAGCAGGATGTTGAGAAAAATGAGGAACAGGGTATTGAGAAAACTGAGGATCACATAATTGATAGCATGGGTGTAGTTTTACTGCCCCCTCCACCTGTAGACAAAGTCATAGTTAATCCAATTGTTCCTCCTGTAATCGAGGAAATGACAAGATCTCTGGGAAATAGCATTGTTAAACCACAGTCAAATCCTTCAACATCAGCACTTTCATTCTCAGTTGCATCTCTTCAACAATATACCAACAGCTTCAGTGAAGAAAATCTTATCCGAGATGGAAGGCTGGGAAAATTTTATCAGGCAGATCTTGATGACGGAAAGGTAGTGCATTTTTTTCTTCTGGAATGTAAATCTTCTTGATATTAAAATGGTGGTTATTATCTTTGAACTGATCTGTAATAAACTATTAGATTGAGTCAGTTTTTTGCTTGTCTTTTAACTTAGTAACCAGTGTTGCAGAAGTTGGTATTCGGTATTCAATCAGAGGGGTCACTGAATAGAGAATAATCGGTATTCGGCCGACTATTCAGAATTATTTGATTTTTTATTTTTTTAAAAAATGTACTAAGCCTTCTCCCACTATAAGTAGGGTCGGCTACATGGATTCTTGCTCAAATCCATGTTGAAAGATTCGACTATTTTTTACGCTGGCCGTCGACTACCTAACGCAACCACTACAAGAGTGGGATTTGAACCCTGGTCTTTTGTGTGGTAGACACATTGTACTACCACTAGACCATTAAGTGGGTACTTTTTATTTTTTAAATTATTTTAAATATTAACATTAATTCTGATACATATATTCTTATATGTTTGTACATATATGACCATCAATTAACAAGAATCCAAGATAGAAGTACCAATTAATGAGATACATCTATGAATATGACATTTCTAGTAATATTGATATAAATGGTAAGCCTTCAGGTTAAAAAATAAAAATAACATAACATAAATTCAGCAGTCGGTCGAATAGTCGGACAAACCGTTCGGTCAAGTCGACTATTGGCTGAGTATTTAATTTTCGTTCGGGGACCCCTCCACACCACATAGTCGGATAAACTATTCTGTATAGTCGGCCGACTATTGCAACATTATTTGTAACATAACTTTTTTGTACTAAATCGTGGGAAATTATAATAGAACCTATTATTGTAGATTATGTTTGCTTGATTTTAATGTTGATTGTATTTTAGAAGACTAAAGATGACGTGCAAAAACATGCGGTCATCCAGAAATTATTTTAGTGAAAGAGAAAAGTGGCATAAGAGCCCGTGGAGAATAGCCTTATACTTTGAATGGTTATCACAGCCCTCATTAACCCAAAAATGAACATAGCTTATATGAAGTCTTCATGGTATTCTCCTGGTGATTTCCAAGGGTTTAAATATCGATATCAATTTCTATATCGAGATCATGTCGATATGACATTTAGGTGAAATATCTTTTTTTTGAGGCTCCATATAGGTGAAATATCATTGAAATTTCGTTCATATATCAAAATTTGTGAAGGAATGAATGAAAAGGCCTCCATATCGTCATATCGCTCGATATTTTGAACCCATGTCGAAATCGAAATTTTGTCGATATTTCATGAAATCTGAAACCATGATGACATCAAATGCCTTGAATAATTGGAATTCTTTGCGTTAGTGATTCCTTTGACACTATGACCTTCACCACAAGTGCTGAGATATTAGTTATCTTCCATATTGTTTATGTAATTTCTATTTTCTTTGTTATCTTCTTGAAATTTGCCCAATAGGTTTCTCTCCCATATAAGAGAAACTTGGGACCTCAATTTATTCTTTCATCTCCACATGGTATCAAAGCGATGGTCCTTGACCGAAGTGTTGATCTAATCCCCACTACTACCACAAGCCCTAACTTGGCAAGAGTTGTGCACTGCCACCTGGAGGTCGCTCTCACGTAGACTTTGTGCACCGTCGCCGGCCTTTGGGATGCGCACCTCTGTGGGCCTCTTCTGGTCACCGCATTGCCGCTTACAAGATCCAAAAGCCTCTCTCTTGTGCCTCCAGCCACCAACGAGGCCGCTGGGCTTGCTGCTGGTTGCCACAACGAGGCCTCCAGGCCCTGTTTTCCGCTGTTGCTACATTCCAGTGAATTGTAGGTGCTGCTAGCCCCTCCAAGGTTGCAACTTGTGGCCACCAAGGATCTCCAAGCCTCCCAACAGTCCGATTTGATCTGAAAACGATCTGATTTTGGCCACAAAACGTGATTTTAGACGTATAAATCACGTTTTCTGGCCCTAGTGCACACCAAGGATTGAGAGGATGGTTGTATGAGTCTACACGTACAACCAATCATCCATATGATTGTGTAGACTTGCTCAGATCGGTCTACTTCCCAGTCGAGTTCCATTTTTGGCCTTTCTTCTATCATGTCTGAGAACAAGGGTGATTTTTTTCTTCGTCCAGTGCCTTCAAGGGCCTGACTCTCATCGTAAAGGTGAATGTGACCAACTATGAGTTAAGGTCCATGCATTTCTTAACCTTAATCAATGCAACAATAAGGAGCACATTCTGATGAAGACGATGTCGGCAAATAAGAATGGGGACAATGCTTCGTGGAAGCAAGACGACCTGTGTGCACATATTTGGTTCTCCGGGACCCTCATCACTGAGACAACCAATGATATCAAATCTTTTATTAATGAGATAAAGAATATTTTTCTGCCAATGTCAAATATCTGTGTTCTGATAATGCCTTAGATTTATGCTCCTTACAACTTTATGAGTTTCTTAGATCTCTTAGCATTGTTCACTAAATTTCATGTGCTTATACATCCCAACAACATGGTATTGCCGAGCACAAACACCGTCACTTGCTTGATATGAACTGAACCTTGTTGATTCAGAGTTGTGCTCCTCTCGCTTACTGGGGTGATGCGGTCCTCAATGCATTCTACCTAGTAAACCGCATACCCTCCTTTATATTGGGAGAACGTGCCTTTCTCTATTGTGTTTCTCGAGAAGAATTTGTTCTCCCTTGTACCCCGTGTGTTTAGATTGATTGCTTTTGTTCATGATTTCTCACCAGGTCATGACAAGCTCCTCCCCAGAGCTGTCAAGTACGTTTTTGTTGGCTACTCTCGTACCCAAAAAGGGGTATTGTTGCTTTGATTTGCTTTGGCGAAAATATTTGGTCAGTGTTGACGTTACTTTCTTTGAGTTTGTTATGCATTTTTCTCCTACATGTGACGAAATTGCCCTATCCGACTCTGATGAGGAGATCTACATGCCTCCACTTACTACTGTCATACCACCACCTACACTTACTCCTGCTCTGCCACTACCTCCACCACCACCTCTGCCATCTCATATACCTACTTTGACTGAGTTTTTGCCAATTGTGTATGTTGGGAAAAAGAAGAAGTTGTGTTATTTCTGAGAACCCTAGGCTCTCTTATATAGTAGAGAGTCCTATGGGTAAATTACATAGAGCAGACAACAGGAAAAGGAAATAAGAAAGAAGTACAAATATAAATACGAAAACATAAATATCTTCACACTCCCCCTCAAGCTGGAGCATAGATATCGATCATGCTCAGCTTAGATGAACACTTCTGGAATGATCCCCTAGACAGTGGCTTAGTGAAGATGTCTGCGGTTTGCTCTCCAGAGCTAACATGAGAAGTAGAGATCAATCCCTTCTGAATCATGTCTCTGGTGTAATGACAATCCTCCTCGATATGTTTTGTTCTCTCATGGAATGCTGGATTGTTTGCAATAAATAGGGCAGCCTGGTTATCACAGTGTAACTCCATGGGTAGAGGGATCTCAACATGTAGATCACATAGCACTGCTCGAACCCACATCATTTCTGTACTGGCTTGAGCCATAGCCCTGTACTCTGACTCGGCACTAGATCTTGCCACAACGGTTTGTTTCTTGCTTTTCCAAGAAAGAAGAGAATTGCCAACTAATATTGCAAACCCTGAAGTGGATTTCCTATCCTTGGGACAACCTGCATAATCTGCGTCAGCATATGCAGATACAGAGAGTGTGTCTCCTTTCTTGAAGAGTAAACCTGAGCCTGGAATTGATTTCAGATATCTCAAAATCATATGCAATGCATCCATATGTATCTGTTGAGGCTGCTCCATGAATTGACTCACTCGACTCACTGCAAATGCAATATCAGGTCTGGTGATTGTAACATAAATGAGCTTTCCAACCATCTCTCTGCATCTTCTCTTATCAACTTCATCGGTATCATCATCATATAGCTTCATACTCGGGTCCATAGGAGTCGTGGAGGGTCGACATTCCGTCATTCATGTTTCTGCAAGCATATCCGTAACATACTTCCTTTGGGTCATCACAAGACCCTGTGCATTTCTAGCAAATTCCAACCCCAAGAAATTTCTTAGGGTTTCCAGATCCTTCGTCACAAATTGACTGCCGAGAAAATCTTTAATCATCTTGATTCCCTGCTCATCATCTCCTGTAACAATAATATCATCAACATACACCATAATAGCCATAGTACCTCTAGGCGTCTTCTGCACAAATAAGGAATGGTCTGCATTTGACCTCTTGAATCCCTGTCGTTCAATCAGTTCAGAAAGCTTTTGAAACCACGCTCTAGGACTCTGTTTAAGGCCATATATCGCGTTATGGAGTCTACAAACCTGTGCACACTCCCCCTCAGCAGCAAATCCCGGAGGCTGCTGCATATAGACCTCCTCGTGTAGATCTCCATATAAAAATGCGTTCTTCACATCAAGCTGAAATAGCGGCCAATCCCGTGCTACCGCAACTGAGAGCATGACACGTAAGGTAGAATGTCGAGCAACTGGAGAGAACGTGTTCATGTAATCAACTCCATATGTCTGAGTGAAACCACGTGCCACAAGCCTCGCCTTGTACCGTTCAAGGCTTCCATCGGCATGGTATTTGACAGTAAATACGCACTTGCAGCTAACAATAGACACGCCAGGTGGTGGAGAAACAAGTGTCCACGTTCCACGGGACTGCAATGCATCCATTTCTTCTTCCATAGCAAGACGCCACTTGCTATCTTGAAGTGCCTCCTGGTAATTGCGTGGAATCTCGACAACAGATAGGGCTAATGCAAATCTCTGGAAGTCTCCCGTCAGACGATGAAATGAGACATGAGAAGCAAGTGGATAGGAAGCACAAGTACGCTTCTGCTTCCTAATAGCGATAGGCACGTCCAAGTCTCCATGATCATCATCCTGTTGTGGTTCCTGTATCAATGGATCCTCAGACTCATCATTAGTAATCAAGTTATCAGAACCAACCTGAGGGCTGCTGGATGACTGGCCATGACCATGAGCAGATGAGGACCGACGAGTATAGTACTTTGGTAACGGTGGCACAATGGTTACTGGCGGTGGTAAGGGTTGAGGTGGTGGTGGAGATGGCACTGAGAGTAGCAGACTCATAGGAGGAGGTAGCATGTAGGAGACCTCAGTATCAGAATGGGGAGTAGTCATTTGGTCACCTGTAGGTGAGAAAAACATGACAGATTCAAAGAATGTGACATCAACGCTAACGAAATATTTTCGACGCAGCGGATCAAAGCACCGATAGCCCTTCTGAGTCCTGGAGTACCCGACAAACACACATTTGATAGCCCTGGGAGAGAGCTTATCAAGACCTGGCACCAACTGATGGACAAAACAGACACAACCGAAGACACGATGTGGAAGAGAGAATAACTCCTTCTCTGGAAATGCGAGAGAGAGAGAGGAGTTTTCTCATTCAAGACAGATGAGGGCATGCGATTTATTAAGTAGCAAGCTGTGAGAACCGCATCACCCCAGAACGAGTTTGGAGCATGACTCTGAATAAGTAAGGTTCTAGTGATATCCAACAGATGACGATGTTTCCGCTCTGCAACACCATTCTGCTGTGAAGTGTAAGCACATGAAGTTTGATGAATCATACCACGAGATGAAAGGAACAAGGACAAAGTTCTAGTACAGAACTCCAAGGCATTGTCAGACCGCGCAATTTTCACAGTAGAAGAGAAAACATTATGAACTTCATTGATAAACATTTGAATCACATTTCCTACTTCAGATTTATTTTTCAACAGAAACACCCAAGACAAACGGGAAAAATCATCTACTATAACTAGATAGAACCTGTGTCCTTGGTGGTCCAGAACACGACTTGGACCCCAAATATCAATATGGACTAACTCAAATAGGGAGCTACTGCTCCGACTCTAACGACCTGGGAAAGTAGACCGATGATGCTTTCCCAACTGACACGCTTCACATTGAAAAGACGACTTCGGAGAAATCCGGGGCAGGACACGACAGAGCTTCTGGAGAGGGAGATGACCAAAACGGAGATGCCGGGTATATGGAGAGTCTGGTCCTGTATGACGGAGATATGCACCAATATAGGGAGTATTGATCAGACGGTAGAGACCGTTCTGCTCACGGCCACAACCAATCACCTTGCCCGAGGTTATGTCCTGAAAAACAAGAGATGATGAGTCAAAAATAACTCGACAGTTCAAATCCTTTGTAATCTGGCTAATAGACAATAAATTCATAGAGAAATCAAGAGCATATAACACATTCTGCAGGCTCATGAAAGGTGTCAACTGAACCTCCCCCTGTCCAGTGATTGGAGAATGTGTCCCATTGGCTGTCACTACAGTTCGTCCAGAGGAGACCGGTATATATATCTTGAGCTGTTCTCTGTCCCCACACAGATGATGGGTCGCTCCAGAATCCATAATCCAGTTGGAAATCATAGATCCATCACAAGAGATGAGAGCAAAGGGACTACCTGAGGTACTGGCTGTGGCCGATGAACTAGCAGAGGCAGAGACTGCCACATCTGACTAACCTCCAGATGTTGTATCAGGAGGCATGATATTCCTCAGTCTAGCAACCAGATCGTCAAAACGCTGGTCCAATGAGGAAAGTGCAGGGGATTCAATTTGTTCTGCTACCCTAGCCGATGCAGGAAAGCCATGTTTGGAGTAGCATGTATCCTCAGAGTGACCAGGGCGACGACAATAGCTGCATGGTTGCCGAATTCGACCCCCACGACCTCGAGGTCCACGGCCACGGAAGTTAGAGGATCTACCTCTTCCTCTAGAGGCTGCCATAGCCGAAGGTGTCTGGTTGGCAGTTGAGTTTGGGACAGTAATGCGACTCAACCGGCGAAACGCTTCCTCCATAGGAGGAATAGTAGCATCAACAAGAATCTGAGACCGTGCAGCATCATACTCTGGATCAAGTGCAGCCAGGAATACTCCTACCATGGTAGCATTCCTGTACGTCTTCTGCTGCTCAGGAGTGGCTCCACACAGATGATGGGTCGCTGCAGAATCCATAATCCTGTTGGAAATCATAGATCCATCACAAGAGGTGAGAGCAAAGGGACTACCTGATGTACTGGCTGTGGTCGATGAACTAGCAGAGGCAGAGACTGCCACATCTGACTGACCTCCAGGTGTTGTATCAGGAGGCATGATATTCCTCAGTCTAGCAACCAGATCGTCAAAACGCTGGTCCAATGAGGAAGGTGCAGGGGATTCAATTTGTTCTGCTACCCTAGCCGATGCAGGAAAGCCATGCTTGGAGTAGCATGTATTCTCAGAGTGACCAGGGCGACGACAATAGCTGCATGGTTGCCGAATTCGACCCCCACGACCTCGAGGTCCACGGCCACGGAAGTTAGAGGATCCACCTCTTCCTCTAGAGGCTGCCATAGCCGAAGGTGTCTGATTGGCAGTTGAGCTTGGGACAGTAATGCGACTCAACCGGCGAAACGCTTCCTCCATAGGAGGAATAGTAGCATCAGCAAGAATCTGAGACCGTGCAGCATCATACTCTGGATCAAGTGCAGCCAGGAATACTCCTACCATGGTAGCATTCCTGTACGTCTTCTGCTGCTCAGGAGTGACCGTCAATGGCATGAAGCTATGAAGCTTCTCAAACATCCCTCGTAGGGATGTATACAAAGAGTGAAGCGGGCGCCCATTCTGCTTGACAGTGAAAATATCATGTTGCAGTTGAAGTATCTTGGTCTCGTTCCGCGCCTGTGAATATGTCGCCGCTAGGATATCCCACATAGCCTTAGCCGTGGGCTGATGTAGTACATCATTGGCGATTTCTATCGTCAACGTCCCAGACAGCCAGACTTTGGCATACGCATCATCTGCCTCCCACGAGGCCTTCACCCCAGTCTTCTCGATCTGCTCCTCTTCGGTAAGAATATGTTTCTTACCATTCGACTTCATCAGGCTAATGAACTGCATCGCCCAGAGCTCATAGTTTGTCCCGTCCATCTTCACAATAGGCGCTGGACCTCTGAATGCGCCAGTGACGGGTACATCAACCTTGTTTTCAGACATATTGTCGGAAGAGAAATACTACGGGTGCTGGAAACCAAAGTTTGTATGTCTACACAGACATATGTGGGTTTGGGTGCTCTTGTAGACTCATGCACACCAACCCATCAACCAAACGACGAAGTCGATGCGCACGGAGCGAGATAGGCGTGCAACAACGCTTACACGCACGCCCTAGAACCGACCCAGCAGTTTGCTGGGGTGCCGCGCGCGAAGAGGGAAGCTACGCGCAAGGCTCTGCGCAGCAGGCGTGCGCTAGGCGAGGTGGCTGGGCTGCGCGAGATGCTACACAGGAGCGCGCAAGCGTGCAGAGCTCAACGCAAGCGATGCGCGCAGAGCTCGAGGTGTACGACCAGCAGCGGCGCGCGAAGCTTGGTGCACAGGAGGCGCACGACCAGCAACGCGGGGGGGGTGCCGGTGGCACACGAAGAGAGAGGGAGGCACACGAGTGGGGTTAGGGTTAGGGTTTCACAAACTCCGGTCTAGGACCGTCGCTCTGATACCATGTTGGGAAAAAGTTGTGTTATTTCTGAGAACTCTAGGCTCTCTTATATAGTAGAGAGTCTTATGGGTAAATTACATAAAGTAGACAACAGTAAAAGGAAATAAGAAAGGAGTACAAATATAAATACGAAAACATAAATATCTTCACAGTGTATACTCACAGGTCTCGCTTTGTATCCCTTGCTCACATGTTCTCCCCATCATCCAACACGCCTTACATATGTCATGAGCACATTGTTTCTACTGATGGCACGACTGAGTTATCTGTGCAGCAGGATTCCCTACAGGATGAGCAAGTGCCTTCTCTAAAGGGAAACTTACAGTTTCACGACATGGTTGATGATCTTGATGTGTCGATTGCTCTGCGAAAGCAGAAACGTACGTGTGCTCATATCCTCTTGCTGCACATGTTTCCTTGAACAGTCTGTCAGACGATTTCTGGAGGTTTACCTTAGCACTATCAATCGTAGACATACCACTAACATATCTGGAGGCTATTCAAGACAGTTAGTGGCATCTAGACATGGAGGAGGAGATGGTTGTGCTTCAGTTGCGTGGTACTTGGGGTCAAGGTCTTAAATGTCGGTTTCGGTCACCATTTCGGTATCGACCAAAACAGAATTTCGGTCATTTCGGCCATTTTTTGTATTAGGACCCCTATATTTCGGTCATTTCGGTTGAATTTCGATTTCGACTGGATATCGATAATCGACAGAAATTCGACCGAATTTCGCTAAAATTTGAGGCCATGCTTGGGGTTTTGTTTCAACCCCAGTTGGCGCATCCATTGTTGGGTGCAAGTAGATGTTACTGTGAAGCACCGTGCATATGATAGTGTAAATCGCTATAAGGCGAGGCTTGTAGCACGTGGGTTCACCCGGACATATGGGTGGACTATCATGATACTTTTTCTCCAATTACCAGGCATTCTACTCTACGTAGCCTTCTATTTGTTCTGTAATACGAGATTGATCTCTCTACCAACTGAAGATTGCCTTTCTACATAATGATCTACAGGAGGAGGTTTACATGTCGGAGCCACCTGGGTTCGCTGTTGAGGGGGAGTGTCAGAAGTCCTGCAGGCTACAGAAGGATATTTTTGACCTTGAGCAGAGTCCAAGAGCATGGTTTCAGAAGCTCTCGGACTTGATAGAGCAACTTGGATTTGTGTGATCGACTGCCGATTACTCTTTGTTTGTCATTCATTCATTCCAGAGCACGTTACATATCTTCTTTCTGAGAGATGCATGTCTGATTGCAGACCTGCTACTACTCCTATGGACCCACGCATGAAGTTATACGATGATGATACTTAGGAGGCACATATGGATGCAGTTCATATGATTATGAGGTATTTGTAGACATCACCTTGCACTGAACTTCTATTCAATATACGTACATCTCTTTCAGTTACAACATGTGAATATGCAGATTATGCTGGATGCCCAAAGGAGAGGAAGTCTACTTCAGGCTTTGCTGGGTTCATTGGGAATTCCTTGGTATCATGGAAGATCAAGAAGCAGACTATGGTTGCCAGGTCTAGTGCTGAGTCGGAATACCGTGCCATGGCGTTGGCTAGTACAAAGATGATGTATCTCAGATATGTTCTTACTGACTTGACTATCGAGGCGTCTCTTCCCTTGCACCTACAATGCAACAACCATGTTGCTCTATTCATTGCAAACAACCTTGCCTTCCATGAGAGGACCAAGCACATAGAGGTGGATTGCCACTACACTCGTGGCATGATACAAAAGGGTGTCATCGCTAGTACTTACGTCAGCTCTGAAGACCAGACAACAGATGTACTTGCTAAGGCCTTAGCCAGAGGGCCTTACTAGATGTGAACTGCCGCCTGCCGTGGATCCAGGTTACTCGTTTACACGACACTTCCAATATTATTTTCAATATCGATCGCAAAATGACATTCACACAATTGATGTATACAACCACAGAACCAACAAGTGTCATCAATTCACATTTTATTAATTTCCCTTTACGTTTCATGTAATAAAAGAAATTGCAATATTCATATGTATTCCAAATATAAGAGAAAGAAGGCATTTACATTATCTTGAACAAAATCTAAACACGTTTACCGTAAGCAGAAACTGCAAAACTCAGTACCCAGCTGTCAGTCTACTGCGATGCAAGCTCCTTGCCTACCAACTACGATCTGAAACAAGAGAATGTCAACAATGATTGAATACATTCCAGCATATGTATAACAAATATAACATGTAATTTTAGTAGTTTCAAAAGAGAGTAAGTAGATAGATATTTAAATTTAGTTTTAACAAGCTACTTGCATGAAAGTTTGATTTCAAACTATTATGTATTTAATCCCCAGATTCCCCATCACCCCATAACTTTTAGTATATAACAATTTCATATTTTAATTAATGACCTATATGTAGGTTTTTATCTTTTTAACACTTAGAAATCATGTTGATGGATCTTGGTATTGAGGACGATGAGTCTCTGATATGATCTTTATTTCTGTCTAATTTTTCAAGTTTAGAGGATAATCTATGGTTTTGGTATGAGTGTGACCTCACACTATGACTCTAAGGTATGAAGAAAACCTTAGGGTTGGGGTGCCTCTGTAGACATGCGGTGGAGTAGGATGCATCATAACTAAGTTCCCAACACGTCCACTAGCTTCTCTTCATCTCTGTTGTAGTAAATCTAAATTCTGATCATATGTCGAAGGTTGATGATTACTGATGATTGATGATTTCTGTCTCAAGCTCAATTGTAACCGACTCAGCTATAACCGAACTCCACTGTAACACATCGCCGAACCTATTGTTGGAACAATAATCAAAACTCAAGCGACGAGGAAGTCTCCTAAGAGACCCTTCCGTCTCGCCCTTTAAGTGGAAGTACGGTCCAGTAAAGGGTTAGGACTACCCCAAAACTATGCCCCTGAAACAGGTGAGAGAGATTTCCCAGAAGAGTCACTCCAAAAACCGGCCCGACTGGTACGGGCTAACAAGCTCTTGAGAAAAACTAAAACCGAAGGCCCCCATCCTTGGTACCCTAAAATAGAGGGTCAGTGGAACTGGTCGAAAACTTGGATCCCAACGAAGCGTAAAAACACTGCAAACTCGCATAAAACCATACAAGGGACTGGGATTCTAGACCTGTGCATTTGGCGATTGTTGTCCTAACTGAGCTTCCTATCTCTCGCACAATTGAGGGTCACCGCAACCTTGCACAGTCAGGTGTAAGACCGACACTCTTAATTATCAATCATCATTACCCAAATTTTCACTTGCTTGACTACTCACTTCATTCCAAAAAATGTGACTGAAAATGCTTTATCAATAAGAAACGTAATAGACACCCACCAACTTCCATGAGCAACCAATATAGAAGATCAATATAGTTACAGGGACTTTCTAAGAGTACAAAGTGCCCAAATAGAATATTTGTTTAGAATTTCAGTATATTTCCCTTACCTTGGAAAAGATTCACTCAGTGGTAGAGATCAACCATTTTATGTTTATACTGAATAATGCCTCCTTAACACGCATATAAAGAAAAGCTATATTTAACATCGAAGACTGAAGTAGTCAATGAACCATATTCAATATAAAGACCTAATTTAAATAAAATTCTCAGGATGATTAAAAAATGTAATTTCTCCTTTTTTAGTCACTACCTAAACTCCTCAAATATGGAATGCATTACAGTTCTCATCTTCGAATTTGTTTCCACATACAGTCACAAGATGGCTTAAAATCTCTCTTATCCTTGTGATCCAGCACTAATTTTTGGTAAGGATTAACAATAATATGATTATCAACTTTTAATAATTAGTATAAGATTAACATGGACTAGTATGTTAGCATACACATTTCCTTTTATAATCTAATTTGATGTCATAAAGTGCTTCGCGAATTCATTTGCTAGATAATCCGTACAGAGCATGATCGATACCCCCAAAATCGATTTTTTCTATAACCACGTAAATTTGGGAAATGGGAAACCCAGAAAAACAAAAACATCTGATAAATCCCTAAAGAAAGAAACTATGGTCAAATCAAATTTGGAGCCAATCTTAAGTTTAATTTTTCCAAATTAAAGTAACAATAAGTAATTTAAAACTTTTAATTTGAAATTTGAGCGGAGAAATATAATTGTATCTTAATTTTTTCCAAATCAATTAAGAAATCTAAATCTTTTAGTTTGGAATTTTGAGCAGAAATCATATGCAGAAATTACCCAAATATCATTCTTTAAGTTTAAAATCCAAAAGCTTATCAAGAGCTTATAAACTTCATGCAAAACCCCCCAAATTTCCATCTTTTAAAACCTAAAATCAGGAGCTATAATTCCCGAACTTGAAATTTGGAATCAAATTGTGTGAAATTCACAATTGGCAGAAAAAAGGTAACATAGTACATGTATGGCAACAAAGAGAAAGGAAATAGGATTGTAGCCTTGATCTCCTTGATTTGGAGATCAAAATGCTTGTAATAGTAGCTCTAAAAAAGGCTCCAGGTAGTAGTGTTGCTGTAGCTGCAGCACTTCCTTGAGCAGCAGTAGCTGTTTGAAGCTCCAGCTTGAAGCAGTCCATACCAGGCCTTCAAGCTGTTGTGAGCAGCATCCACTTCAAGGGAGAGGAGGCTGCTGGAGAATGCAACAACATGGGATATTGGGAGTCACTCCAGGGAGAATGGAGGAGTGGTACCTATTGGATACTGCATGCAACAACAAGATCTCAACAGGGGGGTTCTCTCACGGCTAGGAGTTGAGGATAAAGAAAAGAGATAGGAAACAAATGGGGAAGAAAAGAAGAAACCTTGGGGGATATAAATAAGAAAAGGGCTGAGCCCTTTCGTTGACAAGTGGAGGTGAGTTTGGCCAAATGGAAAGGTTTGTCTGTATAGAAAAAATATTTTTAACAATTATTTATTTATTTAAGATATTAAATTGCACCTCGAGTTTTTGATTTAGGTGTACAACATCTTGTTTTGATCGTCTCTGTATGACGGTTAAAATGAGTATAATATTCCTATACTTTGGATCGAGTATGAATACCCGAAGTTTTCGAAATACGGTCTTAGTTTGTGACTAAATTTTGTAATTTTAAAATATCAAATGACCTTCCATCGACGAACGATCGATTTTGTTGGTCTTATTTAGACGAATCGGATTTTTAGGTTGTCTTGGTTTTGTTTTGCGATTTTCAAATTTGTGTCACGGCTTTTCCGATGGCACATTTATCGAGGTGATCATTTTTTGATCGGTTGATGCCAAACGACGTTTGATTTATGATCAATTGATCGATTTAGATCATTTAATACTGATCGATATTTTTATCATATGATATGCATCCTAATCAGATCGGATTTGGTTTTATTCAGATCCGGATGTCACACTAGAGATGCTGCTCCAAGCAATGTTCGATTGATATCTACGCTCCAGCTTAAGGGGGAGTGTTGAGATATCAGTTATCTTTAATATTGTTTATGTAATTTCTATTTTCTTTATCTTCTTGTAATTTGCCAAACAAGTTTCTCTCATATATAAGAGGACTCTACGTCCTTTCAATAATGCAATTGATTCTTTCATCTCCACAAAGGGATACTATATATAAATCAAATTATGATTGGATGTCTAATACAGTTTCGTTGCATGAGGTAGTGGTAGAAGTTTTGTACATTTGTACTGCTCTATAATTAAGTATTTTGCTTTAAGTACTTTGCTTTATAAGAGAAGGAATATAATAACATGCGTATTTTAAGTTAACATGAAAGGCTATACAACAATCAGGTCTCGTGGTAAGATCTACCAAGGTGATTCACATTGTCAACATAAAACTCTTTGCCCTTAAAATGACTCTATTTGGCCATCCACTTAACCGGGAGAGCTTTATTCTTCTCCTTCAACCATAGAACACTAAGCACCCCCCCCCCCCCCCCCCCAGTCCAGAGGTAGAGTAACCATATACGACCTCACCGAGTCCATCCTTTTATTATCACCACTCATAGTACTTTAGAAAAAAAACACATCATGTAGGATTCAAGGTGATGATGAATTCCCATTTACATGTTACAAGTGGAAATCAAGAAATGGAATCGATGCAAAGGCCACCCTCAGAAGAACAAGTCTGTTGCCTTTGAAATGGATAAAAGCCTTCTCCCTCGCTAGCTTTTGCTTCATATTCTCGATTATCGAGATCCAATTTGCCTGGTACAATACACCATAAAGCCAGGGTGAGATCCGGGTAGTTGATGTGAAGAGCATATTGGGGTGGTAGTTATAATCGCAAGACATTCATCAACCGTAGGCTCCGAGAGACCAAAAGGCACACAAATGGACTTGGACCAATTTATGGAAAAATTGGAGATCTCCAGGAAAGAAACAAGGAACCATGCTCATCCCTTTGGTTCACCATGATTGCGCGAACATCAACCACAAAGATGTAGAGAACAACCTCGTCGAATACCTTGTTAGGGCTAAAAGAAATTGCTCTAAGATCTACCCTTGATCGGAACAGAGGATGTTGTGGTGACACATCTCTTCATCCAAGAGATCCACAAATTTAGGATGTCGTGCTTGGCTAAAGCTGACTAAAAGAAACACCGGTCCATATAGTCATAAGTCTTGGAGAAGTCGACCTTCCAGAGAAGTCCCTTCACCCCCCTGCGCTTTTGATCACCCCACAATAGCAGAAGCCAACATAGTGATGTCCATCATCTGCTGGTTGGGGATAAATGTAATCAACACAGATAATAAGATCATCCAGAACAAGAAGCATTCGATTCACAACAACCATGTATATAGCACTGAATAATGAAATTGGGAAAACCCTTTACCATCTCGAACAATTGACTGATAGACTTACATCGACTTACAAGTATGCAAGTCGATACATGGAATAACAATAACTGACATCTGATTAACTTAAAAATGGAAAAGGATGTTCGTGAGGTTCCCAATCGACTCACAAGTAGTTATCTGTCCTCATATCATTGCCTTGTCACAATGATCTGTTGACTCATGGTTGCTTGAGTTTAGTGATCTCATGATAGACAATGAGGTAACTATAGTGATCGAACGACAAATCATTGGACCGATGACTAGTTATCTATCTACAATCAGACAACGATAGCAATGGGATCTAAAACAAAACTCGAATTATACATGAAAAAATGAATCATGGATATTTAGAGAACGAATAAAAAGAACCTATTTCAACTGATATAAAAATGCAACAACTTAGATTATATTTTAAACTTGAATCTCCAACTTTGAGCCTGCAACATAATTTATAGATTTAAAAAAAATGACAATTCTTCATAAAAAGATCAAATCTTTTAGAGATATATTTCTATATTTTTATACTCTTTTATCTATTCCTTTTCCTTTCGTATGTATTGTGCAATTTTTCCATAGATCTCTCATGTATATAAGAGAGCCTAGGGCTAAAGGAAATAAGCAAGTCTCGTATTTTTTCCAACATGGTATCAGAGCAACGATCCTTGGCCGAGGCTCTCGTACCCCAGAAACTTTAGACCTCCACCAGTCGCCCCCTCTCTTGAGGAGCTGCCGCCACCAGCCACTCCTCTCACTAGGAACTGCCACCGCCGATCCTTTCTCTCTCTCTCTGTGCTCCACTGTCTAGGCATCGTCACTGTCGGACCCTAGGCGGCACCGTCGGTCGCTCCTCTCTTTAGGCGCCAATGCCGATGCCGTTGTCAGCGTAGATCTCAAGGCACCGTCAGCCTCTAAAGCAGCGCTGCGTACGGGTCACCTCGGTCTGGCTCTGAATGATGGATTTGGTTGCAGTTTGAGTCTACACATGCAACCAAATCCTCCTTTGTCTGTGTAGATGATTATTCCTTCAATTCTACGATCATAGTCTTCTTCGACATGCAATATGTCAGAAATCGAGATAGACATCCCCATCATGGGTGCCTTCAGAGGTCCAACGCCCATAGTCAAGATGTATGGGTCAAATTACGAGTTGTGGACCATATAATTCATAAGCCTGATGAAGTTGATGTGTAAGAAGCAATTTGTACCGAGGAAGAGCTGACGGAGAAGACATGGTTGTATGCCTCATGGGAGGTTGATGATGTATATGCTCAGGTCTGGTTGTCTGATACCTTGATACTACAGATTGCAAACGATGTTCTGCACCTGCCTACTGCCAAAGCCATGTGGGATATTCTTGCTACCACGTATTCACATGCCAAGAATGAGACAAAAATTCTATATCTTCAGCATGACATCTTCACTATAAAATAGAATGGTCGACCCCTACATGCTCACTCTACTGCCTTGCGCGGGGTGTTTGAGAAGCTTCATAGCTTCATGCCTCTTACAACTCTTTCAGAACAATTGAAGACATACCGGAATGCTATGATGGTTGGTGTCTCCTGGCCTTTCTGGACTCATAATATGCGGCCGCTTCATCCCAAATATTGGCCAATGCTATCATTCCTCCTAGGGAGGAGGCCTTCCGTGGATTGAGTCGGATCAATATTTCAACTTCTTCTCCAGTACCGAATTCCTCTGTCATAGTAGTCTCTTGTAGAAGAGGTGGTCCATCTCAATTCCGTGGACGTGGTTCACGTGTAGAGGTGGATGTGGTCATGGACCACCTTGTACCTATTGTTACCGATTTGGTCATACAAAAGATACATGCTACTACAAGCTTGATTTCCCAGCATCCGCCCGCGTAGCAGAGCATGCTCAGCTTTGTGTTGCTCCACCAACATCATATCATCGATATGATGAGTTTGTGTCTAGAATACAACTCCAAATCACATGAAGAAATTGTCACTCTACAATCAAAATTTCGCAATGAAGCAGCATTCCTACCTCCAGATCTGGTAGCAACGACGAGAACGGACACAAACCAAAGAAAGCATGCCGTGAGCATCCTATAAGGTGTCCCATCCACGGTAAAGTGACTATCTCGCACAGCCCCAACAAAATCAAAATCCAACTCCCGGAAATAAAAAGCGGAAAACGGAAGCAAGAGGGGGATCCGTACCTTGTAAACGTAGAAATCATCCCCACACGACGAGCTCTTCGCGTGAATGTTGGCAGCTTTGCGATCGGCAACTCCGACGACGATCCATCAATGACACAGTAATGCTAGGGCGGAGCGTCGGTGAGCTCAAGCTTGGAGAATGGGGTTGGGTTGACCAGATCATGTGCCCACTTTCTTTTATACTCGGCTTTGACTAAACGGGTCCAGATTCGGATCCGATTCGAGTTCGGATTCGTTTACAACCCGTGATCATAAAATGGTTGCGTCTCCCTCATCCGATGTCAGATATTGACGTTATTGATACCTTTTCAAAGGTATTGACGAGTACTACACAATCGACCACTTGTTTGCTAAATTTACTTATTAGATCATGTTTGCAATTTAAAAGGAAGTGAACGAAATTGTATGAGAGTTTGACCGAAAATAGTATCTCGAACGTATCAAGACCTAATTTGTACGGGTGTCCGATATACATACATTATTTTGTATTCTAACACATATATATATAAGTGTCAGGGTCTCACAGTTCTGCAGGAACTGCTTCAAGCAGGAGTATTCAGAATTTCAGAAGCTATGAATGGTGTGTGTGTTCCACCAGAGTGACGATTGTATCTGTCATCTGTTGTATCATAAGTGGGATCATATGAAGCTGCCTTGTAGGCGTTGTTGGCATTAAGTTATATGCCAAACATTGCCCTACAACGCTCTGATGGGTGGTTCCAGCATCCACAATGCATGCATGCTGGATACCAAAAAGTGTTAGAATCACGTCCACGACCACGACCATAGTCCCTTCCACATCCTGACTCGTGCCCACGATCACGACCAACACGGCCTCATCCACCCTGGAAGCTCTGTCATCCTTTGTTCCTTGACGATGCATAGGGAGTTGTAGTCTCTACAGATGGTATGGTTGAAGGACGCCCGACAAGTGTCTCAAGTTCCTGCATACGACTAAAGATGGTCTCATTCGATGGTTGGTGTTAGCCATCAGAAACTAGTCCTTTACAAGCTTGTATTATGGATGCAGTCCAAAAAGGAATTAGTAGACTTGTCATTCATCACGCTCTGCCACCTTTGGTTCTCAACATGGTAGATGGAAAATCATTAGCTCCTCAAAAGGTTAGTTAGCAACTTGTAATATTCAACAAGACTCAAATCTCCCTGAGTTGCTGACTAGATCCACTATAGATATCGAAGAGTCGAGACTTGGTTGTCTTTTGAGAGTAGGCTCGTTGCATATTCTCCCTCATCACCTTCGCAGAATCCCTGTAAAGGAGATTCACTGTAATTTTTGGATCGACATTGTTGGTCATCGAAGTGATAACCTGGTAGTTTTTAGCATTCTAGGTATTATAGTCCTTATCTGTCTCCTTGAGTGAATCCTTGGTATGGATATGCTTATTGCGCTGACCACTAGTGAACACCTTGAAGAATCGAGACCAAAGCACATAGTTTGATGTGCCCTTTAATAAGTGTTGAGATATTTTCCATCTTTTATCTCTTTTATGTATTTTCTGTTCTTTTGGTCTTCATTATGTAATTTACCCAACAAGTCTCTTCTTTATATAAGAGAACCCTAGGGCCTCGTGAGAATGTAATTCATGATTTTCCCTCAACACGGTATCAAAGCGGCGTCCCTAGACCTAAATTCTCGTACCCCACCATACCATAGACCCCACCTGCAACCTCCTCTGCTTTACGAGCCGCCACTTCTCCTCGCAGCAGCACCATGCGTTGTCGCTGCCCGTTTGGAGGCGGTCCAACAACACCACGAGCATCCCTATCCCTGTCATGCCTCCGTGCAACTGCAGAGGGCCCCGACGTACCATCACCGACCTTCTATTGCGCGTTGCAACACCTCCTTGCATGACTCTGTACGTCGCCAACGACCCCCGTCGGTGTTGCAATAGTCGGCCGACTATCCCGAATAGTCGGTCCGACTATGCGGTGCGGGGGGTAGCCGACTGAACAGACCTCTAGTCGGTCAATAGTCGGCCCGACCGAATAGTCGGTCGACTATTCGGCCGACTGGCCCGACTATTAGACCGACTAGAGTTTGACATTTGATTTTTTATTTTTTTTATTTTTTATTTTCAATTTTTATGGGTTATATTTTACCATGGTATCACCACAAATGTCAAATTCTATATATCTATTATATTGATTGGTACTTTTATCTTGGATTCATGTTAACTAATGACCATATATGTATAAAAATATAAGAATATATGTATTATAAATAAATTTTATATTAAAAAATACAAAATCGAATAATTCCGAATAGTCGCCTGAATACCGATTATTCTCTGTTCAGTAACCCCTTCGACTGAATACCGATTACCGTCTTGTGCAACACTGACCCCCGTGGTGGTTTTCTCCCCCCTCCTTTGCCTAATTGCACTCTAAAACGGTCTGATTTTGACTGGAAAATGAGATATCATACCTATAAATCTATTTTTCGGCCCTAACAATATTTTTTTTTTCGAGCCTAAAAAAAAAATCTATTTTTCGGCCCTAACACGGCTTGAGTAGTAACAAGGATGGTTATATGAGTATACGTGTACAACCAATCCTTCATATAATCATGAAGAATTGCTTGATTCGATTTACTGCCCCAGTCGACTTTTTTTGGCCTTTTTTCATCATGTTAGAAGACAATGGTGATGTTTTCTCTTTGTCTGGTGCCTTCAAGGGCCCGGCTCCCATTGTGAAGATAAATGGGACAATGGTATGAGAAGGCTAGCCTCGAGGCGGAACGAGGTGTGGCTTTTTAGCCACGAGGTGGATGCCTCATATGGTATTAATGAGACGTATGCCTTTGAAGGTCGAGGCGGTCCGAGGCGGTGAGGCGGTTTGTGAGGTATTTTCTGGATTTTAAAGCATTTTCTAAAGATTTAAATTGTCTTACTGGTAGTTTTAGATGCCTATAAATGTAGAGTTATCTATGATATATATTTACAAGATGAATGCTTGGAATTTTAAGTTCGTTCATATTCATATTGAGCATTAAACTTGAGTAATTTTTTCAACAAATTCTTAATGCTGCTCTTTTGAATACACAATCCGTAAAGCTTAAAGAAAAGCTAGTGTTAAGAGAGGTGACATAATTAACGATGTAATATACTAACTAGAAAAATAAGATTAGATTCAAGGCATGTCAATGTTGTCATGTTTTATATATTAGTCATATAACATGTACATCTAATCATAATTTTTTATACACCACAATATTTTTAGTGAAAATATGTTATCTTTGATGCTTTTATGACAATTATAGCCAATGATTCTATTTTGGAATGGGTAGAAATTTAATAGATATGTTTATAAATTTACATATCTTTTCTTTTACATTCTTATATTCATAATTTCATCATATATTATAATGTTATATATAATATGTATGCCAATTAAGATAATTTCATGAGGTAAATATATTTATGAGTTTTTATCACTTGTGCTCCTCCGAGATATTGTAATATTAGTTATGCCCCAATCTTTTTGGTAATATCAGTTGTGCTCCTCACTTCTTGTTGTTTTATCAGTTGTGCCCCTTGGGTTAGTTGCCGTCCATACACAGTGCAAACGGACGTTAACTTTGAGGACATAAGCGGAATTAGTTTTTAAAAAAGGGTTCAGTGGTCATTTTGACACCCTCTTCCTCATCCTCTTCTTCTTCCTCCTCTTCCTGCTCCTCCAACCTCCTCCTCCTCCCTCACCGCTCGGAACTCCTCCCCCACCCTCGACCCGCCCTCTTCCTCCACCCCAGCCGCTCCTAACGCGTAGGCGTAGGCCGTGCTTCTTCCCGGTCGCGCACAGGTCGCCACCTGCCCGGAGGCCGGGTACTTCGCGCCCAGGTCGCCCCGCACCGCCCCCTCCCCCGCACGCACTTCCCCCTGCTCCCCCTCCCCCCTGCCCCGTACCTCCCCATCCCCTGCACGCGCTGCCCCGTGCTCCCCCTCCCCCCGCCCCGCACTGCCTCCTCCCCCTCCCCCGCATGCGCTGCCCCCTGCTCCCCCTCCCCCTGCCACGTACTGCCCCCTCCCCTGCACGCGCCTCCCCGTACTCCCCCTCCCCCCGCCCCGCTCTGCCCCCTCCCCCGTACGCGTCGCCCTGTGCTCCCCCTCCCCCCGCCCTGCCCCCTCCCCTGCACGCGCTGCCCCCTGCCCCTGCCCCGTACCGCCACCTCCCCCTCCCTCGTACGCGTCGCCCCCTGCTCCCCCTCCCCCGCACGTGCCTCCCCCTGTTCCCCCTCTCTCCTGCCCCGCACCGCCCGTGCTCCAGCCCGCACCTTCTCCACAGCCTCGCACCTCCTCCAGCCCCCACCGCCTGCACTCAAGCCCGCACCTCCTCCGCAGCCCACACCTCCTCCGCAGCCACACACCTCCCCCAGCCCCCGCCGTCCGCACTCCAGCCTTGCACCTCCTCCCCAACACTCTTCCTCGTTTGATTTTATTCTGACCATAATACCCCTCTTAACTACACCATGTTTTGAGTAAACTATGGTTATTTTAATTTTTTGACGGTCAATCTGACGAAAGGGCACAAGTAACGACGGAGAAAGAAGTGAGCGGCACAACTGATATTACCAAAAAGATGGGGGCATAACTGAAATTATGATATCTCAGAGGGGCACAAATGATAAAAACCCTATATTTATTATAGTTTTTCTAACCCTATATTTATTATAGTTTTGTAACTACTTTCCTATACAAACTGAGGCTCACGCCTCGAGGCTACGCCTCGCCTCACCTACAGGGAAAACGCCTCGTTCCGCTTTTCATTTTTTCAAACCTCGGATGGGACCAACTATGAGGTGTGGTCTATGCAGTTTCTGACGCTTATGTAGTGCAACAACATAGAGCACATCCTGAAGTAGCTAGAGTTGACGAACAAGACTGGGAACAATCTTTCGTGGTCGTAAGATGACATGTATGCACTTATTTGGCTTCTTATGACCCTCACCATTGAGATAACCAATGATATTGTGAACCAGTCCACCTCCAAGGCGATGTGGGATATTCTGGCATCCACTTATGCTCAAGCGAGGAACGATGCCAAGATTCTTCGGCTTCAGTTTGATATATACATGAAAAAGCAGAATGGTCATCCACTACACACGTTCGACTCCTCGCTTCATGGCATATTCAAGAAGTTTCAAAGTCTCATGCCGATTGCGACCCTCCACAGAGCAACAGATGACATACATGAACTCCACGATGGTTGGAGTTTTCTTTGTTGCGTTTGACCCAGAGTATGAGGAAGCACGAGAACAACTTCTTACTGGGATGATCATACCTCCCATGGAGGAGGCTTACAATCATCTCAACAGGTTTCTTATTTGACATGTTGCCACCACACAACCTCCCTCAGTGATGGGTACTTCTCGCAGCAGAGGAGGTTCTACTCAATTTAGAGGGTGTATGCCCTGTGATGGAGGTGGTAGACGTTAGCATGGTTCCTATACCTATTGTCATCGTCCAGGACACTCTGAGGATGCATACTATCAGAAGCATGGATACTCCATATCTTCCCATGTGGTAGAGCAGATTGAACCTTCAGATACTACTGCTCCTCAAACAAATCCGTGACTTGAGCCTTTAGACACTACTGCTCCTCAAGCATATCCGCGACTTGATGACATTGCCACTCATATACGGGAAATAATAACTCTAGTAGGGGGCATTACCACTATAGGATCCACATATACTGCACTTGTAACTAGGGCCTCTTTTAGCTCCTTAGGTATTGGAGTCAAATTCCTAAGTAGTACGTGTGATTTACTTAAATACCCAGGTTCTACGAATATTTTTACTTAAAAACTACAGAGGTGTCACATGTTGAACATGCGACACCCCTGAAGTTTTTTTTACTTAGAAACTACAGGTGTGTCACTTCTTTAATATGCGATATATAAAACGCATATTGAATATGCGATATATGGGCTTAATAAGAGACACACATATCGGATTTCCCATTTCCCCCACGCAAACATCGTTCCCAGCCTGCTGTCCGTCCCTGCCGCCCGCGACCTGCCCACTACGCCGCCCGTCGATTTTGACCTCCCCATCTTTCACAAACGTCCATTTTGATCACTCCTAGCCTCGTGGAACGCTCCTTTTCCGTTGCTTCCTTGGTCGGCACCGTCCTAGCCGCCACCACCTCCCACTAGGGCTAAGCCGTTGTTGCATACATTGAGGGTTGGTAAACTTTTTTTTGAGATGATTGTTTATATAATATGCATATTATTCTTCATTTTATGAATGTATTTTGTTTACTGTACGTTGTGTCACGTATTAGGTCGGAATGGAGCCGTTGTATTGTATGTTTCATTTGAGGGGTACACTCATTGGCGGATCGACGACCTACGTACGGGGGTTTGTGCTAATGCCTAATAAGACGTTCGATGAGATGTTGAACTTGGTTTATCGTAAGTTCAACCTGGATGCCAACCGTCAAAAAATCTGATTATTATATCGCATTCCTCGAGGCCCAGGGGAAGAACCATAATTTTCATATATTGTCGATGATGATGATGTGCAGGCAGTTCTTGTGTATGCTCGGACCATTGGGAAATCGATGCCTACTGACATTATTGTTGAAGATGTATATGTGAGCGAAGTCCCCAATGTTGTGACTAACAAGGGACCATCTGTTGTCTCGAGCACACAACCAACAGTTGTCCGTAGCACATAACCAATAATCTTCCCAAGCATACAACCAACAGTTGTCCCTAGCATGGAACCCTACTTTGACACTGATGCGCCTATAACGCAACCATGCACGGATCAGGAATGGCGCATGAGTGACTCGTTGCTGCGAGAGGTTAATCATGCTTTGGATGATTTCATCCCTTGGGGAATCGATGATGACCTGGAAGAAGGTAGTGAAGGTGTCGACGATGATGCGGTAGACAAGGAGATCCCATCTGATGAACAAAGCACGCAGACTATCGTTCCCCGTATACCCTTTTTTGGGGTTAGAGGATCAAATACTCGTTCAACATATGAAGACGACATTCGAGAGAAGTCTCGACTTGATGGTGTCGTAGACGAAATACACATATTAAGCCCTTATATCGCATATTCAATATGCGTTTTATATTCCATATTAAAGATGCGACACACTTGTAGTTTCTAAGTAAAAAAAACTTCAGGGGTGTCGCATGTTCAACATGCGACACCTCTGTAGTTTTTAAGTAAAAAAAAGATTTCGTAGAACCTGGGTATTTAAGTAAATCCCAGGTACTACTTAGAAATTTGACTCTAGGTATTGCGTACACTTTTCTTGGTTGGATCAGTGCAGATATGACAGAATGGATCATGGACACTGGTGCTTCTCACCATCTATGTAGAGATAGAGCCCAGTTCATGTCTTATAGGTCTATGGCCCCGGTGTAGATGGGTCATCATTGCAAATGAAGTTCACTTGCCCATTACAGGACATGGAAAGGTGCATTTTATGTCATCCGTGCATCTGCAGAATGTTTTGTATACTCCCGATTTTCAGATGAACTTGGTTTTCATTAGTCATATTACAAAGGATCCGCATTGTCATGCTATTTTTGACCCCTCTTCTCTTTTATTTCAGCACATACTGACAAGCAGGATGATTAGATGTGGCCATGAGCAGCGAGAGTGTAACATCCGAATCCGCACAAACCTGAACTCGACCCAATTTGGGTCCAATTAACCCAATAAAGTTGTTGGCCAATGCTAAACAACTTAAAGCGACCAATTAATCGTGAATCAAAAGTCGTTCGGGTGAAATCGACTGAAAAACGGTCACTTCGTAATGTGTGTCGTGAAAAAGCCGCGACGCAAATTCGAAAACCGCAAAACAAACCGAAACCGTCATTAGATCCGATTCGACGAAACAAGACCAACGGAATCGACCGTTCGTCAATCAGAGGTCTTTTGGTATTTTAAATTCAGAAAATTTAACTCCAAACCGAAAACGTATGTCGAAAATTTCGGACATTCAAACCCGATCCAAAGTATATCAATATTATACTCATTTTGATCGTCGTTCAGAGATTGACAAAATGAGACATTTCGCATCGGAATCCGACAAGCGAGGCGCGAATGCCAACGGTTTTGTATCTTATATAAATTAGGGAAATTGGCCAAAATAAAAATAAATTTTTTTATTACTCTGCTACCGTAGCAGCTTCCAGGACAACCGCATGGTTGTTTTCTTTTGTTTCTTTCTCTTTCTTTCCATTTGGCTTCATGACCTTCCACTTGTCATCATAAAGGAGCATCATCTCCCTAATTTATATCAACAAAAACATCCTTAAATACCCCGATTTCCTCTCAAAATTCCAGCCGTAGCTTCATGCAACAAGATCATCTCCAGCACCCTCCTACTTCTCTTCCAAATTAGGAACAACAAATGGAGGTCTACAACTGCTCACGTTATCTTCGACGCCCTACTTCGCATACTCCCACCTTTCGATTCCGAAAAGAAATGCGAGGAGAAGCCCACCCTCGCCGAGCCCCCAAATAGATTATCTAGTAGAGTCTCAGCTTGAAGCCGCATTCGAGGCAACAAATGAAGAGGAGGAAGGTCCCCCCAGGGTACAAGAAGAAGGGCGGCCATCCTGATACGCGAGTTAGCCGACGACAGAAGCACTATCACTCCATAGGAAAGAAAGACTCAGAACGGAAAGACCTAGGAGAAGAGTGAGCTCGTAGAGTCAGTCTCTACATGCTCTTGTTCCCTGTAGCAAAGTTGCTGCTACTGATTTCTTCCTCAAATTAAGAAGCCAAAAGAGGTCCTATCCCTGGCCATTTTTTTTTGTTGCCGTAGCATGTGATTACTACACAGTTTAAACATTCTGCTGCCTCGCGATTTTCTCCTTTTTACATTTCTCTGTACATATACTTTGGTTAATCGGATCCTATGAGATTTTAGGGTTTTGATTGATTTGAAGGAGATTTTATTATGTGAGGAATTAGTGATATATGGATAATATTATATCTGTCTTTATGATCTAATCTGTGTTAATCGTTGTAGCGTGCTTAATTTTCCAACAAATTATATGAGGTTTTGGGTACATATCTATTTGGGAAAGCAACAGTTGCAACACAAAACTGTTGTCCAACGGCTCACCAATGTACAATCCTAAACCTATCTTTGCTGCCATACATGTAAAAGTTAATTTCTTTCTTTTGTTGCTCTTTAAAAAAACCTCAATTGCATTTAAAATTAAGATAAAAAATATCCATATCTGTCTAGTATTTTAAAATTGTATGACTCCTGAAAGAGTATTTGTCTGTTTTATTATAATTGCAATGAGTGTTCCTGGAAGTTTTATCTTCTGGATTAAGAAAGGAGTGGAGAGAAAAATATGAGTGCATATTTAATAATGCAACTTGTATAGACTACTTATGCATCATTTAAATTAAAGATATGATAGATATATTTATATATTTGTAAGTCTCAAATTACATGTCATTAAGAATGTTAATGACTACATGGCATATATAGTTACTACAATATTCAAGATCTCCCTATAAGGTTAGGATAAGTGTTTTGTTTTACATATAATTGCATTCGGATATATATATATATATATATATATATATATATTACACTTGGAGTTGTGATAAAACGACAATTATTTCTGTTTAATATATTCCTGGATTGGAAATTCTATTTCTGAACACTGTTATTCTTATCTCAATTATGACAAAGGTGAAGCTTAATATTCTAACTGATTCAAAAGATTAAATTCTGGGCCTCTAATGACCTGGAATATGCTACTTATACTAGATCATGAAAAAGAGTTGAAGTTGGTTCTTTCACTTACAGTATTTAGGGAATTAATCCTAATGCACATCTATGGCAGATTATGGAGATGAAACTTTCACTAAAACTTGTGTGATTTTTTTTACCCATATCTCCATACAATGTCTCATTCTCCAGGTTGTCTAAATCTTAGATAATCAGGTTTCAAAAGAAAACAATATTAAAAAATTACTATATGGATTATATAATTACTCATGTGCTAATTACTTTTCTTTACATTTTCACCGGTCAAAAGCTTATTGGTTTCATACTGAAAAAGTTAAGGATTTTGAAATTATATTTTCTTTTGTAAGAAACTTAAAATATATTCGTAATAATAAAATAAAAATAATATACATTATAATTAGTGGAAGCATGAAATATTTGAACATATGAAAATATCACATGATTATAGTTGAATTATCATTTTAACACCCCATGTTAACGTTTGGGTAAATGACGGAAGGTTGATGATTAGTTAGTAATATCAATAAAATCATGAACCAAAAGATCTAGATCCGTGGAATCAACCATATACTGGACTAAGAGAGAGTTGTGTAGTCAAGAAAAAATGGTAAGTCAATGATGACTTTCAATTTATAGTGCCGGTCAGGGTGACCCTTACACCTGACCGTGCGAGGGCGCGATGACCCTCAACTGGGCGGAGGAAAGGAAGCCCAGTTAGGGTAGCAGCCGTCAAGTGCGCGGGTATAGGATCCCAGTCCTTTCACGGTTTTTACGCGAGCTCGCAGTGTTTTTACGCCTCGTTGGGATCTCGACTTTAGACCAGTTCCGCTGACCCTTTGTTTTAGGATACCCATGCAAGGGATCCTCGGTTTTCAGTTTTATGTACGAGTCCGTTCGCCCATACTAGTCGGGTCGTTTTCTAAAGCGACTTTTGCGGAGAGTCTCTCTCACCCGTCTCAGTGGCATAGTTTTGGAGTAGACCTATCTCTCTATTGGACCGCACTTTTAATTAGAGGGCGAGACGGAAGAGCCCTTTTGTTGGCTACTTCACCGCTTGAGTTTACTTTCACCAACAAACTTGACGATTCTACATCCAGATCATCCATCTCTATATCTACATAATCTAGAGTTATATCTGAGACAGTTGTGCTTGAGGTTTGAAGAGATTACAATTAAAGTTGAGTTTATGGAAGTGACTATAATCTGATTAAGCTAGTGGACTTGTTGGGAATTTAGTTAGGATGCATTATACTATACCGCATGCCTACAGAGGCACCCCAACCCTAAGACATTCCTCAAGTCTTAGAGTCATAGTGTGAGGTGCACATTAATCAAGACCATAGACTATCCGCTAGACTTAAGAATCTAAATAAAATAAGAAACCATTCCAATCTCAAATTTTCCATCATCACTCACAAACAAGATCTCTGAAGAAAATAAATGATATATATTTATACTCATACATTCATGAATATTCATGTACAATATAAATATTGTCGTATATGGGAAGTGTTAGGTTAATGGACGATAATGAGAGATGCTTGCACATAACTTCGAAACCATTTTTTCTGCTTGAGCAAGTAGATGTAAATTATACTTGTTCCACCTTTCTACTTGTTTACTTTTGAATATATTAAATGTCTATTGTTTTTATAAATTTTGGGAGGTACCGGCAACCGCTGACGCCTCTTCTTTCCTAAATATGTTTTGGCAGGCAAAAGGCCTGCTGTTCAGTAGCTGTTCATGATTCTAGGCATAGGGTTTACACCAAGCGGTATATTGTTATATTTCAGTTTTTGGTTCGGTTGATAATGTAATAAGCATCTCTTCTGTTCAATCAGATTTTTGGGAACACTGTATGTACTGTCAGTCATTGTAAATGTTATAAAATATATGGAAGTTAATGAACTAAGATTTTGGTGGCATTTGTTTCTATTAGCTTATAGTTATGAATGTGAACGTGAATGTCATATGCAAATATAGCAGCGCGAAAATTTCCCCATCTTTCTGTAGCTTGTGCGATCTCATGTGAATGAAATGTCTCGAAAGTAGCGTAAACGGGTACCCGGATCCTCGGGGGTTCACATTTATGGATTACCTGGAACTCCAAGTCTCTTCTCCGACGGTCTGCATTGCTCTTCTGGCGACTCTGTGCCGTCAGAAGCGTCCGTTTCACAAGATCAACAGCTCTCGCAGTCTCCTCCAGGAGATCTACGGAGTTTAGAGCATGATCGCCACCTCACGCCAACTGAGGGGTGCGATGCATCTCCTCCCGTATAGAGCTTCGAATGGTGCCATGCCGATAATGAAATGATAGTTGTTGTTGTACGTGAACTCCACTAACGGCAGATGGTCCTTCCAGGACCCTTTCCACTTTAAAGTGCAAGTGCGGAGTAAATCCTCTAGTATCTGAATGGTGCGCTCACTCTGACCGTCGGTCTATGGATGATATGCAGAACTCATCTTCAACTATGTTTGTAGTGCTGACATGAACTGATGCCAATAATGCGAAGTAAATCTCGAATCCCTGTCAGACACCACCTCTCATGGTATACCATGTAGCCTAATGATATTATGTACATAGAGCTTGGCTAATCTGGATGGAGTGTAAGTCGTGTTGACAGGTATGAAATGGGTTGACTTGGTCAACCTATGAACAAGGACCCAAATGGAATCATGGCCACCTGGTATTTTCGGCCCTCCCGTGACAAAATCCATAGAAATGATCTCCCACTTCCACTCTGGAATGGGGAGAGACTGCATTAATCCTGGTGGTCTCATGTGCTCGGCCTTGATCATTTGACAAGTTATGCATCTGCTGACATGTAGCGCCACATCACGCTTCATTCCATCCCACCAGAAATGTCGGCGCAGATCACGGTACATCTTCGTGCTACCCGGATGGATAGATAACCGTGAACTGTGTGCTTCATCAAGAATCTCTGCATAAATCCGCACAAACCGAACTCGAACCGATTTGCGTCCAATTAACCCAATAAAGTTGTTGGCCAATGCTAAACAACTTAAAGCGACCAATTGGTCGTGAATAAAAAGGCGTTCGGGTGAAATCGACTGAAAAACGGTCACTTAGTAATATGCGCCGTGAAGAAGCCGCGACGTAAATTCGGAAACCGCAATACAAACCGAGACCATCATTAGATCCGATTCGACGAAAGAAGACTAACAGAATCGACCGTTCGTCAATCGGAGGTCGTTTGGTATTTCAGTTCGCAAAATTTAAATCTAAACCAAAAACCGTATCTCGAAAATTTGGGTGTTCAAAACCCGACCGAAACTATATCAATATTATACTCATTTTGATCGTCGTTCAGAGACGATCAAATCCAAGCATTGCGCGTCAAAATCCGACACCTTTGGCGCAAGTTCGATCTCCTTTAAATAAAAGATTTGATTGATATATATAAGTTAAATTTTTATAACTGCAGCAGCAGAGCAGACTGATTACTTAATTAATTAATTTCAATTTTTGCTACAGTAATTGTAGCAGTAATCTGTATTCCAGGTTTTTTTTAAAAAAATAAATAATATATAAAGAGGAATTATGACATCAGCAGGCTGATGTCAGTCTGCTGATGTCATGGATGATGTATTTAAAAGGGAGTGGTAGGAAGCTTCATACCTATTTCTCCTCCCCCTCTTTATATTCTCTCCAATTAGCCAACTCCATCGCGAAAGTCCTCCTCCAACTTGGGTTAATTCTATTCCACTTGTCGAAAAATGGGTACAACCGCCCCCTTATAAATATCCCCCAAAACCCAAACTCTTCTTCTCAAATCCCTAGCCGAGAGCCTCACCCTTTTGCTGGAAACTTCTGGCTGCATTCTTCCCATTACATGCAGGAATCCTCTATAATCTTGGGTAATAGGTACATTCTTATTCCATTCCTTTGCTGCCAGATACACAACCAATCTCTATGGCACCATATCGCATGGCACCAGCTGAGTTGAGGGAGCTGAAGGTGCAGTTGCAGGAGTTACTTGACTTGGGATTCGTGAGGCCAAGCACTTCACCTTGGGGTGCTCCGGTTCTATTTGTCAAGAAGAAGGATGGATCTATGAGACTGTGCATCGATTACAGGCAGCTGAACAAGAGAACGGTGAAGAATCGTTATCCTTTGTCGCGCATCGATGATTTATTCAATCAGCTCCAGGGATCTTTGGTTTTCTCGAAGATCGATCTTCGCTCAGGCTACCATCAACTGAGGATTAGAGAGTCTGATATTCCAAAGACCGCTTTCAGGACTCGCTCCGGACATTACGAGTTTGTGGTGATGCCGTTTGGGCTCACCAATGCACCTACAGCTTTCATTGATATGATGAACATGATTTTCTGTCCATATTTGGACAAATTTGTGGTAGTGTTCATAGATGATGTGCCCATATACTCACGGAATGAATGAGATCATGCGAATGATCTACGGATTGTCCTGGATACATTGCGGGAGCACAAGCTATATGTCAAGTTAAGCAAGTGTGAGTTCTGGTTATCCCAGGTCTCATTTTTAGGGCATGTCATTTCTGGAGCAGGCATCGCAGTTGATCCTGTGAAGATTGAGGCAGTCATGTTTTGAGAGCAGCTCATGACTGTCACACAGATTCGGAGCTTCCTCAGGCTAGCGGGCTATTACAGACGCTTTGTCAGCGGATTTTCACACATTGTTCGCTCTCTGACACGACTGACGTAGAAGGGAGTCCCATTTATTTGGGACGATTCATGTGAGCAGGCCTTCCAGACACTGAAGGAGAGATTGACTACAACACCTATTCTTGCTCTTCCTTCTGGCACTCAGGACTATGCAGTCTACACAGATGCATCTGGAGAAGGTCTAGGAGCAGTGTTGATGCAGAGGACAAGTGCTTGCTTACGTATCACAGCAGTTGAGACCGCACGAGCGAAACTACCCTACACATGACTTGGAGTTGGCGGCAGTTGTCTTCGCCTTGAAGATCTGGCGCCACTATCTATATGAAAGTTAATGAAATGAAATCTTGGTGGTAATTTCTCTACTAGCTTTGTGGTTGTGAATGTGAATGTCATATGTGGTTTCAGCGCGAAAAATTTTTCCTGCTTTTCTGTAACTTATGCGATCTCTAGCGAATGAAATGCAGCGAAAATGCCGTAAACGGGTACCCGAATCCTAGGGGATTCACAGAGGGCTCTACAGACTAGTCCAACCTCCTCATGTTACCTCTACTCTTCCTACTAGACCAGTCTCACCGTACCTTTGGCACCTTTGTTTGGCCACCTTCCTCTGCAAAAGTTGTATCATGTGCTTGCACAGATCTCCAAGCGATCTTTTGTCCAATGCGAGGCTTGCCAGCTTGGGAAGCATCACCGTTCTTCGTTTCCATCTCATCAGAGTTGAAGCAGTTCTCAGTTGTTTGAGCTCCTTCACTTAGACATCTGGGGTCAAAGTCGTATTCCTGATCACCAGGAACATCGATTTTATCTAGTTGTTGTTGATAACTATTCTATACTTTCTTGGTTTTTCTTGTTAAAGAATAAGTCTGAGCAACCTTCAATGCTTGAAAACTCACATCCGAAGAAGAGGTGATTGAGATCTTCCACTCCATCCCTACATCTATTGCAAGTCACATCTCCGGTCCACAACAATGCATCCCTATAAACTCTAGTGAGCAACCTTCAATGCTTTAAAGCCAAAGAAAGACCTTTAAATGCTGCAGATGGGACCTATGATGTGCTTCGACGAATTCCTCTGCTCGACTATCTCGTCTGGAGTAAATGACTCCATCCTCGAGAATGGAACTTGCAGGACTAGGGCTGACCTTGGTAGGCAGAGCATCGAGGACTTGCTGTTCTTGATCTCTACGGAGCAACTAGGCGAGGGGCAGTCGTGGGTGGAGCTGGAAGGCGCTATGGTGGCGGAGCACATGTGGTTCGGAATCACATATATTTGTCGGCGCTTAAAGGAAAGAAGATTAAGGTAACACTTGGAGATCTACCGTCGGGCGGAGGGATCTGCTCGTTTTGCATGTGGATATGGAGATGAAGAGGTTTTGGGCGAGTGGGGGGATAGGGTGCTGGCTCCACTTAGGGAGGAGCGGGAAGGGGATATGGGGAATCTCTTGAGGCCGGAGGGGGGAGGGGCAGTTGTGCGTTTGTGAGGTTGGCGGGTCTCTGTTGGGGGTACGACTGGAGGAGGGCGGGGATGCTGAGGTAGAGGAGGTGGCGATCCCTTAGTTGTCGCCTAGGGTGGATCTTGAGGCAAGGGTGGTGGCTTGTTTGATCCTGGTGAGGCCGGGTGGGTTCCTTATGGTGGTTCAATGATGGTGTCATGGAATGTAATGGGTTTGGGACAAGCTGACAAACAGATGGTTGTACGGAATTTCCTCATCCATCATAAGGTTGATATGGCTCTCTTGCAAGAAACTAAGATATCTGAAAGAATGGAATGGGGTCTGAAAGGAGATTTATGGTCATTCTTTTTGGGAATTCGGAGTGTTAGATGCGGTTGGGGCGACAGGTAGTCTTGCGATCGGGTAGGCTAGAGCGAAGATGGAACTCGTAGGGGGAGGAGTTCCCCGGGTTGTTCTTACTGCCCACCTTATTGAAGCGCAAGAGTGATGGTAGGCTGCTACTGGTAACAAATGTGTATGGCCCATGCATTGGTATTGGCATTGATGGTTTGGTGGACGAGCTGTGGATGACTCGAGCGAGGTTCCAAGATGCGATTTGGTTGATTACATGAGACTTTAGTCGTGGGGGTCAGGGTGGAGGAGACAACGGTTTGCAGTAACTCATGGAGGCAATTCTTGACTTGGGAGCAGATTTTTGATGCGGCGGGATGCTTGTGCATGTAGCATGGATCTCGGTTTCGGTCACGTCTCGACAGATTGTTGTTGTCTAGTAAGGCCTTGGCGGCCTTGTTGGTTGGTGCTCGTGCTTTTTACCTTGGTCTCCGTCTGATCACACGTCGCTATTGTGGTACTCGGGGGAGGATGACCGCCCTCGCTCTTTCTTCAGGTTTGAGAAGGCGTGGCTACTGGAGGCTAGTTTTCGAGAGGCGGGTGTTAGAGTTTTGGGCGGGATGCTGCCCAAGTGGGATGGCTACTTGTTGGCTTGCGAGCAAGCTGGTGGCCTTGACGTTGTTTCTAATGCGGTATAACTGTGCGAACCGTTAACTATGCAAGACTAGACGGCTGAGGGCACATAAGGACATTCAATGATTGGATTAGTTGGAGGATGCAAGGGAACTTACGACAGAAGAGTCGACGTTGAGGAGCGGTTGCCTTGGGGAACTGTTGCTTGAGGATAGGAAGGAGGAGGTTGCTTGGAGGTAGAGGTCCGGTCAGAAATGAGTGAGGGGAGGGGATACCAACATAAAAATTTTTCATGTGATGGCCAGTGGTAGAAGGCGAAAGAACTATATTCACTCGCTTTGGGTTGATGGGGCTGTGGTGGAGGGAGGCTGGGTTGTGGGGTCGACTTTGCAGTCCCATATCTCGAAGGTCAGTAGGCGGACCAACCGGGCGGGATGGGGGTGGCTGGGCAGAGGGGTTACTTGGATTTTCTGATTCCGATGCGGTTGTGTTGGAAGTGGAGTTCACTAAGGAAGAGGCTAGATGAGTATGTTTTCAGTTGAGTGCGTTATGCGGATGGGGCCCCTGGCCTGGATGGCTTTTCGATCTCCTTCTATCAGGAATTTAGGGAGATGATCAAGCATGAGGTGATGGAGGTTCTTGCAAAGTTCCGAGCTGGTAACAATGGTTTTGAAGCGCTCATTTCTTGCTCCCTAGGTGGGGCGCTCATTCCGGAGTTGAGGATCAGCCAATTGCCTTGTCTAATGCAGTTTATCTTATCATCTCAAAATCTTGGCGAACCGTCGTAGAGGGGGTCCAAGGCTAATGACTTCTCCAAGGCTAATGACTGCGTTAACTGGAGATTCCTATGGGCCTCCTTTGGAGAAAAGAGGACATTCCCGACACGATGGCTTGGATGGATCAAGCGGTGTATTACTACTTCCTCCCATGTTGTTCTGGTTAATGGCATGCCAGAATGGGGGTTTTTTCATCCACAGATAGGGATTATGCAGGGATGTCCATTGTCCCCGTTATTGTTCATTATCATGGCAAATGCGTTGGATATTATGATGCGGTTATCTGTTGGTGCAGGGTGTTACGATGGCTATGAGAGGGGTGATATTTCCATTCCCTTGCTGCAGTATGCAGATGACACTATTTTGTTCATGGGGATTGACATGGAGAAGATGAGGCATGCGTCCAGTATTATGGATGTTTTTGGTGACCTTTCTGGGATTCAGATCAACAGGGCAAAGTCGATGGTTGTTGCTTTTGGTTTATCGAAGCGCGAGTCGTAGGAGGCTGCAATGCTTCTACGCTACCCCATCGATGGCATGCCGATCAAGTATCTGGGACTTCTGTTGGTGGCGAAGAAGTCAAGGAATCGGGACTGGAGGGTTTTAGTGGACAGGCTTGAGAGAAGATTGCCTGGCTAGAAGGCCTCGATGTTGTCTAGTGGTGGGAAGATGATGCTTCTGAAGCATGTTTTATTAGCCATCCTATTTTCTTTTGTTCAACAAGGTAGCTCCCTATGGGTATTCACATACGTATTGAGGGACTCATGAGAAGGTTTGTTTGGACGGATGCTAGACAAAATTGGCATGTTATTCATGTGGTCGGATGAGACAAGATGACGAGGTCTAAGAAGCGAGGTGGGTTGGGAATTCTTTGAATGGGAGAGATGAACAAGGCTTTCATGGCTAAATGGGTGGGGAGACTCGGGCGACATGGTTTGCAGGTTGCTGAGGAGCTTATATAGTGTGCAATTGGCTTTGGAGGTTGCTCCAAGTCATACGCCTTCCTCTCTATGGAACTGAGGTATTGCCAGGCATTGCGGCCAAGATAGGGCCGGTTCTTCGAGATGGCACGTCGTTCCACTTCTGGAAGGAGGATTAGTCGGGGGAAGGGATTTTGGGTGAGCTCTTCCTACATTTATATCACCTTGTTGCTAATAGGCTGGCGACGGTGGAACCGATGTGGGTGCATGGAGCATGGGTCACTGTGTTTGCTTCTAATTTATCGGACTAGAGGGTGATGGAGTTTCTTGAGTTACCACAATGGGGGAGGATCATTTTGTGTGGGACGATGGCAGATTCTCCGTGAAGAAAGCATATCGTTTCTGGCGCAGGATGAGGACGATGTGGAGGAAGGGGTGGCAACTGATGCTAGGCTATTTTGGAAGAGCAGGGTACCAAATTGTATAAAAATTGTCCTTTGATTGTTTTGACATGAGCGGCTCCTCACGTAGGTTCGTCGAGGACGATTGTTAGGCCTTGAGATTGGGGTTTGCACTAGATGTGGTGGGGCGGCTAAGGATGCAGACCGCTTATTCTTGACTTGCTCGTCTTCAGTTCAGGTTTGGGATATTGCCACCATTCCTTGGATTGGGGGGCATGCATGGAAGGAAATATCGTGATATATCGACGATATTGCCTCGCTATATCGATATCGAGATGAGACCGATATTTTATTGATATGGCGATATATCCTCCTTTTCATGCATTTCGTTCACAAAAATGCGTCGATATGGGCAATATTTCGGCAATATGTCACCGATATATCGTCGTAATATCATATCGACATGATATCGAAATGATATCGATATTGATATGGCCTTCCATAGGGACAGGGAGTCGTTGATTTTTGGAGGAGCATCTGAATGGTCTGTGGGTACGGGCGCAAGGATAGCACGTGTCCTTTTGCCATTTTGTGGGCGATTTGGTATGCGAGTAATAGTGTGTTTTTTATGGTCAATCTTGTTATAAGGAAAACATCCTGGAGCATAGCAGAGCATTGTGTACAATTTGGTGTATGTGATATTGTGTAAAATTTACGTTTACTTTATAATTAATATACTTGGTGGTGGGTCCCAATTTTTGGGACTCCACCCGCTTAACTTCTCAAAAAAGAAAAGAATAAGTCTGAAGCTGGATTTGTCATTAAATCATTTATTAATGAGATAAAGAATATTTCTCCGCTACTGATAAGTATTTGCGTCTCGATAATGCATTAGAGTTTTGCACTTGGCTCACATCTATCCGAGTATCTTAGGTCACTTGGCATTGTACGCCAGACCTCGTGTGCCTATATGTCTGAACAGAATGGTGTTACTAAGCGCAAACATTATCATTTATTCGATGTGACCAGAACCCCTCTAATTCAAAGTCGTGCTCCTCACTCTTATTGGGTGATGCAATTCTCACTACCTGCTACTTAGATAACAGTATGCCATCATGTGTTTTGAGAGAAAAGGTTCCTTTCTCAATTGCGTTTTCTAAGAAGGATATGTTCTCCCTTACTCTCATGTGTTGGATATCTGGCCTTTGTTCACAATCCTTCGCTTGATCGTTACATGCTCTCTCGTAGAGTTGTCAAGTATGTCTTTGGTGGCTACTCTCGTACCCGTAAAGTGTACCGTTGCTTTGATCCACTTTTGTGGAAATACCTTGTCAGTGTTGATGTTACATTCTTTGAGTCTGTTATGTATTTCTCTCCTACAAGTGGTAGACTGGCCGCATCTGACTCTGATTAGGTGGTCTACATGCCTCTACCTCCTACAGCTCTATCACCTCCTGCACCTGCTTTATCGCCTCCATCACTTCCCTCGCCAACACCTGCACCACCACCTCCAGTACCTACACCTACTCCTGAGGCTAGGCGTTCTACTTTGCGTATAATTCTCTCTGTTGCAGTCGTACGGGATTGGATCCTCTCTCAATTTGATGCGAAGAATACTTTTCTCTTTGGTGACCTGCAGGAGAAGGTTTACATGCGACAACCACCTGGGTTCGCTACTGAGGGGGAGTATGAGATGTTTTATAGGTTTCACAAGGTGATCTATGCTCTTAAGCAAAGTCCAAGAGCATGGTTTCAGAAGCTCTCGAACGTGATAATGCAACGTGGGTTTGTGAGATCGATTGTTGATCATTCACTGTTTGTTCAGAGGACTCAGAGTGGTATAGTTGTCATACTTGTGTGTTGATGATATCGTTGTTACAGTCGATGATGAGTAATGCATCAAGGCTGCTAAGGATATTCTAGGTCAGTATTTTGTGACCAAGGACCTTGGTAGTCTACACTGCTTCCTTGAACTAGAGGTTGCCAGGAACTAGCGAGGTCTTGTGATGACCCAGAGGAAGTATGCTACATATCTTCTCTCTGAGACATGTATGACAAATTGCAGGTCTATCACTACTCCTATGGACCTGAGCTTGAAATTGTATGATGATGGCGTTGGGAGGTTAACAAGAGGAGGTACATGGAGTTTGTTGGGAAGCCTCTTTATTTTTTTGATGAAAACGCATTGGGTAGTCTCCCAAGTTGGGAGATACCGCCTGAATATATTCAGTAATGAGAAAGAGTTACGTTAACGAGAAGCCCGAAAATTGCGTATGGCTTTACAACACAACAGAACGTTCTCCGAGTAGAATCTTTGGTTCTTGAAAATAAGGTCATTTCGTCCTAGTAAGATCGCCCAGAGAGCTGCCAAGGCAAGAGAGACATCATCCGTGGATCCACTCCCCACCATTCGGACCGAACTCCAAAACGTCGTGGCGGTGTCTATCTTGAGCCAAGGCAAGCCCATCTCTCTCCAAACCCCGGCCGAGAATGGACAATTGAAGAAGATATGTTTTACATCCTCCTGCTATCATTGGCATATGTCACACATCATGTCTTGCACCCTGAAGAGATGAGCCCGCCCAACCTTGCCACATAAGCGGTCTCTCCTCAAGCACCACAGAAAGATCTTGACCTTACATGGTATCTTGGCCACCCAAACCACCTTTAAATCTTGTGTAACCTCCAGGTCTTCCTCCTCCAATGGCTTCCTCAGTTCCTCTTACGCTTTCTTCGTAGAGAACTTCCCCCCTCCCACGCGAAGTGATCAACAAATTCGGCAGGGGCCGTCGATGCCAGAACAATTGGCGTCGGCGACTCCGACCACATCCTGAGAAAATCCTCCAACCTCTGTTCAGATAGCTCGGTAATGAACTTCGAAGCCCACGTGTCGGACCCCATGTCCTGGCAGAGCAAAACATCCTGTGAGGCTGCCAAAGCGAACAACCTCGGAAACCTTGCGCTTAGCTTCCCCTCACCAGTCCAATCGTCAGCCCAGAAGCGGAACAAACGGCCATCACTAACCTGCGGCCGCAGCTTATGCGTCAGTGTCGGGAGAACTTCTCGAACACCAGTCCGAAGCGGCGACTCACACCGCACTCTCCTCGCCACTAGCTCGCCTCGCACACTATAGATCTTACAGAGTAACCTGAGCACGAGAGGTGAAGAAGGTCCCCAGATTTGGGACACCATTTTCGTTAGTAATGCCTTGTTCATGCATTCAACATCATGGGCGCCAAGCCCGCACTCCGTTTTGTCTTGCCTCAACACCTTCCATCCCACCAGGTGCATCTTCGATCTCTGTTGCTTGTCATCTGACCGGAAGAACGATTTCATAAGTGCTTCAATCTTCCTTCGGACCCCAATAGGTAATATGTGCGTGGAATAGAAAAACAACGGTATCGTCGACATCAAATGTTTCAGCAAAATTAGCTTACCACCCCTGGATAGGGTGATTGCCTTCCTTTCCGCTAATCTTTGTTCCATCCTATGAAGAACAATGACCAAGTACACCTTCTTCTGCTTGCCGTCCACCAATGGTAAACCAAGGTAAGGTAATGGCAGGATCCCCAGGGGGCAGCCGGTGAGTGTCGCGTCCCTCTCACGCTCATCGTCGAACATCTCGAAAGTGATGACTGCAGACTTGCTATTGTTAGACACCAAACCTGAGAGCGCGCCAAAAATACCCACCAGCTTTGCCGTATGGAAGGTCGTATCGATATCTATATCGTATCGATACGATATTTCGACAATATATCGACGATATATCGCCCATATCGACGAGCCTTTGTGAAGAAAATGCTTGGAAATCGGGATATATCGCCATATCGGTGCCCATATCGTTCTCATGTCGATAATCGTCGATATATCACGATATTTCCTTCCATGCTTTGTCGTATTTTCCGTATGTTCCTCCGATCCGCCTAGCAGAAGCAGCGTGTCATCCATGTATTGGAATAAAGGAATGGAAATATCCTCCAAGCAAAATCCTTCACACCAATCGGCGTCTACCACCTAATTAAACAGGACCGCCAAGGCGTCGGCAACCAGAACGAAAAGCATCAGGGCCAACGGGCACCCGTGACGTGCGCCATGCTGCGATTGAAAAAACCCACCCTCCGGGCTTCCATTCACAAGGACCGAGTATGAAGAGGTCGTAACACATCTTTTCATCCAACCGATCCACACTTCCGAGATGCCCCTCCGCCTCAGTGACATGCACAAAAAGTTCCAGTCGATGCAGTCACAAGTCTTGGAGAAGTCAAGCTTCCATAGCGCACCCTTCATTTTCGACCTCTTCCAATGAAGGCATATTTCCTTTGCCATCACCGCCCCATCCGCCATTTGCTGCCCGTGTATGAAAGCAGACGGCCCCTGCATGATCATCGAATCCAAAACGAGCTTAAGACGATTCGCCTGGGTCTTTGTGTCAATTCTCTTGGGAGTTTCCTTCTTATGAAGCAAGAACACCACCCTATTAACTTTTTCAAAGCCCTTGTTACACACCGCAAATTCATTCATGACATCCAAAACCTCTCCTTTCAACATCTCCCAGAATTCCTTATAAAAGAGGATCGGGTAACCATCCGGGCCCGGAGGCCCCTTCCACATTCAACCCCCGGATCGCGCCCTTCATTTCTGCTTCGGAGAATGGCACGTGCAACCCATCCACCTGCGATTCAATTAAACGCCTAACCCCTCTTCCCAACCACCCCCGGCCTCTTCATGTTTGCCTCCGTGAGGCCGTTACGAAATGGTCGCGGATTGCGTTGCCAAGGCGGGCCTGCCTCGACACCCACTGTCCCCCCACGAGTAGCTCGTGTATAAAGTTTCTCCGCTGCCTCCCTGACGCCATATTGTGGAAGAATCGCGTGTTGGCATCACCATCTCTTAGCCACTTTTGTCTAGACTTTTGCCTCCATTCGACCTCCTCTTTACGATCTTCCAATAGAAGCTCCTCTAGTAAATTCAGCCTCTCCCCCAGCTCCTCCGATTTGAGACCTCTCTCATCATCCAACTTGTCGAGGCGAGCCACTCCAGCTTGCGCCTCCACTCTCCTGAGTTTTCTCTGCTGCTTAAGCTCCCTATTAAATCGCATAAGATGTACCTTTAAATGTGCCAACTTCTCAGAGAAGCAGGCGACCGCCGACCCCTTCAGATCCTATTCTCTCCAACGGGCCACGACGTCATCGCGAAAGCCTTCTTCAAGTAACCTACACCGCTCAAATCGGAACTTCAATCTTCTCGTAGACTCCTCCGTGGAGGACCACAAGATCGGTGTGTGGTCCTAGTGCGTCCGCAGCAAGGCCCGCGCACGCGAGAGTGGGAAGGCCTCCACCCCCTCTACCGACAGAATGGATATGTCTAGCCGCGAACGAGACCTTGCATTGCGCCATGTATACGAACAACCAACATCATCAAAAATCGAGAGTTCCAACGCATTCAACACCCTCCGAAAATTATCTGATTCCGGGTCTCTACCCCCACCAAGATGTGGTTGATCTTCTGCTAGGAGCGTAATGTTCATGTCGCTCCCGATCAACCAAACACCTTCCTCACGTGTTGCACCCAAAGCTTCCAATTTCGTTGCCAATGGACCTCGCTCCTGGCCTGTGGGGGGTCATAGACGTTGGAGACCAGAAAGGAGAAATCGTTCGCATGCCTCCTCAGCGCCACAGATAAAGACGATTACGAACGAGATACTGCAAGCAACGCAAAACAAGTCTTTCCCGCCCGTGATCAAGCCACCAGAGGCGCTCGTTGCTTCCAGTTCAACCACACCGAACCAGTTATTTCTTCCGAGATCTCTCAATACTTCCTCCGCCCCTCTCGAAGCCTTGGTTTCTTGAATCAAAAATATATCAGCTTTCTCCTCATCCACAAGATTCTTTATCGCCAGGCGCTTTTCTGGTCGTCCCGCACCCAACGCATTCCAAGAAAGGATTTTCATTTGGCAACACCGGTGGCCATCAACTTTGGGGGCACTACCCCCAAACGATCCGTCACGGTTCTCTCCATAAGACAGAACTGGTTCGCCAGCGTCGGCTGCACTTGTGCGTCAATTGATCCACAATCGGCTATCGCAAGTGCCCGTACTGCATCTTATCTCATCTTTCTTCTCACGAGCCTTAGGATATCCCGTCTGGTGTAGCAAGACCCAAAATGATGGCGCTCATGCAACCTGGAACTCTTTTTACCTCCACCCTGCTCCGAGCACCGCTCAGGCTCTGTCACAACAATCTCGCACGTGGCCCTCAAGCCAATCGTGTCGCCCCGTTCCTGCCACTGTGGGAGTTTTAGCGAGCAGCCCCCCACCCGGACAACCTCAGCACCTCCGACCGGGCGTCCCTCGCCTGAACCCCCCGGCCTCTCCTGGCCAACCATTTTTGCTTCCGCACAACCATTCAAAGTCGCAGAGAGTGTCCTCTCCCCTTGAGGATGAGACTCCGACAGCGAGGGGCAAGCGAGACGCTCAGGATGGTGTATCGGATCTTCCAGAAGCATTGTAGCCGAAGCCGAACCCCATTTCGGAACGGACACAATGACCTGGTACTCGAGTCCGAGCTGAAATTCGGACGAAGCCCTACGTGACTCCACTACAAACGACGGGCCCACTCCTTTAACCGAATCATCTTTCCCCGAGAAGCAGACCGTCGTTACACTCTGTTTGAATGTTCCTCGAAACACTCGAATTGAATGTTTTGCGGGAGTCGAAGGGTCTCTGTTGGAATCATCGCTGACTTCCCCCGAGATTGCGACTCCTTTCGGCCAGATCCGCCGACTGCCTCCTCCGGGCCCCCTCCAAGTTCGGAGGCCCTAGCCCCTGGATACCCGCGGCGTTGAAAATTGTTGAGACGCTTGGTCAGATTCAACGACGAGAGCTCCAAGAAAAAAGAATTCCCCTGCGATTGATCCTTCCACCATCCTAGCTTCAACAGGCTTAGACGTCGCACCAACAGGATGGGATCCAACGGGTCCCCGGACAACCAACCTTTCAACCCCTGAAACCTCTGCCATCCCTTCTAGCAAATCCTGAATGTCCTGAAAATTACGCTTCGAGTACGGTAGCCCTTTGATGTGAATTCTTTCCTGCAAATTGCATCCCATGGTGCCATCCCAAATGTAAAGTCGGCGCCACCGAAGACTCGATTTTCCTACAACAGACCACCGAAGTAGGTACCCTTCCTCCTACTCTGACAACCCTCTCACCAACACTCTCCACGGGCTGACCTCAATCACATCTCCCTGAAACTTCCCCTTCGAGATCGCTCCCACATTCGAGGATGCGAGGAAAAGGGCCTCTGGGCCTTCGCCCTCTCCGATCAACACTCCGAACTGGATGGGAGGTGTCTTACGCTTCTAACAGACCCGACCTGATTGGCTCTCTGCAAGATCTCGCCCAGTGCCGAGATGACTCACATCGATAGCAACCCAGATCAAAAGGGTTTACACGTTGCTCCACCTGCTGCGAGATGCAGCCCGAAGCAAGGCCATGTCAGTTTCGGTCACCATTTCGGTATTGACCAAAACAGAATTTCGGTGGAATTTCGGTGAAATTTCGACTGGAATTTCGGTCATTTCGGTCATTTTCTGTACTAGGACCCCCATATTTCGGTCATTTCAGTCATTTCGGTCGAATTTCGATTTCGACTGGATATCGATATCCGAATTTCGGTGAAATTTGAGGCCATGGCCTGAAGGGCGGTGGCGATTTCTCCGAAAGGGAACCTCCACCCAACCCTCTGTCGCCCCCTTCATTTCTCTTTTTTTACTTGCATATCTATTTCGCTTCTTTATATGCCCATCACCTGGCCTGATATATCCTTTATAATGAGAAAAGTGAGTCAATGCATGGAGCAACCTGGACAGGCACATATGGATGCTGTCTATATGATTCTGAGGTATCTGAAGACTTCACCTGGCACTGGCCTTCTATTCAGCAGAGGTACATCCCTTGTCGTTACAGCTCGTGCAAATGCATATTATGCAAGGTGTCCCAAAGGTAGGAAGTCTTCCTCTGGCTTTGCAGTGTCCATAGGGAGTTTCTTGGTGTTATGGAAGAGCAAGATGCATACAATGGTTGCCAGATCCAGTGCAGAATCAGAATACAAGGTCTTGGCATAGGCTAGCACAGAAATGATATGGGTCAGATCCAGCATAGAAATACAAGGTCAGGACGTAACTGTTGAGGTGCCTCTTCACATGCACCTTCGATGCAGCAACCATGATGCTTTCTTCATCGCCAACAGTCCAGCTTTCTATGAGAGGACCAAGCATATCAAGGTAAATGGTCACTAGACTCAAGACATGATACAGAAGGGACTTATCTCCACTACTCATGTTAGCTCAGAAGATCAGACGACAAATATACTTAACAAGGCCCTAGCCAAAGGACCTTACCAAATATGTTGAGATATTTTCTATCTTTTATGTATTTTGTATTATTTTCATCTTCATTATGTAATTTACCCTACGAGTCTCTCCTCTATATAAGAGAACTGTAGGGCCTCATGAGAATGTAATTCATTATTTTTTCTCAACAATAAGGGTAACCTAGGTCACCGTTTCAGACCTCCCTTGGGCATTGTGTTGCAAATCGTGGCTGGGAAGCCACAATCTGTATCGCATGATATATAAGAAGTGGTTGAGGGTGCCCGCGAGCCTTGGAAGTGGCTGGTGTAGTACTATCCTAGGCGGAGGGCCACCTGACATCGATGCTTAGGCATCGTAGGTGCCTCGCAAGGGTGTTGGACCTCTTGACAGGTGTTGGAGTAGCCATAGCGGAGGCGGAGGGTCCCCAAGCGGCGATGCTAGGATACTGCAGGTGCCTTGCAAAGGCATTGGATCTCCTGGTGGAGGAGAAGAACCTCCTGGCGGAGGTTCTAAGGCGCTGGTCGTGCCTCACTGCTGAGCAGAACCTCCCGGCGAAGGTGCTAGGGTACCATTGGTACCTTGAATCCCCTTGTGTGAGGGCATTGTTGCTGGAAGGGAGGCATGCAAGGGCTTCTTCGTGGGAGAACGACATGGGGTTGGTGATGGCGACGAGATCCAGGTTTGAACACTGGTCTAGGATCGTTGCTCTGATACGATGTGGAGAAAAAGAAGAGAACTCGATGAATCGAATTGTTTAAGAGGTCTAGGGTTCCTTATGTAAAAATAAACCTTAGAGCACTCATAAACAGGAAAATACATAAATAGCTCCGAGGGGTTACAACTAAATAAGAAACTTAAAACTGTCTCTAACAACAACTTTTTGATCGCATGTTCTCATATCTTCATAGGAGCCGTAGAGTAGGAAATGTTCGGTTCAATTGTGAGATCTTCATAACACCATGTCCTTCAGCTCTCGAGTGTACTTTTGCAAGTTAGACGCATGAAATACATCATGCATACCTATCGTGTATGGTGGGTAGATTAATCGATAAACCTCCTTCCTAACTCGAGTCAAATTCTCCAATAAATCAACGGAAGAGTGTGCCTACCTCCCCATGGTACTAAATCTCCAAAGGCCCTTTATTTAGAGATATTTTAAGAAGGCAAAATCTCCAACCTTGAAGTGGAGTTCCCGATGCCTCTAATCATCGTAACACTTCTAATGTCTCTCGGCTATCAAAAACTTATTCCTAACCATCTGTACGGACTTGGAACTATCCTCAACAATCTTGGTGGCTTAGTTCTCTTTGTTGGCTACTGTTTGCCAACAAGTGGTGTAGTACACTGGCATGTGTATATGGCCTCGGAAGGGGCTATGCCAATATTAGCATGGTATTTGTTGTTGTTGGTGAACTACAGGAAGGTGATCCTTCCATAAGCCCTCCCACTAAATAGCTCTGGGTCAGAGTTGGTATGCGTTGGGATCATTCTCTCAGGCTGTCCTGTTCACTCTGTTTGTGGGTGGTAAGCAAAGTTAAGGCACAATTTGATCTTCATTTCCTTCATAATCTCTTCCTAGTAGCACGAGGTGAAATGTGTGTCTTTGTTAAATACAACCTCATTGGGAATCTCATACTGATGGAATACATGGTGAATATACATCTTGGCCAACTCAACTAGCATGCAAGTCATGTTGACTGGTTATAGTGGATTGACTTTGTCAACCGATCAATGATTACTCAAATTGTGTCATACTCGCCTACAATCCAAGGCAATGATATCACAAAATCCATGGAAACACTCTCCTACTTCTACATTATGACAACAAGTGAAGAGACTAATAAGGTAAGAGGGTGTTTGTATTCCTCCTTCACTACCTGATTGGTATGGTAATGACCGACGTGATCTATCACATTTCCATTCGTTCCTCCCTCGAAGTGTAGACTGAGGTTTCAATCTGGAATTGTGTGCCTCATTCATGATTCACTCATCCTTGGGGACACAAATATGGTCTTCCTTTCACAAGTTCGACTTGCAAACTCTGAATTCCCAGTGTCATATTTTTTGTGGATATTTAGTGGGATGCCATAAAGTCAGTCTACGATGGTCACTTCTATACCATGTGAATAAAGAGTAGAAATTGTCTTAAGTGATGAACCACCCTAGACACTCTTCTAAACTAAGTAAACAAAACATAGGTTAACTCTAACAATGTGATGGTGGATATTCTATTAATAAAATATAGTTGATCTATATATTAGTTATGTGGTTTCACTTGTAAAGCAATACGTGATATTCTTGAAGATATATTAGCTTGAAAGTAAATGTTGATTGTTAATTGCTTTGAGGGGACCATCTTGCATAAATAATATGAGCCTGATCCTTTTTCCCCTTTTACTTTTATTAAAACTATCAGAATATAATTTCTTGAAGTTGTAATAGCATTTTTTTGCCAATGTTACATAAAATTTTTACTTCTTATCTTGTGCCTTTTGCAGCAATTGATGGTCATGAAGCTGGATAATGCGAACTTGAAACTTGATGTAGACCATTTTTTTGATACTGTGCTTAGTATTTCAGAACTCCGCCATCCGAACATTGTTGAACTCATCGGTTTCTGTGCGGAGTATGATCAACGCCTTCTTGTTTATAATTTCTTTGGTAGAATGACACTGCATGATATCCTCCATGGTGGAGATAGTACGAGGAGAAAACTATCATGGTTTACACGCATTCGTATAGCCCTTGATGCTGCCAAAGCTTTGCAGTAAAATTTCTTTTCCCTTTGGTCTTATTCATTGTTTTTATTTGGACTTCTGTGAAAAGACTCCGGAAACGATGCATTTATTTTTTTCTCTTTCCTGATTTGAAGATATCTACATGAGGATTGTGAACCACCTGTAGTGCATCAAAATTTTGAATCTGCCAGCATTCTGCTCGATGATGAGCTAACTGTTCGAGTTTGTGATTGTGGTTTTGCCTCAATGGGTTCAGCTTTCTCTGTGTCTCAGGTATTGATACTGTTTATAGTTTTTTTCCATTACAAATTAGAATCAATGATCCATAAAACGGCCTAACAAATTAAAGAGCAATCATAATCTAGTTTTTATTTTTTTGACTCTTTCTTCTGATTTTGTTCTTGCAATCACAGTGACTAAATTGGTGATGTTTCTACAAATATCTTCATGATTCTCATAGCAATGTTACATTCTCAATTTTACCTATTCTATCATTAAGATTTTTTTGTTTTTAAAGAGGCTTTAATCTATAACTTTGGCAGCTGGCTTAGTGCTTAACATTTTATTTGAAAAGGTGAATAATTTGAGCAATAGTTGTTTGAGTAGCCTGCAAACTGTTTAGCACGATGGAATTTGTTGCTTTCAGAAGTTCTTCTCCCAGGCCCTTCATATACACTACATGGATTCCTTTTTTTCTCTCCTGATAGTATGCTTCAGAACCATTTCCCCGTTCTTTCTATTAACAGTTTTTAGCACTTTTCAGTTATCTGGCCGGGTGTACTCGGTGTTTAGTTATGAGGCCCCAGAAGTTAGTGATTCGGGTGCATACACTCATCGCAGTGATGTTTACAGCTTTGGTGTCATAATGTTAGAGCTTTTAACAGGTCGCAAGCCATATGACAGGCAAGTTGTGGTTTTCTTAAAAGTGCTTCATATACCATATTATCACATCAATAGAAAATATAATGGAAATACGATTGAAACGTTTATGCTACTTTTTTAATACACTCAGTTCTCGTCCAAGGGCAGAACAGTATCTGGTGAGATGGGTCATCTCTCAGCTGCATGACATCGATAATCTCTCAAAATTGGTAGATCCTGCTATCCAGGGAAAATTTCCTGTAAAATCACTTTCAAGGTTTGCAGATATAATCAGTCGATGTATCCAGGTACATTTTACATGCTTTTAACCGGCAATATTTAGTAGATAGTATTTAGTTAACTTTGAGTGTAATGTCTCTGTTGTGTTATAATATTTATGAAATATGGTTAATCAGATTTGTGGAGAGTAATGCAATCAGAACTAGATGAGCTATTTGTTCCAACTCTAGATCTGATAGTCACCTATAGATCCATCTTGGTTAGTATTTGAACTTATGTGTTTGCACCTATCTAAAGACCCCTACAGTACTATTATTCCTTGAAAAGAAACATTGTAACAAACCCTTATTGTTACCTTTTCTCTGTGAAGGATGGACTCGTCAGGTCATTTCAAACCACACATTATGGTGATATTGATTCCATGGTAATGGTTTTTCTAATCTTCCATATTCTTACGGATTATACATCCACATATAACTCAGGGAGGTTACTGAGAATGTTATCTCTATTCTGTAGAATCCGTACTTTCTTCTCATAGGAATAGCCTTATTGTGCCTCATCTATTGTGGGATACGAATAGGGATGAAAGCATATACAAACATATTCGTATTTGTTCGTATCTACATTATATAGATAGAGGAGGTGGATGCCATTTTTTATTTGGCAAATATGAAGTCATTATTGAAATATCCGATTATTTTACATTGGTTATCGACTACCTAACACAACCCTCACGGGCTTGGTGTGACGCCTCGCATCCGGGCACCCGTTTACGCTGCATTCATGGCATTACATTCGTTAAAGATCGCATTAAACAATGAAATTTGAGGGAAATTTTTCGCATTTCGCATTTCGTATTTCTGTCATGACATTCAATACAATATTCACAACCACAGGACAACAAGAAGATGTGTCAGTAATATTGCATTTCATTAATTTCCATAATTACACATACTGACATGTATACATATATCCCAAAATTTACAGAAGAGAAAAGAAAGCATTTACATTATGAACTAACGAAAACTGACAAAAGTAACTATACTGTCTGGTATAAATCCGGATGTCAGGAGTCATCCATAGCTACTAAGATGCAGGTTGTTTGCCTGCCACACATGAAAGGTAAAAGAGGCGTCAGCGAGCGCTGGTACTTCCCAAAATCTTGTTAAATTAAGGAGGCATTTAATATGTTGAAAAGAAAGCAAGTAAACATGCATTTATGAATTTGAAATCTATCACTACCTGTGTAGAAAAAAGATTTTCTAGTTATTATGTATGCATTTCCCCATTGATTACTCAATATCCCATAATTTCCTATTTATAACATTTTCCTATAATAATTTAGGCCGGTAAGTATATATTGTTTTCTTGTCACTGAGATCAGGTTATGAATCTTGATAAGGAGTTGGTGAGGTGATGCTTGATTTGACTCTTCATTTCTTAATGGTGGAGAAAGCATGGCCTCAAATTTCAGCGAAATTCAGTCGAATTTCTGTTGAATATCGATATCTTGTCGAAATCGAAATTTGATCGAAATGGCTGAAATGCCCGAAATATGGAGGCCCTAGTACAAAAAATGACCGAAATGACCGAAATTTCGATCAAATTTCGATCGAAATTCCACCGAAATTTTGTTTCGGTCGGTCACCGAAATAGTGACCGAAATTGACATTTAGAGCATTGGGAGAAAGTGAGATTCTAATCCGGTTCTCAATTCTATTTATCTTTTCAAATCTAGTGTATAGTTAGTGTTATTCATCTATGTATGACCTCACAATATAACTCTAAGGTATGAATAATGCCTTAGGGTTGGGGTGCCTCCGTAGGCATGTAGTGTTGTCTAATGCATTATAACTAACTGCCACCACGTCCAGTAACTTAATTATCATCAACTCTAGCCAACACAACTTATAATTGATTCCATCTTTTAACCAAGATCTAATGTGCTTCTTTTCAAAGTTCAACTATAACTTTTCCAATTTCAACTGTAATTGATTCAGATGTGACCCTAAATGATTCATATGTAGCATCACCAAGCTATTGGAAGAAAGTAATTAAAATTCAAGCAGTGAGGAAGTCTCTTAAGAAGACTCTTCCGTCTCACCCTCTTGGAAGTGTGATCTAATAGAGGGATATGTCTACTCTAAAACTACGTTACAGAGACGGGTGTGAGAGAGACTCTTCGGAAAAGTCACTCTAAACGGACCCGATCGGTACGGGTAGACGAGCTCGTACGAAAAACTAAAATCGAGGATCCCTCGCATGGGTATCCTAAAACAGAGGGTCAGCAGAACTGGTCAAAATTCGGGACTCCAACGAGACGTGAAAACACTTTGAGCTCGCGTAAAAATAAAAAAAGACTGGTATTCTAGATCCGCGCACTTGGCGGCCGCTCTAACTGGTCTTCCTTTCCTCCGCCCAGTTGATGGTCACCGCACCCTCGCATGCTCTAGTGCAAAGGTCGCCAAGACCGGTACTATTAATTGTAAATCATCATTAATTCACTAATTTCATCTTTACTTTCTTGACTACATATCTCTATCTTAATCTATTTTGTGATTGATTGTATGGATCTAGTTTTTTTCCAACAATTTTATTGATATCACTGATTCATCAACAATTTCCGTTATTTGTTTACTCCATCCTTTCTCAATTTCTTTTATTATTGACTTTACAGATCCAAGTAGTTATCAGAAACTTATCAATGGTGATCCTAAACTGTCATTGATTGGTTCGAGTATATATGTGTTATTTCTTTAAAATATGCGACCACCTTGGATCTCAACTCCTACATTTTTATTGACAACGATTTTAGAACTAATTCGTGAATTTGTACATTAAAAAATGAATTTATAGCAAGACTCATAACTTCTTATCTTCTTAAAACATATTTTTTTCAAGCCTACTTAATATGTTTTGAATTTTAAACTTAATTTCATGTTAATCACCCCAATATAATGTTTTTAAAATGAGATTAAAAGTTTAATAAGTAGTATATATATACACTTTCTACTTCACATACATACATATATATATATACTTATATATACATATATCCTGACAGTTTAGATAAAAAATCCAATTTCATGCCCACTGATACTTATTGATATAAGTATAAAATTATGCAATTCCACTCTTTTTTATAGCAGAAATTTACTTAAATTATCTCCCCTTTCGAAGATATTAATACCCATTCATATTATGTTATAATCACAGATATCCGATGACACATTCAATTGAATTGGGTATTGATGAGGTTAAGTTTCACCCAACCCTTTTATTTCAAAGTTGAACAAATTTGAAAATTTATATCATTATTTTTCCTACAACCCAGTCTCGAGGTTTCGGTCAGAGATCAGGAACTTTACAGTAAATTTCTTAATTTCCTTGGATTACATTACAAGTATATACATTTGAAAATGAAAAATAACAGAACATATCTATAATCATAATATATATCATAGATATATATTAGTTCAGGGAACAACATAACTTATCTTAAATTGAACCCAAAATATAAATCAGTTAGTGATTTCCAAATTTTACTGAGCCGAAAAAAAAACTGATCTAATTTCTTGATAAAAATTTGTATTCAAAACCCCAAACTTTTATTACATATTTTTTTATAAGAATTGATGAGAATATTTAGAAATCAGAATTTTCTGAGAAACCGTACAACCCCAAATCCTAACCTCAAACAATAGGATAAGATAAGTATTCTCCTCTTCTTTATTGAAATTATTTAATTGATGAGCAGATCACGTGCTTTTCCCATGTAGATGAATAAATCACAATCTTTTCTTTTCAAACATGTAAACCAAATGTGTAACAAATTTTATATATATGGCAGCAAAAGTGAGTGATCTGTGCATGCATGGCAGTAAAGGAGATGGCTAGGGATTGTGCCTTTTTTTCAAATTTGGAGGAAGTAGGATGCTTGATTTGGTTTTGTATGCAGCAACCTTCAAGAGGAGTTGCTTTTTGGCATCAAGGATATGATCTCCATCTGCTGGACAGCAACTAATAGCAGGGAAGATGAGAGCAAAAAGAAGGGAAGGGGGCTGTCAGTAGAAATTGGAGAAGAAATCAAGAAAGAAATAAGGGGAGAAGAGGGAATAGATTTTGGGGCGTTGGGGGATTACTTGGAGTAAAGAAAACGAAGAGAGATTAGAAAGAAGAGGGAGATTGGGGGAAAGGAATGAGGAAGATTCTTGTAACCTTCCTCCACTTTTTTTTTAAATTTTCTTTTTATCGGCATATGACATCAACATTGATGATGTCATTTTTAATGACATCATCAATGACATCATTGTTCTTATATCTATCTTTATATATGATGGAATCCAGATTCTGTAGCAGAAAATTAAAATAGATTTTTTTATATTTTTTAAAACTACTTTTCTCTCATTAATTTATGATATAAAAGTTTATTGTATTCATGCCTCAGGCCTTGGATTTCGATGCACAACATCTCGATTTGATCGTCTCTAAACGACGATCGGTATGAGTATAATATTGATATACTTTTGATCGGGTATACACGCCCGAAATTTTTCGAGATACGATTTTGGTTTGGGGTTAAATTTTACGATTTTAAAAATATCAAATGAATTCCGATTGACGAACGATCGATTCCGTTCTTATTTCATCGAATTAAACTTTATGACGATCTCGATTTGTTTCACGGTTTTCAAATTTTTGTCACAGCTTTTCCGTAGCATGCATTACGATGCGGTCGATTTTTGGCTGATTTCACTTGAACGACTTTTGATTCACGATCAATTGATCGATTTAGGTTATTTAATACTGCCCAATAACTGTTGGGTTAATCGGACACTAATCGGGTTGGGTTCGGGTTTAATCGAATTTAGATTGTTACAAATATAAAAACCTCAAAGGGAGTCCCGTCCTCGAGACTCGAGTCAACATTACTTTATGTCTTGTTTGGATTTCCTGGTCATAAAAACCTCAAAGGGTTTTGAATCCATAAAAATCTCAAAGGGAAAATAAGTCATATCCTTTTAACCTGCATATAATTACAAAGGCTTGTTTTGATGATGACCTGAGAAAAGTTGTGGGTATTGTGTCCACATGTCGAATTCGTTCTCCCACGTCGCTTCTTTGACACCGTGTCGGTGTCACAACACCTTGACCAATGGGCTCTCTTTGCTGTGAAGCTTCTTCACAGCGCTGTCTAATATTTGTACTGACCTCTCTTCATATGTCAAATATGGCTCCACGTCTAAATTCTCGTAGCTGATGACATGTCAAGGGTCGCAAACATATTTCCTCAGATTGGATACATGAAAGATGCCATGAATGGTCGTTAAGTATGGAGGAAACGCTATTCGGTAAGCAACTTTCCCCACTCTAGCCAGAATCTCGAATGGACCAATATATTGTAGCGTTAGCTTGTCACGAATGTCAAATCTCTGTATTCCCTTCATGGGAGATACATGGAGAAATACCCAATCTCCCACCTGTAACTACAGGAATGTGTTCACATTGTGTCATATTTGCAAAAGAAGTAAGAGGAGAGGATTAGATATCTGAAACTCCAAATCTCTCCTCTGACGGTATGCATAGCTTTTCTGGCGGTTCTGTGCTGTCAGAAGCTTCTGCCTCACTAGATCAACAACCCCCGCAGTCTCCTTCAAGAGATCTACGGAATAGAAAGCATGATCACCTACCTCACGCCAATTGAGAGGTGTGAGGTATCTCCGCCCATATAGGACTTCGAATGGTATCATGTCGATACTGGAATGATAGTTGTTGTATGTGAATTCAACCAAAGGCAAATGGTCCTTCCAGATTCCTTTACACTCCAAAGTGCATGCGCGAAATAAATCCTCAAGCATTTGGATGGTATGCAGAACTCATCTTCAGCTTTGTCTGTAGTGTTGTGATGAACTAGTGCCAATAATGCGATGTAATCCTTGAGTCTCTGTCAGACACCACCTTATGTGGTATACCATGAAGTCTGATTATATTCTGTACATATAGCCTGGCCAATCTAGATGATGTATAAGTCATGTTGACAGGTATAAAATGGGCTAACTTGGTTAATCTGTCAACAACCCAAATAGAATCATGGTTGCCTGGTGTCTTCGGCAAACCGATGATGATCCATAGAGATACTCTCTCACTTCCACTCGGGAATGGGTAGAGACTGTTATAGACCAGGTGGTCTCCTGTGCTCTGCCTTGACAATCGTATAGGTCATGACTCATGCATCTATTAACATGATGTGCCACATCGCGATTCATCCCATCCTACCATAAATGACGACGTAGATCTTGGTGCTGCCAGGATGGATGGTTAACCAAGAACTGTGTGCTTCATGTAGAATATCTCTGTGCAACTGCTCGTCGTTGGGCACAACGACCCGACATGCCTTCCATAAAATGGACTCTGTCACCACAAAATCATCATTCTCATCCTTGACAGCCCACATGTATCTGTCTCGAATCCAAGGATCCATCTTCTGGCCTTTGACGATGCAATCCCAAAGACCAAGGTTGCAAAAGTCGGTAGTCGGTACTCGGTCAGTCGGGTCACTGACTAAGGATTAATCGGCAGTCGGACGACTAATCGGATTTAGTCGGGCTTTAATCGGCTTTGATTTTTTAAATATATAATTCATTTTTATACATATATTATTATATATTTACATAGATTTATATATTTTTTTACTATCATAACGAATCAAAAAAAGTAATTGAATTTAAACAAAACATTAATCGTATTAGAATAAGTTTGCTTTTAAAAAAGTAAAAAAATATGGTATCTGCAAGCGAATATTGGTTGACTAGTGGACCTAGTCGGAATTAGTCGGTACTCGGTCGGCCACCCCACTGACTAGACTAGTCGGACCTACTAGTCGGGCTAGTCGGGTGACTTTTACAACATTGCCAAAGACTACTAAATCATGGAGGCACGGTTGTGGATATGGATATGGATGCATCCTTCTTCCTAACGAATGGCACTGGAGCACCCCAAGGTGAAGTGTTCGACCTCACAAAACCCAAGTTAAGTAATTCATACAACTGCACCTTCAGCTCTCTCAACTCAGTTGGTGCCATACGGTAAGGAGCCATCGAGATTGGTTGTGTCTAGTAGCAATGTGATCTCGAACTCAATCTCTCTTAGGAGGTAATCCTAGTAAGTCCTCGGGAAAAACATCTGGATATTCTGATACTACTCTGACATGTTATGTCATCAGCTCATGATCAGATACCTCTTGAATAAATGCTAGCTAGGAATCACATCCCTGATCAACTAATCTCTGAGCTCGCAATATTGAAATGTACTCCATTTTGAAGTCATGTAATGTGCCCTCAAAAGTAAACTCGATTAAATCTGGAATCCTGAAGACAAATGTCTTCTTAAAGCAATCAAAAAGAGCATGATGAGTTGATAACCCATCTATGACTAGAATCAAGTCAAATTCATCAAATTGTAGGAGTAGATAATATGCGATAATCCCGTGATCGCCAATCAGTACTGGCAAGTGCCTGACTATCAGTGAAATGATAAACAACAGGCCACCTTTCCCTCAGATGTGGTAAGGAGGATATAGAGCCTCGGAAACTCTACCCAGTGAAGCAAGTAGCCTCGAAGCAATAAAAGATTATGTCGTTCCAGAATCAAACAAAACATGGAAAGGTCAACCCAAGACTGAGACCATACCTTTCACCACAGTAGCTGTTGAACGTGTCTACTCCTCTGTCACTACGTGTAACTGATCCTACCTGGTTGGTGCGGTACTGGAACCTACCACACTCTATATTTGTCTCTGTTGCTGTATCCTGAAATTGAAGTTCCTACCGCGGGAACTCCTTGTATGTTGTACATGTGCTATGATGACTGTGGTTGTGGGTGAGGCTCGTCGAATCTCTGGAGACACTGTTGTTGGTAATGTCCCCACTCATGGCATAATAACATTGGACTGGCCGGGTAGTTGGAGTGGTCATGTCTGTGCTCTGAGTCGGTTCTGTTGGGGGTCTGTCTGCTCGTTGCGATCCAGATGGTCGAGCAGAATCTGTGCAATGTCCAGCAAGTGCTCCTCTTAGGGTAGTCGATGGAGATGAGCGAGCATTGTCTGAGAGTGATGAACCTGTAGGTCAAAAACGCATGGCTGACCTCTGCTGCTGAAATGGTCGATGAATCGGCCCAAATGATCGTTGTGGTCTAGGCGTCGCTCCAGACGAGCTCCCAAAGCGTCTCTCTCTTGTGTCCTTAAACTTCTTCGCTGCGTCAGTAGCCTCGGAGATAGAAGTGATATGTAATCTGGCTAACTTCTCTTACACATCTTCTCTAATGTCTCTGATGAACTTTTTCAGATTCTCATCTGAAAATGCGACAGCTGCTGGTATATGGCGAGACAACTCGATATATCGGACGAAGTAATCTCTGGTTGTCATCCGTCCCTGTTGAAGCTTTGCAAACAACCGACGTTGGGATTCCTTCCACTTAGCAGAAAAGAAGAAGGGTATGAATCGTGTCACAAAATCATCCCATGTAGGCTCACGGTCCAACACAGAAACTATTGCATCTTACCATCTCTCTGCGAAATCTTTCAGTGAGTACTACATGAAAGATAGCCACGTGTCTCGTGGCGCGTGAATCATCCTTAACACCTTCATGACCCTCATCAGTTATTGTTTTGCCACATCTGTTGTCCATGTGCCCCCGAACATGGGCACATTAGCTTGCTAGTAAGAGGTGAAAATTGACGGGTGCCTGTGGATAGTCGAGTACTCGTGTGCACCCTCATCTGCAAAGTCAACAAGGTCTTGCTCTCTGTCAGTCTCCGTCCTCAACCTCAAGTGTTGGCATCTCGTTGTGTGGATCATCAGAATGAGGCTGCTCTACCTCAACAGACTGGTCTAGGTCCTGTCGTGTTCCATCTTGAGATGGATGGTATGTGAAATCTAACAGCTCTTCAAATCTCATCTTTATATCAGTATTTTGGTCTGTAATCTCAGTCTGCTGAGCTAGAATCTGGTCACGCTGACCTCGTATAGAAGCTTGTTGCTGCTGGAGGTCGGTGGGAGCGGTCATGATGCGCTCCAAATGGTCGGTCATATCGTGAGTAGCTCTGGACGTCATGGCTCTACGTGAGAACCATTATTAGTCATAAAATTTATTGTTCACAAATACTATGATATATGCTTTTTCTCATCTTGGGTTATAATATGAAAATTAATGTAATCGGTGAATTAACGATGATTTATAATTAATAGTGCCGGTCTTGGCAACCTTTGCACCTGACCGTGTGAGGGTGCGATGACCCTCGATTGGACGGAGGAAAGGAAGCCCAGTTAGGGCAGTGGCCGCCATGTACGCGGGTCTAGGATGCCAATCTCTTTTTCGATTTTCACGCGAGCGCATAGTGTTTTTACGCCTAATTGGGATCCTGACTTTTGACCACTTCTGATCACCCTCTGTTTTAGGATACCATGCAGGGGATCCTCGGTTTTAATTTTTCGTACGAGCTCGTCTACCCATACCAGTCATGTCCGTTTAGAGTGATTTTTCTGGAGAGTCTCTCACCCGTCTCTGTGGCGTAGTTTTGGAGTAGACCTATCCCTTTATTGGACCACATTTTCAATTAGAGGGCGAGATGGAATAGTCTTCTTAGGAGACTTCCTCACTGCTTGAGTTTTAATTACTTTCCACCAACAGGCTTGGCGATGCTCCACATGAATCATTTAAGATCACATCTAAATCAGTTAAAGTTGAAATTGGAAAATTTACCGTTGAACTCAAAAAGAAGCACATTAGATCTTAGTTAAAAGATTGAATCAGTTATAAGTTGTGTTGGCTAGAGTTGATGATGATTAAGTTAGTGAACGTGTTGAAAACTTAGTTAGGATGCATCTCATAACACCGCATGCCTACGGAGGCATCCCAACCCTAAGGCATTATTCATGCCTTAGAGTCATAGTGTTAGGTCATACATAGATCAAGCCCACAGACTATCCATTACACTTGAAAAGATAAACAGAATTGAGAATCAGATTAGAATCTCACATTCTTTACCATTAAGAAACGAAGATTCAAATCAAGCATCACCTCACCAACTCCTTATCAAGATCCATAACCTGATCTCAATGACAAGAAAATAATATATACTTACTGACCTCAATTATTATAGAAAGATGTTATAAATAGGAAATCATGGGATATTGAGTAGTCAATGGGGAAATGCATATAGAATAATTGAAAATCTTTTTTGTATGCAGGTAGTGGTAGGTTTTTAATTCATAAATACATGTTTACTTGTTTTCTTTTGAACATATTAAATGCCTGCTTAATTTAATAAGATTTTGCGAAGTACCAACGCTTGCTGACGCGTCTTCTTCCTTTCATGAATGGCAGGCAAGCAGCCTGCATCTCAGTAGCTGTGGATGATTCCTGGCATATTGGTTTATACCAGACGGTCCAGTTACTTTTGTCAATTTTTGTTCAGTTCATAATGTAATTACTTCTTTTTCTCTTCTATAAATTTTAAGATATATGTATACATGTTAGTATGTGTAATTATGGAAATTAATGAAATGCAATATTGGTGGCACATCTTCCTGTTGTCTTGTGGTTGTGAATATTGAATTGAATATCATGGTAGAAATGCGAAAAATGAAAACTTTCCCTCAGATTTCACTACTTAGTGTGATCTTTAACGAAGGTAATGCAGCATAAACGGGTGCTTGGATCCGAGGGCGTCCCACTTGGGACCAACAATGACAAGTTTAAAAATTAGCCATATGTTGAGTTAGTTCGAAAATGTGAGATTTGGGTTGTTGAGTCGGCTAAAAGAGGACGTGGAAGAAAAGGAATCTTATTTACTTGGATCGAAGTCCAAGAATGACATGAAGTAGATCTCAATGGGGTAAACAATCCATGTAATCGACCCTACTTAACGCAGAAGGATTTGTTTTTTTGGAAAATATGTATGTAAATACTGTTAGAATACTTCGTTATTTTATTCCATAGAGCCCTCGGGTCTCTTATATAGGGAGAGAGCCCTTGGGTAAATTACATGAGAGGTACATAAAGAAACAGAAATAACAAATAACATTAACGACACACAACTATCTCTACACTCCCCCTCAAGATGGAGCATAGATATCTATCATGCTCAGCTTGGAAGAACATCTCTGGAAAGGTCCTCTGAGCAATGGCTTTGTGAATATATCTGTTGTCTGGTCCTCGGAGCTGACGTGAGACGTGGAGATGAAGCCCTTCTGAATCATGTCTCTAGTGTAATGGCAATCCACCTCTATGTGTTTTGTTCTCTCATGGAAGGCTGGATTGTTGGCAATGAACAACGCAGCCTGATTGTCGCATTGCAGGTTCATAGGCAACGGAACTTCAACATTCAGATCTTCTAGGACTGCTTTAACCCACATCATTTCAGTGCTTGCCTGTGCCATGGCCCTGTACTCAGATTCAGCACTGGATCTCGCCACAACAGTCTGCTTCTTGCTTTTCCAGGAGACTAAGGAGCTTCCTATGAAGATGGCAAACCCAGAAGTAGACTTACGATCTCTTGGACATCCTGCATAATCCGCATCCGCACAAGCTGAAATAGCCAAATCCGTGTCTTTCTTGAACATCAACCCTGTGCCTGGTGAAGACTTCAGATATCTCAATATCATGTACAATGCATCCATATGTACTTGCCTTGGCTGCTCCACAAATTGACTCACCCGGTTTACTGCAAGTGCAATATCCGGTCGAGTTATAGTGATGTATAATAGCTTGCCCACCATTTCTCTGTACCTTCTCTTGTCCACCTCCTCAGTGTCATCATCGTACAGTTTCATACTCGGATCCATCGGTGTACTTGAAGGTCTGCATTCCGTCATTCCTGTTTCAGCCAGCAAATCTGTGACATATTTTCTTTGAGTCATCACCATTCCTTGTGCATTTCGTGCAAATTCTATCCCCAGAAAATACCGTATAGTGCCTAGATCCTTTGTGATAAACTGACTGCCCAACATAGACTTGGTTATCTCAACCCCTTGTGCATCATCTCCAGTAACCAATATGTCATCAACATATACCATAACAACAATGGTACCTCTAGGAGTCTTCCGGACGAACAGTGAGTGATCCGCATTTGATCTCCTGAAACCTTGTTGTTCAATAAGCTGGGAGAGCTTCTGGAACCATGCACGAGGACTCTGCTTAAGGCCATAAATAGCCTTATGAAGTCTACATACCTTCTGAGTCTCCCCCTCAGCAGCAAACCCTGGTGGCTGCTGCATGTAGACTTCCTCCTGTAGATCACCATACAAGAACGCATTCTTAACATCAAGCTGGAATATAGGCCAGTCACGTACCACAGCAACCGATAGAAGAATGCGAAGGGTAGAATGTCGCGCCACTGGTGAAAACGTGTCCAGATAATCTACCCCATATGTCTGTGTAAACCCTCGTGCAACAAGTCTTGCCTTGTATCTGTCAAGACGACCATCTGCATGGTATTTGACTGTAAAAACCCACTTGCAGCTCACCACAGACGCACCTGGAGGAATAGGGACTAGAGACCAAGTCCCTCGGGATTGTAAGGCACGCATCTCCTCTTCCATTGCCAAACGCCAGCATTCAGTCTTCATGGCATCCTGATATGTTCGTGGTATCTCAACTGATGATACAGCAGCGGCAAACTTCTGGAAGTCCCCAGTGAGACGATGAAAGGAAACATGAGAAGCTAGTGGATATGAGACACACTGTCGTCGCTGTTTCCTATGAGCAATAGGCCGGTTCAAGTCATCCAAAACAGTGCTGACCGGTTGATCCTCCTCTTGTGGTACAAGCTCCTGCACATGTGCATTATTTAACCCATCACTAATGTCAGAACATACCTGAGGCGTGCTGGATGGTTGAGATGTGGCTTGAGCAGGGCCCGTGCGTCTCTTGTAGAACTTAGGAAACGGAACAACTGGGGGTGGTGGTGGTGGTGGTGGCGGGTTTGGTGGTGGTTGTGTTATTTGAGACGCTGGAGTAGATGACGGACCCAGGCTTGGAGGTGGTGGAACATAGACTTGGGAGTCTGATGATGTGGAGGAGACCAATCTGTCACCTGCAGGGGAGAAGTACATGACAGGTTCGAAGAATGTAACATCTGCACTCACATAGTATTTGTTATGGACAGGATCATAGCAGCGGTACCCCTTCTGTGTCCTGGAGTAGCCCACGAAAACACACTTGATAGCTCTAGGGGATAGCTTATCAAGTCCCGGAGATAACCGGTGAACAAAAGCAACAGTGCCAAAAACCCTAGGTGTCAATGTAAACAAGTCTCTGTCCGGAAAGAGAACAGAGATTGGAGATTTTTCCCCAAGAACAGTTGTAGGCATTCGATTGACCAAATAACACGCAGTAAGTATAGCATCACCCCAAAAGGTTAATGGAGCACAACTCTGAATAAGTAAAGTCCGAGCAATGTCAAGGAAATGTCGATGTTTTCGTTCGGCAATTCCATTTTGTTGAGAAGTGTAGGGACATGTGGTTTGGTGGATAATGCCTTTAGATGAAAGAAAACTGGCAAGAGAGCGAGTGCAGAACTCCAATGCATTGTCAGTACGCACATATTTAACAGTAGATGAAAAAACATTCAGAACCTCATTAATTAGATTTTGAATAACATTGCCTGCTTCAGATTTATTCTTGAGAAGAAATGTCCACGACACTCTGGAGAAATCATCAACTACAACTAGATAGAACCTGTGCCCCTGGTGATCCGGGACACGACTCGGACCCCAAATATCTATATGGAATAATTCAAACGGGGAGCTACTGCTCCGACTCTGACGACCGGGGAAGCTGGACCGATGGTGCTTCCCCAACTGACACGCTTCACATCGAAAAGAAGAACTCGGAGATATCTGAGGCAGGAGGTGACGCATCTTCTGCAGCGGTAGATGACCGAACCGAAGATGCCAGGTGTTTGGAGAAACAGAGGCCTGGGTATGCAAGGAGACACCAGCGTAGGAGCTACGAACGAGACGATAAAGGCCATTGTGCTCAGAACCACAGCCAATCACCCTGCCCGTCAGTATGTCCTGAAAAATAACAGACGATGGGTCAAAAATAGCACGACAGTGCAAATCACGTGTAATCTGACTAATAGATAAAAGGTTCATCGAGAATTCTGGAGCATGTAGCACATTCTGTAGGTGCATAGAGGGTAGCAAAGCTGTCTCCCCCTGACCGATGATAGGAGACTGAGTCCCATCCGCAATGAGTACAGAGCGACCTGGCTGAACTGCCCTGTATGACTGCAGAATATCTCTCTCACGGCAAAGATGATGGGTAGATCCAGAGTCGACAATCCATCCTGTGAGATCATGACTATGAAATGGGGCTGAAGGGCTACCTGAGGCACTGGCTGAGGCCGATGTACTGGCTGACGCCGAAGCCGCAATATCAGCAACATCTGCACCCTCTGATGGAGAAGATTGTGGCATGATATCCCGAAGTCGTGCCACCAACTCCTCGAACCTGTGATCTGAAGTAGACGCAGGTGGACCCTGAACATGATCAGCTACTCGTGCAGATGGAGGAAAACCATGCTTGGAGTAGCATGTATCCTCCGAATGACCAGTGCGGCGACAATAGGAGCACGTAGAACGTATGCGGCCTCCACGGCCACGTCCACCACTTCCTCTGCCACGAAACGAGGACGAACTACCACGTCCCCTGGAGACTGCCATTGCTGACGGAGTCGCAGTCGCTATATTGGATGGAACAGGTACACGACTGAGCCGCCTGTATACATCTTCTATTGGAGGGATGGTGGCATCTGCCAGTATCTGAGCACGTGCTGCCTCGTACTCCGGATCTAGGGCAGCGAGTAACACGCCAACCATAGTGGCGTTGCGGAACGTCTTCTGCTGTTCCGGCGTGGCTGTAAGAGGAATGGTGCTGTAGAGTTTCTCGAACATGCCACGAAGCGACGTGTACAGGGAATGAAGGGGTTTCCCGTTCTGCTTCGTGGTAAAAATATCATGCTGCAACTGGAGCATCTTCGTCTCATTGCGGACCTGAGAGTACGTCATAGCCAAAATATCCCACATCGCCTTAGCGGTGGGCTGGTGAAGGACGTCATTCGCTATCTCCGTCGTGAGCGTACCTGAGAGCCATACCTTGGCGTACGCATCATCAGCCTCCCATGAGGCATAAATCCCTGTCTTCTCCGGTGGTTCATCCTCGGTAAGAATATGCTTCTTACCGCACGACTTCATGAGACTGAGGAACTGCATCGCCCACAGCTCGTAGTTGGTCCCGTCCATCTTGACGATTGGTGCCGAACCTTTGAAGGCACCTATGGCGGGCATATCGATCTTCTGATCTGACATAATACCGGAGAAGAATAACGACTGATAGACTAAGAAGATTGTCTACCACGACCTTGTCGGATTCAAGTGCATAGGTAGACGATTATGCACTTGAATCAAGCATGATGTCGGGTCCGAAGAACTCGGTGCTCCTGCAGCGAGTAGAGGCTTTGAGAGCCTCTACTTGGAGACGAGCGGCTGCTGGAAGAGGAGGTGAGCCCTGCGGCTGGGGCTCGGCGGCGGTGGATGGAGAAGCCCGGCGGCGGCGGTGGCTGGGGCTCGGCGGCGGCTCCGACAGGGGCTGGTCAGCAGTGGAAACCCGGCGAAGGAGGCGGCTGCAGGAGGGTTGGGCGCCGGAGGGGTTGGGCGCCGAAACCCTAGAAGGGTGGAGGGGGGGGCGGCGGTGGAGAGAAACCCTAGGTTAGGGTCATGGCTCTGATACCATGTTAGAATACTTCGTTATTTTATTCCATAGAGCCCTCGGGTCTCTTATATAGGGAGAGAGCCCTTGGGTAAATTACATGAGAGGTACATAAAGAAACAGAAATAACAAATAACATTAACGACACACAACTATCTCTACAAATACAAATAAAGAAATCCAACATACGACAAATACGAACACAAATTTAATATTTTAAATTTAGCAAATACAAATATGGATAAAATTTACAAATATTAAATGACACAAATACAAATATTTACTTTTCTTAGGATATAAATAAATATGTGATGGAAGAGAAATCAAAAGGCACTATTTTCTTATTGCTTTCTCCAATTACGCCTCCTTCTCTTCATCATGATAATTCTTGTCATAGTGTGTATGTGTTTCATCTTTTCCTCTTACCTCAATGTATTGTTTATGCTCTATCGGACCGTCAAAATTAGGATTTAAGAAACTTTTTAATGAGTGATATTAAATATCATTGAGATTTTTACATAATATTATGTGGAGAGGAAAGAGTGAATTGCATTATTGATGAGGCCCTAGGATTCTCTTATATAGGAGAGAAACTTGTTGGGCAAATTATATGAAGAAGACAAAGACACCGAGAAATTTTGTATTAACACTATGAAGCCTGAAGCATGGTGGTGGTGTAGTGTGCCTACCACCTAAAAGATCAGGGTTCAAATTCCTCCTTGTGGAGGTTGTGTTCGGTAGTCGACAATCACTGTAAAAAAGGGTCTTGGTAAAGATATCAGTTGTCTAATGATCTCCAGTAGAAACATGGAAGGTGGATAAGAGATCCTTCTGGATCATGTCTCTGGTATAGTGGCAATCCATCTCTATATGCTTGGTTCGTTCATGAAATGTAGAATTATTGACAATAAATAGAGTTGCTTGATTGTCACATAAAAGCTACATGGGAAGAGAAACCTTAATAGCAAGATCATTCAAGATTGATTTAACCCACATCATCTATGTGCTCCCTTGTACGATGGCCTTGTACTCATATTATGCTCTGGATCTCGCAACCATCGTATGCTTCTTGCTTTTCCGTGACATGAGAGAGCTCCCAAAAAAATAGCAAAGCCAGATGTAGACTTTATGTCTCTAGGGCATCCTGCATAATCTACCTCAAGAAACGTCCTTTTGTTGATGTTAGAGTATTCGGAGCATGTGTCACTTATGTAATTGGTGGGTAAATGGATCCCTCCAGGGTCCATTTACCCCACCACTGAGTTTAGTCCCATACCGCCTAGTGGTGGGACTTGGAGGTCCTGTGGAAGCTATATAAGGAGCCCCAGGCCTCCTGTAACAGATGAGAAATTCTAATAGAATATCCGCCCCGTTGAGGGCTTCTCCTGTGGTTTCATCCCGCTCCTCACGGAGTAGGGTTCCACATAAAAATCTTTGTGTTCTTCGTGATTATTCTTCTTTATTATGTTATTCCGCTTCCGCTTTCTATTTTATAACATGGTATCAGAGCGGGTCGATTCTCGAGGATTTGTTTTTGAGTATTCTTTATTTGCATTCGAGATTCGTTTTGTTATGATGAAGATCTGTTCATATCATTCTTGAAGATCTGTTGCTGGATTCATGTTCTAGGGTTTCATTGTCGAAACCCTATTTTCTGCACAGATGGTTCTCACGCCGTGAGATGTCTCCTGTCAAAATTATGCCTGGAGGAGCCCAAATAATCTCCATCGTATACCCATCCGTGTCTCCAAAATCAATGTCCACATCAGCCAGATGCTAGCGGAGCCCTCACTCCTGATCTCACGCAGGCGGTGCACCTTGCAACCTCCAGCCTCTTCCGCGCCATCTCCTGAAGGCGGAACCCTACTCCGCGTGAATCCCAGAGCGCCTCCATCGGCGCACTGTCTCGTGCATCTCCTCAAGACGGCGCTCTCCAGATCGGCGGCTCTCCATGTGCGCGCTCCTCCTCCCCGATTCATCCCGCAGCAGGGACGCGCGTGCTCCTTCCTCGTCATTCTCCAGGCGGCGCTCGCCGTTACTTTGACTCCAGGCGGAAAAACCACTCGCGCAGACGCAAAGGGCCCGCGAAGGCGGCGCGTCCTTCGACTTCAAGCGGTGGCGCCCTTCCCAGATCTCTGGTCGCTCTCCCCTTCATGCCGGCGATCCATCTCCCAGGAGTAGAGGCGCAAGGCGATCGCCCAAGCAGAGGCGGGCGGCGACGTCTATCACAACAAGCGGCGGCATGCGTGGAAGGGTTCTCACGTCGGAACCCTAAAAGAAGAGTTATTTACTGTTAAGTCCAAGGGGGGACGGCTTTGATTAGAAATGAAAGGCCCTTGGGAACCTTACGGCCTGCAGCTCTTAAAAAAACGCAAATGGGCCGTGAGTTTTTTTTTTAAAAAAAAAAAAACAAAAGAGAGAGAGAGAGAGAGGAGGAAATGTAAAAAAAAAAGGAGATGTATTCTGTAAAGCCCAATGGGCTGTATGTTTTGAAAAGTAAAAAAAAAAAAGAAAGAAAGAAAAAAAAAAGGAAAAAAAAAGGCGCGTACAATTGAAAAGCCGTACGCATTCAAAAAAAAAAAGAAAAAAAAGAAAGGAAAAAAATGTTACAAAAAAAAATGACAGTTTACCAAAAAAAAATGATGATAAAAAAAGCCGCAAGTTCATGGTTTGTTTTCCCCATATTTATGTATTATCTTATCTTCTCCCAACGTGGTCAACAACGTCATTCCGACCAGTATGGGAGAAAGGGGGAGTTATGTAGAGTCACAGGTCCTGTTCTAAGATTCAGATATCAGATTTTGCAGACCGGTCAGATATTCAGACTCTACAAATTTCAGATTCAGACTCGACGATGACGCATGCCAATCATTTGTCATTCTTGTTGGTCGGCCAGAGCTTTCATGTGAGCCATAGGGACTTCAGAGCAGAGGACTATTCCCTATGCCGTTAAGGGCAAGGGTTTTCATGTGGTATCATAGGGACTCCACAGTAGAGTACCATTCTCTGAGCCAGATAGACACTCCATCCCCGTTCATCCTCCTCACATGCACGCCATGAGAAGCAACGTCCTCGACTGCAGCAGCTGTGCGCGTTGGGTTGATATTGTCTGTAGTGTCATGTATTGTGAGTTGAGTTTCTTCCTGTTTGTCCAAGCTGAGCATTGCATGCTCCAGCTTGAGGGGGAGTGTTAGAGTATTCGGAGCATGTGTCACTTATGTAATTGGTGGGTAAATGGATCCCTCCAGGGTCCATTTACCCCACCACTGAGTTTAGTCCCATACCGCCTAGTGGTGGGACTTGGAGGTCCTGTGGAAGCTATATAAGGAGCCCCAGGCCTCCTGTAACAGATGAGAAATTCTAATAGAATATCCGCCCCGTTGAGGGCTTCTCCTGTGGTTTCATCCCGCTCCTCACGGAGTAGGGTTCCACATAAAAATCTTTGTGTTCTTCGTGATTATTCTTCTTTATTATGTTATTCCGCTTCCGCTTTCTATTTTATAACAGTTGAATATAAGGCCAGTACTAGGTCAAGTCTTCAAATATCTCAAAATCATATAGACAACATCCATGTGAACCTTCCTGCACTGCTCCATGAACTGGCTCACCTTGCTCACAACAAAGGATATGTTTGGCATGGTGATAGTAGCATACAGGAGCTTCCCAAAAAGCTCCATGTATCTCCTCTTATCTTCTTCCTCATTATCATCATCATATAATACATACTCAGATCTGTAGAGGTAGTAGCAGGCTTGCACCATGTCATACATGTCTCTAGTAGAAGATCAGTCACAAACTTCATCTCCTGGCGAACTCTAATCCAAGAAAGTATCGAAGATTGCCAAGGTATTTAGTCATAAAATGCTGACCTAGGAACTCCTTGGCAGCCTAAATGCCATGCTCATCACAGTTAGGTCATGACCGGAAATGTGATTTAGATGTTCGAAATCACGTTTTCCGGTCGAATTCAGACCATATCCCGCTTCAACACTGGCCGGGTTGCGACCTGATGGAGGTGAGGCAGCCCACGACAGTGCAGCTTTGACCGGCTGGAGGTGGTGAGACACCCCACCGCCCATGTGGATGCGGCTGCAAGTGGCAGCCGACGATAGGAGCCGCAGGCGGCGGTAGTAACGGTTTGCTGGGAGGTGATGGGGGGCAGCAGACGGTCGGTTGGGAGGTGGCTGGAGTCGTGGCTGACGACGAGGGGGTAGGGTTAGGGTTTAGGTGGGATACAGGAACTTTGGTCTGGAATCGTCGCTCTGATATCATGTTGGAAAAAATAGAATGACTTGTCATTATTGCGACCCCAGGGCTCTCTTATATAGAAAAAAAGCCCTGAGTAAATTAAAAAAGAGGTACATGGAAGAAAGAGAAATAAAAAATAATATAAAGAGATATAAATATCTCAACAAATATAAATCTCCTTAATTATTTTGAAATCCAAACTTAGGAAATTCAATTGGACGCTTTGCATTCCTGCTGTTTCAAAATGTTGACATCTCTTATACCCTTTTGGACGCAAGCTGGAGCCGATAGGTGTTATTGATTTTTCATCCACTCGATCACTTCCAACGACATGTATCTGCTCTCTTGGCCGTTATTCATTGAGGTGCTTTTGGGGATCATTCCGCCAGAGTGCACCGATGTCGGTCATGTTTATCGTCGTATCTTGGGAGCGTATCACAAAATCCTATACATTGGTATTGTGGGAGCGATATCTGTTCTAAGAACAATTTATATGGACGCTTCGGTGATGCTTAATCTCGTTACTTTTGTTATCTGGTAGCTGCAATTGGTTTATATATTTTTCCCTGTCCCGATCTTGTCTCTTATATAAGTATCATCAAGGTTCAGCTTTGAGTCCATTTCTTTTTACTTTGATTATGGACGAGTTGACAAATCACATTCAGGATGAGTTACCTTGGTGTATGTTATTTGATGATGATATTGTGTTGATTGACGAGACTAGAAATGGAGTAAATGAGAAGCTTGAGGTTTGGAGACATGAATTGGAGACTAAAGGTTTTCGTATAAGTAGGGCTAAGACGGAATATATGGAATGTACCTTTGATGGAAGCAATGGTGAAGGAATCGAGGTGAAGATTGGTGACGATAACATTCAGAAGAGAGATTCTTTTAGATATCTGGGATCTATTTTGCAACATGATGGGGAAATTGATGGAGATGTTACTAATAGAATAAATGCAGGCTCGCTAAAGTGGAGAGGAGCCTCCGTTGTTCTCTGTGATAAGAAAATTCCTTTAAAAATTAAAGGAAAGTTTTACAAAGCAGCCGTGAGACCTGCTATGCTTTATGGTTCTGAATGTTGGCCTGTGAACCATAGACATGTGCAGAGAATGGCTGTAGCAGAAATGAAAATGCTAAGATGGATGTGTGGACATACACGTAATGATCGGATTCGGAATGATGCAATCAGAAAGAAAGTTGGTGTAGCTCCGATCGAGGATAAGATGCGAGAAAACCGCTTAAGATGGTTTGGTCATTTGCAAAGAAGGTCAACTGATGCACCGGTTAGGAGATGCGAGTGGTGGGATGTTGAGCCGGCTAAGAGAGGGCGAGGACGGCCCAAGAAGTGTTGGAAAGAGACTATACGAAGGGATCTTAGTTTTTTGGATATAAGTCCGAGATTGACCCAAGATAGATCTGAATGGAGGCAAAGAATCCATGTAGCCGACCCTACTTAATTGTGGGAAAAGGCTTTGTTGTTGTTGTTGTTGTTGTATATGTAATCAGATTGCGATTTCTTCATGGTTGATTATAATTGAAATAATCAGTAACACTGTTAAATTTAATCTTGTTGATTATATATCACTGATAAAATTCATTGTTGCTGATTTCGTTATCAACCATATATTTTCAAGCATCCCTGCATTCTTAAAATATTAATTTTGGTTATGCGTATCATGTCATCTGAAATGGATCTAATTGTGGAATTCATATGTATAATGAGACTGACATAGCTGGAGTTATATATCAGATAAAATTGACTGTTTGAATCTCGATATTACCTAGCGTTTGGCTACCGGGTTACCCTCCCCTTTGGGGAGTTTACCCCCCTTACCCCACATCCCCCTCTCTCCCTGTGGGCCCCACTTTATTCCTTTTTTAAAAAATTAAATAAATCAATTTTACATCATCAATCCTATCAAAAAATAATATATATTATACCATCATATCATATAAAAATTATAAATTACTCCACTTCTGCTCACTTTTCCAAACTTCAATACAATCTCATCAAAATAACTACTCACTTTTTCAAACTTCAATACAATCATATCACTCCAAACCCACTTCTAACCCACCTCCAGTTTAACTCTCTATCCAAACACCAAAATCCAAAAACTATCATCTACCAGTTTAACCCGTCTTAACCCGTCAACCAAACGCACCTTCAATTTAGGTTTTTATTGATTTAGTATAATCTGGTACATACCTTTTAACGGAAATGCTCTGATGCAGCTTTCCCCAGAGTTCCGGCCACAAATGTCAGAGGTAACCCAAGACCTTGCTTGTATATTGGAGGAAGTCAACCAAGAAACCAAATGAACTCTTCCATCCCACCTGTATGCGGGTCGTCACGGTGTCGGCCCATTGGAGGAACTAGGCTATGAAAGTGCTATCCATACCATTCCTGCAACTTAGCAGCCTTCCGCGGAGAAAACAAGCAGCTGGCGAGAATTTGCGTGCCTAGACTTTTGAAAATACTGCTTCCTGTACTGTGTAGCAACTGTGGAAGCATTTGACATAATAATGGTGGTTCATCTCCCTCTTCTCATTATGCATCTTATTTTTCCTTTCGATCTTTTCTTGGTTTTAAGATAGACATATATATATGTAGATCGCACGTCTATTGGAGAGATGAGAGGGTTAGTTTTGTGCAGCTTCACCCATCTGTAGCGAAAGATTATATGATTGTTCTTAATAATAGGAGAAGAGAGCAGTGTAATAAGGGAATGCATCTGGATATGCTGCTGCTGTAAGAAATGTGTCTGATTTATTATTACCTCATCGCCTCCTTTACCGTCTGATTGTGTAGTTAGGTTCTTATTGGAATTCCAAAGTTAATGGCAGGATTTAAACCAATGAGCGATTTTGAAGGCTGGCAGGGATTGCATAAAATTTACTAAGCCTTCTCTTACTATAAGTAGGGTTGGCTACATGGATTCTTGTTCAAATCCATGTTGAAATATTCGACTATTTTCTACGCTGACCGTCGACTACCTAACGTAATCCCTGCAAAAGTGGGATTTGAACTATGGTCTTTTTGTGTGGCAGGGATTACATAGGTGATGGGTATTTGTAGTATTGCAGCTCATTTAAATTATGGACCCCAGTAGCTTGAGGAAAAGAGATTTGTAATTTATTTTCTTTGAAACTTTTATGATACCTAGGTCATTGTGGTCAAAAGGGCTTCCTCATGATGTTATTGTAAACTGTTATTCTATTTTCAACCTCTTTGCACCCTTGGCGATTTAAGTATGTGTTTATACTCAGCAATACAAAGAATATACCCTTATTTTCCTTATTCCCTATCCTCTAGCCGAACAAAGAATATACCCTTATTTTCCTTATTCCCTATCCTTATTCTTGCTTATTCCCGAACCGAACGGGCCCTTAAAGTTTCATGAACCTAGAGGATGAGATGATATTTTCATCACTTAGATGACGTGGCAAATGAACCTAACCATTTATTCAATTAATGCATGTAGACATATGCTCTTTAAATTTCTCTCTCTCTCTCTCTCAATCTCTATCTATTCATTTTTGTTGTCTCTTTATCTCTTCCTTCTCTCAACTCAACCAAACAAGCCGAGCCGGCCTTGGAAATAGTTTTGAAGTGCAATTGCTCATAACGCATTAGCTTTTGGGGTTCAACATTATATGTGATATAACTTTTAGTTTAGGAATAAAGTAACATTTATCTTAGTGGAATCCTTATATAATTGAATTTTCAGTGAACCAACTCACTGAAAAATGGACCCTTAAATATATTGAATTTTTTATGAATAACTCAATATTGAAATTAAAATTTTAATTAGATTATATAAAGGCTGATTGTTATCTAAAAATATGATCTTTCATTTTATACGTGATGGTAAATACATTAAGGATAATTTGCTCTTAGTAAAAAAAATTGTAAGAGCTCTTTTATTCTTTTGCTTAGGGCTCATGAAATGTCAAGGACGATAACACTGTAAACAAGGTTATTGATGGGAAAGTAGAGCCGGAGTCTCAGCAATTGAAACGATTTGGAACCGAAATCGAGTTACATGTTTATATGCACATGGAAAATGTGTCCTACCACAGATTTGGCTCGTTGGGCGGATCCAGAAACAACTGACATGCACGATCACGGATCCGGCACCTCGTATAGATCCGGTAACAATACCTGCTCGTGACTGCGGATCTGGCACCACGCATGGATCCTGAAACAGCCCCCATGCGCAATCGCGTATCCAACACCTCACACGGATCCCGTTACAGTAGGGATGCAAACGGTCGGATACGGATATAGGTATTGCCATATCCTTATCCGTTTTATAATACGGATGCAGATACGGATATTGACGGATATTAAAACTATCTTACCATATCCTTAAAAAACGGATACGGATGTAAAATGGATATTAATCGCATGCGAGTAATGTTAGAAATACTCTATAGAATCAACTTAAATATATATAAGAATTAGATGGAAATCACATGATATTAATTTACTAAATGTGTTTGTATCATAAAAAGTATATAAATATGGTAAAATGAGGTAGAGAATTATGTTATATATGGTTAAAAATAAATCTACGATTATATTTATATTCTAAAACGATCCATATCCATTTTAAAACAGATACGGATACGGATGTCAAAATCTGTATAAAACGGATACGGTGACGGATTGGATACGGATATATCCGTATCCGTTTGCATCCCTAGACTACACAAATGCATCCATGCGCATACACGCCCCTGCATGCACGACCATACGCATATGCATGCACGATGCTCCGGCACCCTCGCAGTCCTCGCCTCACATGATATCATTTGATTAGAATATCAGATAATAATCCAATTGTATTAATACTTCTGTTGGCATATAATATAAAAGTTATTACAGTATAAACCTCTTTTCTATCTGAAGTAATATAGATGGACAGAATATTACTCTGTTATGTAACCTCCGTGGTGGGGAGCCGGATATTGACACGTGTGGTATCAAGTTTAAGTGATAATAAAATATAACGGAAAAACAAAATTGATACTGCATTGTCTTGTCTAAGTCTTATTTTCCAGCAAACAAGTGATTCTAATTTGATTCTGATACTACTTATGTACAGTTTCTGTGACGACTTAAATGTAGATAAGAAGTTTCATGGGATCTTCTGGAGTGCTAAGCTCTAATCAGGAGTTCAAAATCAGGCTATGATATCTTAATTAAATTGAGTCACCCATATACTAGCCAATCACGACCTCTCCACATGACGATACGGATTTGACATCCACGCGGCATGTGTACCAGCACGCTCCATAATCCAGCCATTTGCACCTTTCCCATGCCTACAAGCTGCACTATTCTCCTTTGCCTCAATCGGATCATTCGCTTATGCAGGGATTGTTCTTTGCCATGCCGCCCCTAAGCGTGTCCCTTTCCGCTTCTTTGATTATTGGGTAGCTCGCCCGGGTTATCAAGAGGCTGTTGCGGAGGGCTGGGGCAAGCCCGTCACCGGTAACCCCTATTTATTCTATCCCGTAAGCTTAAAAATGTGAAATTGGCGTTAAAACGTTGGGCCTCGTTGGAGGCAAAGGTGTTCAAGGAACATAGATTTGCGGCAGACTTTCTTAAGGCAAACTCTGAGATGTTGCCAGCCTCCCCTCTTGATCCTTATCTTGCTCAACTTGAGGCTGACGTGAAAGGGCATCTGCTTGCCCTTGATGAAGATCTAGAATCGGCTTGGCGTCAAAAGAGCAGAGTAGATTGGCTCAATCTGGGGGACCGCAATTCAAAATTTTTCCATCTTCAAGCGAAAGCCAGATGGTCAGCCAATTGCATTTCTAACATTTTGGATTCCAATGGGGTGGTTGTTGAGCGCCCCAGTGCGGTTGCTGATGCTGCGGTTGGATACTTCCAAGGTCTCCTTTCGCCTGCCTTCCAGGGTCAAGCTGCGCCCCCCTTCCCGCCACCCAAAGTCAGACTCTCGTCTCATGCGAGTTCCTGGTTGGTTAGGCCGTTTGACGAGACTGAGATTTGGGAGGCTCTCTCCTCTATTGGTTCCTCTAAAGCCCCGGCCCTGATGGGTTTAATTCTCTTTTCCTCAAGATTCATTGGGCACTTATCAAGAACGAGGTGAGCGCTGCCATTCAGTTCCTTTTTAATGGTGGTCGTATGGTTCGGGAGGTTAATCATACCTTTATCACTCTTATTCCCAAGACTTAATCCCCCTCCTCCATTGGGGACTACAGGCCTATCTCTGGCTGCAATGTGATATATAAGATTTTCTCCAAATTGTTGGCTAAAAGGCTTGCGGTGGTGCTTCCTGCTCTTATCTCACCAAATCAATCCGCCTTCATCAAAGGCAGAGCCATTGGAGACAATATTCGCCTCGCTCATGAGCTGCTTCAAGGCTTCGATAGGAGAGCATCCCGTAACAAGGCTTGTCTTAAAATCGATATATCGAAAGCTTTTGATTCCATGGACCACATTTTTGTTCTATGGGCTCTTTCGGAGATGGGTTTTCCGCAAAGGTGGATCTCTTGGATTGAAAACTGTATTACCACCACTTCCTACTCCATCCTTATTAATGGGTCCCCTCATGGGTTGTTTAGGGGTACCCACGGAGTTCGCCAGGGTGATCCCCTTAGCCCCCTCTTGTTCACCATCGGAATGGAATCCCTCTCATCCATGTTGGACTGGGCCGCTATTTCTGGATTTTTCAAAACCATGGGGAGGGGTCGTTCGAAGGCCCCCACGCATTTAATTTACGCTGATGATGTTCTCATATTTTGTAAGGGCTCGTTGAGCTCGCTAGAGGCTGTTAAAGAAATTCTCAACTATTTTGAGGCCATATCCGGTCTAAGGATGAATCCGAAGAAGAGTAAGATTTTTAGGCCCAAATCGGCCACCCTTGACTTTGCGGTTACTCTGCGGCTGGGATTGCTTCAACATAACCTCCCTTCGGTTTACCTTGGCCTCCCCCTGGCCACTTCTCTTTCTCGTAGCAGCGATTCCAGAGCGCTGGAAGACCGTCTTCGGAAGTTCTTCAATGGCTGGAGCGCTAAATGCCTATCCATGGCCGGTCGTGCTCTATTACTCAACACGATCATCCGTGGTATGCTACTCTATTGGACTGCTGGTGCTCTTCTCCCTCTTTCAGTGATCCGTCGTCTTGATAAGTTGTGTGCCCACTTCCTCTGGGGCCGCCATCGTCATGATATTGCTTGGCATCAGATTTGCCTTCTTAAGCAAGAGGGGGGTGTGGGACTCTCTTCATCGAGCTCCTTGAGGGATGCCATGATTTGTGCTTGGATTTGGAGATTCCTTAATGGGGATTCCTCTATCTGGGCTGCTTATATGCGTACTAAGTATCTGAAGGATGTATCTTTCTGGGACGTCAATGCTTCCCCGTCTTCTTCCTCCAGAATTTGGAGAGACATGTTGCATCTAAGGGCCAAGGTCCGAGCAGGTATCGGAGGGGACTATCCCTCCCCTACTTGGGCCCCTTCCTCCAAAGGTTTCTCATTCAGGAGTGCCTATGAACTCCTTCGTCCCCGAGGCTCTACTGTTGGCTGGTATTCGATTGTTTGGAACAGGTCCTCCCCTCCCCGGTGTGCATTTACTCTCTACCGCGCTGTTACCGGCCGTCTCCCCACCCTCGATCGGATCACTTCCTTCGGTTTGGACCTCCCCACTTCGTGCCCCCTTTGCTCTGTTCATCCTGAAACTCATGACCATCTATTGTTCTCTTGCTCCTTCTCCTCGACGGTTTTGCATGGAGCACGTTCGCTACTGCAGATAGCTTCCCCTCCTTCGAATCTGCTTCCGGATGTTATCTCATGGATGCTTACCCAGCTCAACTCCAAGGACAGAACTGTTGCTGCTGCTCTTCTCGCCCTCACGGTATGGCAAATTTGGCGGGAGCGCAACAATGCCTGGGCTTCATCTCGGTGTCAGCCCCCTGATCGCTCAATTGAGGATATTGTCACCAATTTCAAACTTATAAGTTTTTTGTAGGGCTCCCAGTTTTTGGCTCGGGTCATACATATACTTTATCATGTTGTCTTAGAAGTTAACGCGCTCTGGGAGCCTTAATTCTTTTTTGTATGTATTTTGGTTCGGTTATTTTTGGAAATATATAGTTTACCTTACTTATAAAAAAAACGGTGCTCTCCACGTATAGGAGAGTAGACTCTGTTGCAGATTCCACCGTTTGTTGTGTCATGGGTTGCAGTAGACTCCATTGGAGGTCCGAGAATCGCTCGATCTTGATCGAGCAGTTCTTACAAATTCGCATGATCCGGGCTCACAAAAAGTGTGAATTTGTGGGAACCGCTCGATCAAAATCGAGCAACTCTCGGACCTCCATCAGAGTCTGTTGCAGTCCATGACACAGCAGACGATCCTATCTCATATAGTTGAGTTAGGTTGAAGTGACCTCTTGTGAGTAGTAGTTGTTAGGAAGGTTAGAGGGTTGTGGAAGATTGGAATAATAAGTGTGATGTGATGTCACATTGATTATGTATTATATTATTTTTATGATTATAAGATATGTTTTATGTTAACTTTTTATTTGAATGAATTAAAAAATATTATAATGAAGGAAATGTAGGGTTCGTACAAATAGTTCTAACCCAGGAATACAGTGGTAGAGTTAAGGCAAGTCAGGTTACCTCAGGGTAACATGGCAACCAAACGAGCCCATAGGGGTCACCTACAGTCATGCATGTACCTCCGCTGGTGCTTGATTGACGCTCCATCCCCCAGCAACTTCCACGCGGCCCGCTCACGCACACATGAGCCTAGTACCTTTCCGGAGTAGATCCTACCTGCATGCGCCTCCAAATGCTTATGCATGTCATGTATATCGTTCCCAGTGACCCGCATACGCAATACGAGACGAATCCAACCCATAGGAAATAAAATACAAAAAAATGACAGCAAGGAGGAGAAATTCGTACCTTGCAACCATGAGAAATGATCTCCCGCAGCGAGCTCTACAAGGTGATGTTCTGGACATTGCGATTGGACCACTCTTGTGAATCCGACGACGATCTGGCAGCTCTTCGATGAGCAATGGGGGCAGAGCTCTGGCGAACAAAGCTTGGAGAATGGGTTCTAGTGCATCAGGTTGGATTAAATTGATCCGGATTCGGATTTGATTTGGGTTCGAGTGGTCCGTTTACCAATCCACGATTCTAAAACGATTGTAACTCACTCTTCTAACATCGGATTTTGATGTTCTCAGTACGGTTGGAAAGGTCTCAACAAGTACTATGTAATATGCTACTTATACACTTCATTTGGATAACAGATCAGGTTTGAATCTTAAAAGAATTGAACATATCAGCAGGGACGAAGCCAGATATTTCCTCTTGGAGGGCCAAAATTATTTAGACATCAATTATCTAATTTAACTTGTCATATTAGTTATTAATATATATGGAGATTATATATTGTAACGCACGTTATAAGGTTGGTAGATCACATTAGTTATTAATATATAGGTGTTGTAATTTTCTTATTGTTTGTGAATTTATTTCTAAAATTCCAAAATTATAGATTTAATCACCTAATATTGTTATAGTACATATCCTCCAAAGTTTGCTCAAATATGAGGTTATTTGCTATTTAATATTAATGATTAAAAGTCTGATTCTTTTTTAACTGGGATTTAAGTTGCTTAAATGTTGATTGGACATATGACCACTAAGATAAAATTGTAAAATGACATCGAATTTGAGCGAAATTTGGAGGATGGGTAGAACATTAATCGAAAATTCGATTTATAAGGTTGGATGTTTGGAAAAGAATTCAATCTATAAGGTAATATTTTAATAATTCTGTAATAGATTGGCACTAATATTTAACATGATTTTTTTACAATTGTAATTGAAAGTAATTCGAAAATGCAACACCATATCTAATAGTGTGCCATATTTTGATATATATATCTACATAAATTGATATATATAGGGAAAAATGGGGCTGCCACCCATTTTTATGCAATTTTTTTATTTTTTACAAAATATCACCATGTATACTCATCTATATATCCCTCCAATACACCAATTCGAATTTCGTCAGAAACAGAGACTCCTATCCCCTCCCTCTAAAACATGTAATTTTAACGATTTAAACACTATTGTAATCGACATGTTCTAGATGGAGGGCATGGGAGTCTCCGTTTCTAACGAAATTCGAATAACATATTGAAGGGATATATAGATGAATATACATGGTGATATATTTCAAAAAAATAAAAAAATACGCAAAAGTGATGCGGGGGCAACCCCATCAAACCCATATACAAACACACGTATAGATTCGATAATACAAATAACTATATCTGTATACACCAGAAAGATATGCAATAATGTTTGTTTTCATATCAAAAAATGAAAGAAATATCCTCATTCATATATGTATTTGCCAAGGAAATAAAAATAAACATCACTATTTATACATATATATTAAAGTAAAAATACATATCATGTGATCGTTTAAAAATGGATACGTTGATGGATGTATAAGGATATATCATTATCCAATTATACACAACATGTAAATAATTTAATCATTAATTATTATACTTTAATCATATATTGATTTTTTTTGAATAATGGGGGGCTATTATTTATAGCATACCTATTTTTAATTATTAAATTAATATAATTAATATATTCAATTATGTATGTACCATATTTATGCATATGTAATATATATTTTCATTGAGAGTCAGGGGGCCAAGCCCCCACCCGCCCCCTCTCTCCGTCACTGAACATATGTATATAACAGTCATACCGAAATTCGTATCTCAAATCGTATCAAAATCGGATTCATATGGTCGTCCGATATTTATCTCGTATCTTGTATTTAACACGTATATGAATCTTAGAGTCTCACAATTATAAAAAAAAACTCAAAGGAAGTTTCATCCTCGAGACTTGATATGTGTTTCTATCCAGTCTTGTATTCATGTGATCCATAAAATTTCAAACGTGTTTCGAACTTTCATGCCTAGAAAATGATAAAGAATACTTATCTCTAATGTTGTTCTCAGGTTCCCATGTAATCTCCTTGATATTGTGCCTCTGCCTAAGTACTTTCATTAGTAGAATCTCCTTCGCTCAAATGGTCCTATCCGATTGGAGGAAAATAGTGTTCCTTTTATTTGATTCAATTGGATGATTTTGGCATCATTCTGGTTATGAATTGGCTAGAGAGGCATCCTACTCTTACAATTGGATGTTTCCTTTCATGGGTTACCTACGCGCAACCTGCGAACCGCTCGATCCTCACCTACAGCAGACTCTGCTATCCTCCCGCCTTCGGTAGACGATCCGTCCCTTGTGCTTGTGCGTGCCAACTCCCTTGTGGATTGCTAAACCATAACCCGTATGCGTGTGTTTCGGATTATCAAATTATAAGCCAAATGCCTGAGTGCTAGAACATGAGGAGACTATTTAATTTGAGGGAATATGTATCTTAAATCCCATCCAACTCATAAGGATGTGTATTGGATTGAACTAGAATGTTTAATGGATGGGGTTGAAAAAAGTTCTTAATCTAATTAAGGTAAAATCCAATTCCCCATCTTTTGGATAATACTCTCTCGTACGATAAAAACGGACGGGTTACTGTATCTTTATCCATTTTAAAATACGGATAAGAATATGAAAACGGATACATTACTCAGATATTGAAAATTGCAAATCATATCCTTAAATATAGATATTGATATGGGAAAAAAATCACGATTCAGACGCGGATATTTTATGAACGGAAACGAATTATCATGTAGATAAGAAATGTCTTCTAACACTTACATTTAGCAGGATCGTTTGCTAAAGATGAAACTAATATCTAATTAAATCAAAATTAATAAACTATAAAATAACAAAATACAAAAAGAAAGTATAGTATTATAGTAAGTTTAATTATTGTATAATAAATGATTAAATAATATAGAGATTTATATTTTTCTTCTCATACTACAACAAAATTGAGCTATAGTGACATTTTTTTCAAAATCCATCAGTAAATTAGCCGTTGTTAAATATATAACTATGATATTATTCGTTGCGAAATGATTTTTCATATTCGAAATTAGCGATGAATATCATATATGTCGTTATATCATTAGCAACGGTCAACATAACGACGCTTATCCGTTGCTATTTTTCAAACTTATAATTAAACATCGCTAAATTTTGAACTAAAAGAATAACGACGATTAGTTGATTTTTTAAAAAATGGCGATAGATAAGCGTCGCTATATGGACCGTTGCTAATGATATAACGACAGATATGCTATTCGTTGCTAATTTCGAGTACGAAAACTCATTTCGCAACAAATAATATCGTCATTATATATTTAACAACGGCTAATTTAGTAACGGATTTTGAAAAAAACCGTCACTATAGCTTAATTTTGTTGCAGTATCATATTTGAGAATGAATCCCGATGCAATATATTGTAACTAATCATATAACATATTTGGATATATATATATATATAGGATTTTTATCCAGAGGGCCCTGTGCCCATTTGTGATAAAATGAGCCCATTTTGTACACCGTTAGATCAAATCACTCGATCCCATAATTTTAGGAACCATAATGGTAACGTCAAGGTGCTTTAATTTTGAATATTAATGACTTTCCGTAAATAGCAATAGAATCATTTGCTATCGATCTCGTGAGAACAGTTTCATCATTTACCAGCAACGCATAGTATCATCTTCTCAAAAATTTTGCTACCATCCTCGCTCAATATCGTCTATGAGAATTTCCAGAAAATCTGTAAGTTCATTTTTATCTTATAACTCACTCTTCTTCTTTTTATTTTTTCATTTGATTTATGATTTCTTAATCCATATGTATCATTTGCAGGTTAATACAATCTATTGTTAGGTTTTTTAATACCACCCACCTTAGCAATGTACAGCATTATCCTTCAAAAATGATGAAGACGATCGCTAGTCATTTTTGTTCCTTAGTTTCCAGAAGTTTTGTAAGTTTCCTGGTTTTCTATCTCATTCTCCAATTCATTTGGATCAAGATTTATCATTCTCAATTTATTTTTTTTCTTAATACAGGTGTATCGATTGCACATCATTACAAATTTTAGTAACATTTTTTACACCTTCAACATAATATATCGGATACAGTAGTAATGGATAAATGTTGAATCTCTAATGTTTTTAAAGGTTCGGTAATTTTTGCAATCATATAAGTAACAATCCTTGACTTTTTAGTAATATGCACTCTCGGATTAGTATTTTTTCTTTATTACTAATGTTTTTACTCAATATTACTTTTGAAGTTCATTGATTACTAACATCGATTACTTATTCTACTAACGCTCTAATTACTAATATAATTCGCTGACTTACTAATACCTTTTTGTATGTCATGTTAGTTACTAATGTTATATATTGATTTACTAATGTCTTATTCTATAGTTACTTTTGAATCCCAAATAATTACTTACATCATCTACCACATGGATACTGCTTTGTAATATTTGTCCCTTGTGTTACAACACTTTGGTAAGAATTACAAATTAGTTACTCACAATTACATTATACTTACTAATCATTGTTTTATTTTTTCTATTCACTGATTAGTTCTTACTACTTGCATCTAATTTTCACTACTTAATTTTTCAGGTATGCCAGATGTCTGGATCATCAATCCTGTCACGTGTGATGATCAACTCTTTTTCATAGAGATTCCTATATGGAGTCATCATCTCACCAGATCAACATGCCGCGGAACCACTAATATATTTATCACCATGGAGCCACACATGTCATATTTTTCCATGTCAATTAACTATCAATCCTTTATGTATGTACACATATGTCATATGTTTCTTCCAAGGAAGATGATGTAGAAGAAGACAAATCTATTTATTTCTCTGTTACCAAGCTTTGGTTAGGAGCTTTTGAATAAAATATATTATGGTATATTTGGATGTTGTCTACTTCTATTGTATCAATAACTGTGAGAGAAAGATCAGTAACACCTAAATAGCTTTGGTTAATCACACCTAACACTTTTATTTAGAAGACAAATCTATTTATTTGTCTGTTACTAAGCTTTGGTTAGGAGCTTTTGAATAAAACATATTGTGGCATATTTGGATGTTGTCTACTTCTATTGTCATTGATCCTGATTTGATCTTGGTGTTGATATGATGGCTTAACAAAGGCTCGATCTAATGGCGGAGCTTAGAACCGGCAACCCCCCTTGAATAAAACATATTGTGCCAAAAGTAACTTTTAGTATTGCCATCAATAACACTATTCAAAGTATTAGTAGTTTGTTTAGAATACGTAAGTAAGACAATAAATTTGTATCAATAACTATTAGAGAAAGATCGGTAACACCTAACAAAATTACTTGTAACATAAGCATTGGCATCAGTAAATTTGATATAATAAACGAGCATATTTTACAAGTAACTTTACTATTGCCATCAGTAACACTTTTTGAAGTATCAGTAATGTGTAAGGATACGTAAGTAACAATGGCTCGATCTAATGGCTGAGCTTAGAACAGACAACCCTCCCTTGAATAAAACATATTGTGGCAAAAGTAACTTTTAGTGTTGCCATCAGTAACACTATTCAAAGTATTAGTAGTTTGTTTTGAATACGTAAGTAAGACAATATAAATTTGTATCAGTAATTATTAGAGAAAGATTAGTAACACCTAACAAAATTACTTGTAACATAAGCATTGGCATCAGTAAATTTGATATAATAAACGAGCATATTTGACAAGTAACTTTACTATTGCCATCAGTAATGCTTTTTGAACTATCAGTAATTTGTTAGGATACGTAAGTAACAATGGCTCGATATAATGGCAGAGCTTAGAACCGACAGCCCCCCTTAATAAAACACATCGTGGCAAAAGTAACTTTTAGTGTTGCCTTCAGTAACACTATTCAAAGTATTAGTAGTTTGTTTAGAATACGTAAGTAAGACAAATAAATTTTTATCAGTAACTATTAGAGAAAGATCAGTAACACCTAACAAAATTACTTGTAGCATAAGCATTGACATCAGTAAATTTGATATAATAAACGAGCATATTTGACAAGTAACTTTACTATTGTCATCAGTAACACTTTTTGAAGTATCAGTAATTTGTTAGGATACGTAAGTAACTAAGGTAATATAAATGTTATGCCAACTTTAGAACAAGCATAAAATTACAAGTATATGCAACGATAACAAGACTTCACTCAAGAGTCATCATACCATTATTTTTGTTGCCGAAACAACAATTGCAAAAACTAATAAGTCATCAACAAATTCTTTCATTTAAAAACTAAAGATATTCATTTGAGAATGTTTGAATTAAACCATTTCTTCATCCATTACATAAGAACTTAAACAAATTTCTAAACTAATTACAAGTGAAATGGTCATTTCCATCATACATTTACAAAAGATTGCATCTAAGGAGAAGCTAATGAGTAATTCGTTTTCCAGAGTTCTTTTCGCCTCCACACTTCAGTAAAATAGAAGCAATCTTAATGCGGAATTTAGGTATTTCTTCAATAGAAAATCTGGGCTCGACCCCATTGCAAATGAAATCCATGTTGCCTTCAAGTCGCGCCTAATGTAAAAACATTTTTCTAAGCATCAGTAAGTTTGGTATGATAAGACAAGATATATGACAAATAACTTTACTATTACCTTTAGTAATAATTTTTTAAGTATCGGTAAGTTGTTGAGATACGTAAGTAACTAAGGCCATATAACTTGTATAAGTAAGAATGAGAGAAAGATCAGTAACACAATAATTTTTTTATAACATTGGCAACTTGGATCAGTAATCTGGTACAGTAAAAAACATCTATTACAAGTAACTTTTAGTGTTTCCATCATTAATAGTATATGAAGTATCAATAATTTGTTACGATACGTAAGTATTTAAGGAAATATAATTGTATCAGTAAGAATCTGAAATAGACAAGTAACACATAAAATATTTTTGTAGCATAGGCAAGTTGCTCAGTATCTTTGATATAACAAAGCAACATATATGACAAGTAACTTTAATACCTTTAGTAATAATTTTCGAAGTATCAGTAACTTGTTAAGATACATCAGTAAATAAAGGCATATAACTTGTATAAGACCGAGAAAGACCAGTAACACATAACATATTTTTAGTAACATAGATAACTGACATCAGTAACTTGCTATAATAAAAAATATATATGCTAAACACCTTTACTATGGACATTAGTAATAGCTTTTGAAGTATCAGTAATTTATTAGGATACGTAAGTAACTAAAAGAATATTTGGTAGATTGTTAATGATTCAAAACTTTGAATATAATCAATAAGATCGAGGAAAGCATTAACAACTAGAATCAAGTTGTAAGAACAAATGCCATTGGAATCAATAACTTTAAACAACACTGAATCAATATATTGACTAAATAAAAAAATTGATTGTAATAAAGGATTAATAGCTGAAATATACGAATAATCACAACTTATAAATCAAAAAATTCTTCTCAAATAATATTATTGCTATAAGATCGATGAAACTTACGAATCAAAGCCGTCATATATTCCGTTTTCGTTTGATCGCCACCGGAGGAACAATGAGATTTAAAATGCCATTTTGAAAAAAAACGGCAATGAGAGAAGACGTAATTGTGTGTGATAAAAAGGAAACACAACTATGAGGATAATGCGGGAGTCTGTTATGGTAACACATCAATTAGTGCCAACAATGGTATTTAACGTAATTTTAATTTGGATGGCTGGATTAACATCCAACGGATAGTACGACGGGCTCAAACCAACTGTAATGGGCACAGGGCCCTCTGGATAAGCCCTATATATATATGTGTGTGTGTGTGTGTGTGTGTGTGTGTTGTGTGTGTGTGTGTGTGTGTGTGTGTGTGTGTGTGTGTGTGTGTGTGTGTGTGTGTGTGTGTGTGTGTGTGTGTGTGTGTGTGTATGGGTAAAATGGGGCTGCCCCTATGGGGGGACCTAACTTGGCTTCCCCCGCGCCGTTTCGTCTACTTTTTTATTCTTTTTTTGAAAATTTCTTTCGTAGATTTTCATCAATATATCCCTATATTATGTTATTAAAATTTCGTGCAAAATAGAGACTCCAACGGCCTCCATCCAGAAGAGCCGTTTTTAGCAATTCTCTTATCGTTAAAAAAATGACTGTCTGGATGGAGGCCGTAGGAGTCTCTGTTTCGCATGAAATTTGAATAGCATGATGTAGGGATATAGTGATGAATATTCACGGAAGAAATTTTCAAAAAAAAATAAAAAAAACGAGCGAAACGGTGTGGGAGGAGCCAAGTTAGCTCCCCGGAGGGGGCAGCCCCATTTAACCTTATACACACACATACAAGTTGATGTATGTATATACGATGGGTAAAATAGGGCTGCCCCTTTGAGGGGGAGCTAATGACTCCCCCCGTCCCATTTTCCTCTCTTTTTTTTGAAAAATTCTTCCATGAATTTTCATCAATATATCCCTATATTATGCTATTAAAATTTTGTGTGAAACAGAGACTCATATGGCCTCCATCCAGATGTTGTCGTTTTTAGCAATTCTGTTACCGTTATAAAATGACTGTCTGGATGGAGGCCGTATGAGTGTCTGTTACGCACGAAATTCTAATAGCATAATATAGGGATATAGTGATAAATATTCACAGAAGAAATTTTCAAAAAAAATAAAAAAATAGACGAAATGGTGCGGGGGAAGCCAAGTTAGCTCCCCTTAGGGGTAGCCACAATGAACCCATATACAATATAAACACAGATTCGGTAATGTGGATATCCATATGTGTATCTGTCAAAAAAATATACAACTATGTCTGTATCTATATCCTCAAAAAATTAAAAATAATATTTGTATCTTTATCATAATCAAAAAATAAAATATCATATCCATATCAGCTAAAATCAAAATTTTATGTCATTCTCTTAAAGACGGATAGGATAACGGACTGACTCATATAATCTTAACATTCAACCCACACAACTACACTTTGCGGCGGATACGCAACAACGAGCAACCATTTACTTAAGGGTGTGTTTGGTATGTGGGTTTAGGTGGGTTAAACTTGTAGCACGTAACTCATTTTTGGGTTTTGGTGTTTGGATAGAGGGTTAAACTGGGAGTGGGTTGGAATTAGATTTATTGTGGTATGATTGTATTGAAGTTTGAAAAAGTGAGTAGTTACTGTGATGTGATTGTATTGGAGTTTGAAAAAGTGAGTATAAGTGGAGTAGTTTATAATTTTTAGATGATATGATGATATAATATATTATTTTCTGATGGAATAAATGGAATAAAATTAATTTATTTAATATATTAAAAAAGAGAAAATATGGAACCCACTTAAAAAAGAAAGAATGGGTACGGCACCTAAATGTTTGGATAACGTCATCTCTTGACGTCTTCCGTGCAGAATGAGTGTCCACTGTCCAGTCACTTAAATTGTTGGATACCATGTCATCTCTTGACGTCTTTCATGCAGAATGAGTGTCCACTGTCCAATCACATCGAAACATGCATGGTAGTGACGACACGTTGAGATTACCTTTTTGCATTAGTTGTTCCCCCCAGGCTATAAACTGCCACTGATTTGTTATTACGAAAGAAATTTTGTGTGTATGCTCATGTTATGATTTAACATTTACATAATCCACATATTAATGTAATGGCCAGTACAAGTTACTCTTACACCATACATATCCAACTTTTATCCGCATCAATGCTTAGTATTATTTTAATCGTCGAAAATTTGCATGCCTGTTTATCTGATTAACTTCATTTGCTATCCTTTTCTCTTCCTCTTTCTCCTCCAAGCAACCCGCGATCACCATCCCTTCTTATTGCCTCTTGCTTGCAGCAACAGCAAGCAACGCCTTCTACCAGCAACCTCTCATTTCACTTAGCCACCCAACCCATCCAACCCTTACATGAGCCATTCCCCTTGTCTTATACAACCCCTTCGCCTCATGGTAGGTTGTCTCCTTTGCCCTAAATCCTTTCTCTCTCTATGTGCACCACTCCATCGTGCCGCAACATGCACTACAAGAAAAATAAGTTATTGCTATAGAACTATGGCCACGATATGGAGCTTGTGGCCATAGAATTGGGTTCTGGCCACGACACGTCGTGTCCAGTAGTCGTAGCTAGAAGTCTCGTCGCGAGAGTTCTCTAGCCACGAATATGCCATGACCACTACAAGTGGCCACAGAATTTATTGTGGTCACAACTCTTATATGAAGACTTTGGCTATGGATTGTGGCTACGAGAAACTAGTGGCCACGGAATTATCGTGGCCACAAGTTTCCGTAGCCACATTCCGTGGGCACAAGTCATTTTTCTTGTAGTGATGTATAGTCCCCATGTTTTGAGCTACAAAACGGATCTGCTGTAGCAAACTCTGCAGCAGACCTGATCGAGCGGTTCACACGAATTCATCCTTTTTGTGGGCCCATACTGGACGAATTCACATGAACCGTTCGATCGTGGTCTATTGTGGAGTCTGTTGCAGCAGACCATACAGCAGACGATCCACTTCCTTTGAGCCAAGCTTCCCTTCCGCTCCCACCATCCTTTTCATGGGTCTCCCTCAGCCTCCTCGACTCACGTATTTATATACTCCTTGCCCCAGCAATCCTCTTTCCAGTGTTGCAGATGCTTTCCTTGCCCCATTGAGAGCTGTTTTTATGCTATCCCTCTTGTTGTAATCGGTTTTCCCCGACGAGTAATAATTGGTACAAGCCATGCTCATCCCTATGATTATGTTTTACCGTGTTTACATGTATGTATTTTTTGGTCATATGTAGATTAAGTAATTACCGTTAATTTAGTTAAGTAAATTCAACCTACATCATGTAGGATGGAGGAGTGTATGTGCACCCATATGTATTTGTAAGGTATGTGTGGCACCTCGCCGTTGCAGCAATACACCGTAGACGTCGGCATCCACTAGTTCCAAGCTCACGAATGGAGGAGTGTATGTGCACCCATATGTATGTGTAAGGTATGTGTGGAACCTCGCCGTTGCAGCAATACACCGTAGACGTCGTCATCCACTAGTTCCAAGCTCACGATACTCGAAAAAACTCTCATTCACATTAGATCAATATTTGAAATAAAATATTATATCCACATCTGAAATACACAACCACAAGAGAAAAGTAACAAAATGCAATGGAAATAAAGACGACATTGGTTCTCATTTTTCATTTCCATAATATACAGTCCATGTTCACGAGAGATATGCATGCATATAGAAAAAGTCATAATAGTATATATGCATACAAAAGCACATATATATACCTCAATAATTGTCTCTCAAAAGTACAAGTTGTGACAAAAAATTGTACAAAAACTATGCAGCTTGCCTAATGCTTGCTATTGCTTAAGAATATTTGTCGAGTTCAAGGAAAATGTAATGTTATGAGCAATTGTCCTTTGAAGATGCTAACACTTAAAGGAAGGGAAAAGAGTGTACACTTGATCTCATTTGTACAGACGCGCTCACTGCAATGAGTTTTCGGGTCAAACATCTGACAAGTGCATTTATTATTTAATTGTTAACAATGTGTAGAAAACCATCGCCAACTGACCAAGTCCACTATCCATTGGTGAGGGTCCTCAATGGTGTATGTCTGATTGAGGGCTATAAAACATTTATTCTTTATTTACTACATCCCGAAACTCACTCCATAGTGTTAATACTCAAAACACCAATTAATGTAGCCAAGCATCAACTGATATCTAAGTACCAACGTCGTGTGAAAGTGTACCTTAGACTACCAACCATGTTACTTGGTATCGAACTCTGTTGAGTAGACACTGGAATGTTACCTTGAGCCCAAGTACAACGTGTCACACAACTCTTTTGTTAGGGTTGTGACCATCTAAGTACGATTCCATGGTGCAAAGGTGCACGCCCATCCCTTGCAACACATATCTCCATCTTCTTTGCACACCACATGATTCATACTTATATGCAAGGCGGAATCCATGTAGGAAGAGTCCTCTGTCGAACACAAGAAACCAAACAATAATTATTTGCAAGATAGATAATTGATCTGGACATCGTTGATGCGCTCAGTCAAGAGGCTTATCACATGGAAATAATTTCTTTTCACAAGGTTCGAACCGGATGATTTTCTTTATATTCAACCAATAATCATATGATAGCACTATTCCATTCCAACTTATGATTTTTTTATGCAAGTTTATCATTTTTCATTTTCAAATTTCCATTTTAAAATAATAACTCATGTCTAGACCAAGATGATTGATCAGATAAAAAAACTTGATCGATCAAGAATTAACCGATTAACAGAACAAGTTGATCAATCAGCATATTAAGTTGATTAATTAGCAGAGCAAGTTGATCGGTCTACAGTTGATCGATCAAATGGAAAGTTGATCGATCAACTCTGATCACAATATGATGAAATATTAAATATTTTACTTTCAATTATGTACGCTCATTCCTCATGGTGCTCTCGCCGCAACGATATGTTATGCGTAAAGATTCGATGTCTAGTGCTCTCAGAAATGAGGAAAATGCAATGCAATAACTTTTTAAAATGACTCCGCATCTCACAGAAAACCTCTAACTAGTTTTATGGTTTACGTAGATATGTATTTGAGAAATTGTAAGAACATGGTGAGTAAATTTGTTATGTCGGGGTCCCTTGATATCTCCCTCGATGAGAAAATGACATATCCAACATGCAATGCACAATGATAGCAAGCACATAATGACGATCTCGATGCACTCTTGCACTCTCCATGACGACATCTTCGGATCGTTGATTGGAATACTTTTTCCAACGAAGATAGTAGTGCTCCACATCCTGTTGTTGCGTCACATTCTGGTCCATACAAAGTGACATGATTCTGCATAAAGAATCAGAGCATAAAAACTTTCTTTACTTAAGAGAGACATATGAACATGGATATAAGATATGCATATCTCCTTCTGATTCATATTGGGTCAGAAGACTCTCAACACTATCCTTTATTTCGAACACCAATGAGGAATGATATGTGTGGAATATTGGAATGAAGCATCACTGCTCTAATATCAAATTGTAGGTGTAGTCCTCCTAGGATCTAGGTACTCAGCAAAACAATTCTACGTACATATAATTCCACATTCGAAATAGATAAAAAATTATAAAGCAGAAGAAATAGCACAAAAGGTTGGAATTAAAAACTTCTTCCTTTCCCATTCATAACATGTTACAATCCATGTTGACAAAATATTACATGTATGCATCAAAAGTGTGTCTATACATACATTGTACATCTCACGTCTCTCAAAACTGCAAGTAAAGAACAGTAAAAGCTACAACAAGTATTGTACCACAAAAAATTGTAGTTGTGCTTCGGAGTCCGGCCTAACATAAGGGTACTTCAAGGATTTCACGAAATCTGGAATAAGGTTATCCAAAAAGAGAAGTAGCTCCAAGTCATTCACTATTGAGGTTGCTTCTGTGAACCTACAGATCCAACACATAGGTATGTTATGAGCAAAGTTTCCTAGTACAATATAAAAATTACAACAAGTAAGGTACTAAAAAAGTTTTCAAAAGAAACACCTATGTAAATTGTTATTACAAAGAAATAAATCATACAATCCTCCTTATGCATAGGTGATTTCGTATTTCATTTCCAACTTCATTAATCCACATTCCTGGAACTCCTTGCTCAGTGCTCCCACCCAGAATACTCGCCAATGTAGCCTACACTAGCCAATATACAGGTGTTAATCGTAAGTGAACAAGCGAGACACTAGGCTGCCAACCATGACTACTTGGCTCGCACTCTAAGCACTAGGCTAAAGGCACATAAGTACTGAGGTTGAACACCGTGTGGCGACTCCTTAATATGTCAAGCAACATGTCCCCCAACCAACATAATTGTTGGGTTCATGGTGCCTAAGTTCTACCCAAGACCCCAAGGGTGCATGCCTAATCCCTTGTGGCACATACTCCATCTACTCGAACATCATGAAACCTATCCATCCATTCGGATCTTATCCAGCAATATATTTAAAGGATTCCTACTCCAAGAGAGGTTCTTTTGTGTGATGATCATTCATAAGGACAAGACAATACTTTACGAATCTCAAACAGAACAGTTGAAAAATGAAAAAAAAAACATTATGTAAAAGAAGGATATTTTACGACTCGCATTTATCTTAAGCTTTATCAACCCCAAGATGTCTAACATATAAAGTGCACAAAACCAGTATTTTACGGAACCCCACTTTGTTTTCTATGAGTAAGACAAGAAGTCATCCTCTCTACTAAGTAAGCACTTTTACGCAGCATCATTATCAGTAATTAGTATTGCACTGCTGCTTAGAGAATCCCCCTCTATTGATTTAGTCAAGATTATGATGATGACATATGTATAACCCAATGGAAATTTAATCAAAATTACGAGGGCTCTCGATCTTAATAAGGCCCATTCTTGCATTACAACTTAATCATGAGAAAAAGCAGACCATCGAAAACAAAAATACATGAATTTGATCTAAACCAAATCACATATTATATGAGTTGGATGTGAATGGATATTCCGAAGTGAAAGCAAAATGGAAGGATTAAACTCCAATAATAAACTTGATCTGAGGAGAGAAGTTTACAAAGAGATGGTGAAGAAACGATTGGGTGTTGAAGTTGGAAAAATGGAAAGTGGAAGATAGCTGAACAGGATATGTGGCAACATAAGCATAAAATGTATGTAAAAAATAATTAATCAATAGGTTTAAATAAAAAATATAAATGATGAAAATGGTAAGTAATTTAAATATCTACAAAATGATGTATTATTACATATAAATAATATTAACATGGTAAAATTACCATGAAAATATTTAATATGTATATGTATGTATGTGTATGTGTGATCTATATGTAATGTACAAGTTGATATTTCTAATTTGTTACTTTACAAATAAGTTAGTCTTTTTATATGTTATTAATTTAATATACTAAATAATGATCATAAATATAATTTTATTTTTTTACTTATTTATTTATAGTTATAAATAAACTGTATGCACAAAAGATATATATTTTTAATACCTATAATTAGTGTTTTGTATTGATTTAAATTATGTTTAAAGTATTTTGACTTTGATTTTATTTACAAAGTGTAGTATAAATATAGTGTGTGAAAAATAAAAACAACGTAAGTATCATTAAATAAACACGTCTAAATAATTAAACACACCTCAAACTTTCCATATTAGCTCCATTTTTGGTGATGAGAATTTTATAACTTGAACTTTAAAAGTGAGTTTCTCAATTTGGAGTTCATACTAAGATACATTCATCTTGGAAGTTGTTTTTTTAGGTTTGAGATTTATAGCTATGTACATCGTGTATTTTAGGAAACATTTTTTTTATTTATCTTTAAATATTTAGTTACAAGTTGCAAAGAGAATTAAGTTAAATTAATTTGAAATGAACTTTTACAGAAAATTAGGAAGTTCTACGTACAATATACAATTAATTAAGTGGATCCGAAAGTTGTAACTCACTCCTTTCACCTCAAAGATTTTTATGATATTTTTAAAAGATTATATTTATTAAACATTTACGTTCAAAGGTAAGTTTGGTCATGTTATAGTTTTTTTATAAATAGTTATGATTTTGAAAAGTTGTCAACAGTTAGATTTTTTGATGTAGTATTTTTTTGTCTTGATAGAACCCGATTATTTGTGGGGATATTTTATACATAGATGTCAATATTATGTACATAATGATGAAGAAAGTTTGGTATTTACACATGTATCCTGAATAAATACGTTACGTTTGTACAATACACACAAGACACACACACACAGGCAGACATGTACATGCACATGCACACACGACGTATGCATGCGGTATCTATTCATGTATATAAGGAAATTTTCTAGTAAGCTGTAATCTCATTTGGATTGTACTGGCACTGTCATTTTTACAAGTGTTTGTAATCATTTTGAGCAATATATTCATATATATATGTATGTATATATATTATTTTACAAATGTTATATCACATTGTTACTATTGATAATCAGTTTCACAAAGTGAACCTGAAATTAATATAAAATGATCATTTATAAAATAGAAAAGGTACTTGAAATAAAAATAAAGACACAACCTTTTTGTATTAATATAAGGCTCACTTTTAGTAAAAATGAAGACTAATTGTAAGAAAAATGATGGTGCTCATGACAATCCTAATGAGCTTAGAACTTATTGGAAAAACTCGTATCACACACACATAGGGGAAATTTCAAATGAGACTTGGTGATTCATAAGTTTAGGTGCATTGTATTTTTTTACTAAATGCAAACATCAAAACTACACATTATAATACAATTTGTGTACTTGTTTTACTAGAGTGATGGTGTTCTTTTACAAAAATCGGTGGCCTTCTTGAATTCGGGAAGGACCACGTTCCATTGGAAGGGTCCTCTATATATATTGTGGTGATTTATCTATTATTTCACGTACAGACTTAGTTCCTTCTGTAAATTAATCTGTACCATTCTTATCTCTCTCTATTTTATTGTTATTTGACCATGCTAATACCGATTCGATCCTTGGTTTCAAGCACTTCTATACATATTTACATCTTTATTTTTCTTATCTTTATTATTTCATTTTGTTTTAATTAGTATTGAAAACATGATTTATTCATGAGAAGTGATTTGTTAAAGGATGGTAATTAACATGTATACTTAGGTGTTTAACCTTGGATTTTGGACAAAATAAAAGAATAAAGGATATGAATATATTGTAGATGATGGTGCTAAAGAATTATCAGTTTAAAGCATAAAATAGTTTATTCTTCTTTCTTATTGAGAAATCCGATATACTATTTTTATATGCATAATGAATTTTCATAAATATGACACAGTAGAACTTGATCAAAATGATTACATATACACCTATCATTTACTATAGAAACTTCAATCTACTTGCTAGATTTTTTAAAAAGGGCATAAACTTTGTTAATTACACAATAACCCCTGTAATCCTCGCACTTATCCCACACCCCTTCAAATTTACTTGTATTCATGACGACCCTTGCCATTAATTTAACCTTTTTGAGTTAAAAATCTGTTTTTGATAGGTAAAAAATCCAGTGGTGGATTTTTGGCCCCTATCTTCATCTCATTTATTGTGCTCTACTCCTTCCTCTTGGTATCGTTGTAGTGTCGACTGCTTCACGCATGACAAAGAACTGTGGAAGGTGGGGGGAGCAGGGGATGGCGATAGTCCGCACGACTTGGAGATGCAAGATGATGCGAACTTGAGTAGCAGCTCGGGTTGGAGGTCCACATTGCATGTGAGGAAGGAATCCTATTTGCAATGTTCATGGTACGTAGCTCTAATAAAGAAGATGATCGCACAATAGAGGTCTAATGAGTGGTGCACGGTGTTATGGCATTGATAGCCTTAAAGAGGATAAGTGATGGTGTTGCTCGTCGCAATGGTATGTGACATGGAGAGTGGTTGTGGTGGGTTATACCACAATAGGTGGGCACACCATGAGGTACAACTTCAACAACTAGGGCGAGTGAGCTTGGATTGGGTTGTGGGTTCTTTTTTGTTCTTTAGGTAGCAAGTGCTGGAGATCCTCTCCCCAGGTGTTCCCTTTCCTCTTCCATACAGATGGCGAGTTCAGTCGAGGAGGAACATAGGAATACGATGGTCATACCTTAGGATAGAGGGATCGAATAGTGGGCACACAACATATAACAATGATATTTGATAGACTATCAAACTCCATGTTTGCTTCTTTGAATTCGAAACTGAACACGATACTTACCCTTATTCAAAAAATAAAATAACTCAAGGATTGGTTGATTTATTGTAGGTGCAATGTTCATATCAACTATTAAGACACAACTACCATTGGCAATGCAACATGCATGATACTTGGTCTCACATTTTTTCATGTATGGGGCAGGGGGGATCGATGGCTAAGAATATTGAAAAGCATGCATCCTACTTGTAAGATGTCATAAGTAGTGTACATAGGCCCAAGCTTGATGGGGCTCGCACGGGGAAATGAGGAGACTGAGCTAACTTAGGAAGTGAGGGAGGAGTAGGGGTAGATGAGGGGGTGGCTATGGGCAGTAGGTAGAGGAGGAAAGGGGTGAGGATGGATAACAATCCCATGAGTTTGTAAATTTAATAAAGTGGAAGGATATATTTTAAATATTTTTGATAAAATCTACTAACTTTAATCACCAAATGGGTGGAATTTGACTACGTGGGGCGTGGTGCAATAGTTTATTTATGTGCGTGTATTATGGGGGTAAATATGAAGAATACAAGGGTTGCTGCATAATTGTCACAATTTATAGGGGTTATGGTGGAAAAAATCCTTTTAAAAAAATTAAGAGCACCTATATAAATGACAAAGGGAAGGAAAGTAAAATGCTATGGATATGATCTTTCTTTTAGCCACAACAATTTTCAACTAATGCATACATAGTCTATCAATATTACTTTTAAAAATTCAATATTTGGTTGTTTTTTAAAATAAACTATGTTCACATGTATAATTAAATATAGAAGGACCAAAATGCAAAACGTATAGATCCCTCTCTTGACTCTATGTATATTGCAGATAAACACATTCTTAATTTTACAATAAAATACATTGTCTGACATTTTTTAATTATGTTGGTAAGCATATTGTAGCTACAAACATTTGAAACTCATATGATTCTGTATATATTTTTTCAAATAGAAGTCACAACTAATTTTGGACTTTATTCAGAGAGAATGAGACTTTATCTAGATATAAGCTTCTTAAGATAAGTGGTCCTCTCTGAGATTTTATCTCGTTATAAGTTGCTTAAGATAAGTGGTCACATCTTGTTTGTAATTCATTATGTCCTTATTTACAATATGTTCCCCTTTCTCATCCTTCAAAATAAGTGAACTAAAATGATGGATAAACTTTACTTATCACTTATCCTACCTTGTTTTTTACCCTCTATTGGAAATATTAGATACGTCCACATCGGCTATCATGATACAAACTTGGGATGTAAATGACGGATACATATAGAGATATAGATGTTACTATATCCTTATCTGTTTTTAAATACAAATACTGATGCAGATACATAAATTATCGAATATGAAAAATATATTACCGTATTCTTAAAAACAAATACACATGTAAAACATATACTGATCGCATACAACTAATATGAGAAATACTCTATAGATTAGTTTATATATATATAGGGTGCACTTGAATTGAGGTGGCACCTTTCCTTGACTATGGAAAGGTGCCATCTTAAGCCGTCGGATGATGCGTGTGCGAATGAGATTGAAACCACTAGGTGGTTTTCGTGCCAACTAACATTCCTATTATGGTGCTGGATTAAATTATTGCTAATTTGGTAAATTACACGTCATTGATCATTCTATATTTAAGTATATATCGAGTGACGTACAGAATTTTCCAGAAATATCGGATGAAATAAATGTCCATATTTTGAAATAACCGTTAACAATTTACAAATGCTTAAGATATTTTACAATTCTGTGTTATAAATTACAAACGCGTAACCACTAATATTCGCAAAAATGTCCAAATCTGACGAAGATTTGTATTTTTTGTGTAGATGTGTTTCCTAAAATATAAGGTGCTTTTATTATGTGCTTTATAAATTATATTTTTTTTTAAATTTCGTAATCTTTTTTCTAAACCGTATTATTTATTTTGAAACTTTTTGTAGTCTTATTTGAGAACATTCTGTTAGAGCAATGTTTGTAAACTGTGATACTTTTTTGTAAAATCTGTTTCTGTTTTGTAAAATTCATGTGATGTTCGTAAAATAGATTGCTTATTATTAATGTATAAATTATTTTATATGTCCATCCAATATGTTTCCCAACGTCGTGGGTCCATCAAAATTCGTCAGCCATTGTAAACTTTGTGCATATTTTGTAAAATCCACGCTCACATTGTAAAATTTTTATGCTGATCTGCAAAATATATAAAGATTGTAATGGAAAAAATAAAGATTTCCAGTAGCGAGACGATTCTTCCTCTCTTCTTTTTCCTCTTCTACACCCACTCTCTCTCTCCTCGATTCATCTTCTTCCGATCACAGAATCACCAAACAAATCACACTTTCACGGATAAATCACACGTTGCGAACGCAACGGTGATTTTTCTTGAATTTTTTGGCGAACTTTCATCAACCGATTAATCACTTATTCGCGCACCCTAAACAAATGCATGCAAAACAGGGGATTTTGTGAAATCCCCTGTTCTGCCCTCCCCCACATCTCTCTCTCCCTCTCTCTTCTTCTTTCTCCACCTTAGCACCTGACCACCTCTCGCCGTAGCCGCGCCGCCTCCTCTGCCTCGACGACTTGGTCGTGTGTCGTCGCCACGCCACCTCCTTGCCTTCAGTCGCGCACCACCAAGTCGCAGCCACCAGCAGCTTGGCCGCACCGACCTCATCATTTAAAACTTGACATTAAAAGGTATCAAAATATATAAAGATTGTAATGAAAAAAATAAAGATTTCCAGTAGCGAGACGATTCTTCCTCTCTTCTTTTTCCTCTTCTACACCCACTCTCTCTCTCTCCTCGATTCATCTTCTTCCGATCACAGAATCACCAAACAAATCACACTTTCACGGATAAATCACACGTTGCGAACGCAACGGTGATTTTTCTTGAATTTTTTGGCGAACTTTCATCAACCGATTAATCACTTATTCGCGCACCCTAAACAAATGCATGCAAAACAGGGGATTTTGTGAAATCCCCTGTTCTGCCCTCCCTTACGTCTCTCTCTCCCTCTCTCTTCTTCTTTCTCCACCTTAGCACCCGACCACCTCTCGTCGTAGCCGCGCCGCCTCCTCTGCCTCGACGACTTGGTCGTGTGTCGGCCTACCTCTCGCCGTCGCCACGCCACCTCCTTGCCTTCAGTCGCGCACCACCAAGTCGCAGCCACCAGCAGCTTGGCCGCACCGACCTCCACCTCGTCTCCTTCGGCTGCACCATAGCCTGCGCGTGGGGCTCTCGATCGTGAGCGCCACTATTTTTAGTATGGTCGTTTTAGTAATTAATTGAATACGCTATTATATAGCATGAAATCCGGGATTCAAATTGAAAGAGAGAGACATGTTACTAAATTTAGCATATAGACTCCGATTAGATAAGTGGTTTTGGGAGAGAATTAGTGGTTTTGATGAGGGACGTTGATCATTATCGGACGGCTAAACAGAGGTGTCGCACCATCTTTGTAGAAAGGTGCCACCTCAATTCAAGTTTTCCCTATATATATATATATATATAAAGAGAGAGAGAGAGGGGCTTTCCAATAGGACATGGACCTTCCATCTCTAAGGAAGGTCAACTCTCATAGCCATTAGATTCAAATCTAACGGCATCATCAATTTGTTTGACCAAAAAGGTATTTTTGTCTACATCTTTTGCATTAATTATATATATCATTTAATATTTCAAAATACTAAATTTAGCTAGATCTATTTTTGGTATTTTATCATAATGCTTTATTTAGATGATGTCTTATTTTCTGCTGGACGACATTACGTGAGGTTCATGTTTCTATTCTTGCATATATTTTTTAGAATAAGTGGTTCCTTTTATAACGATTGAATGCTTTTTGTATAATTTGTGGTTGCTTCAAAATTCACTAGCCATTATAAAGTTTGTGTGGTACTTTGTAGAATATAATTAATATTAGCATTATATTAGCGATTTACGTGAAAGATGCACATCTTTTTGTAAATGTTGCATGACATTCTATAAAGAAACGTCAATTTCTTAAGATACACATCCGAAATGTATACACATCCAAAATGTATACATACACATCCAAAATGTATAATACACAAGATGTCTAAAAATTACAATTGTTATCCCTGCCCAATCGATATGTAAAAATACACACAAATATGTATACTACATATCAAAACTATATAATACACATCAAAAATTGTATAATACATATGAAATATGTAATATATAATGGATACATGGCCTCCCTGCGCTACCACCACTGTGTTACATATCCCTCCATCGATCCACGCGTTGTTGTTGTGCCTGCGTGAAGATATACACACACCGTCATCGATCTACGCATTGTCGATGCCGCCTGCATGAAGATCTACTCATGCCTCCGTCGATCTATGCATTGTTGATGCCGCCTGTTTGAAGATCTACACATACCATCGCTGATCTACGCATTGTCGATGTCGCCTGCTTGAAGATTTACACACGTCATCGTCGAACTACACGTCACCATCGATCCACTTCCACCTTGCCATGACGCCGAGCATGATGCTGGAACTGCTCCAAGAACCACCTTACCATATGCTACCATCATCAACTCCCCTCACGCGTTGGCTGGAGTACAACCTTTGATGATGGTGGAGACGAGCGACGGCCAGAGTACAACGCCAACGCTGTCATCATGCACATCCTCCTCTTCCTCCCATTTTTTTGTGCATATGAGGTTAGGATTTTGAAATGATTTGTTGGCAACGTGAATGACAAATTAGGAGAGAGATCAATGAATAGATATTTTAGGTGGTTATATACTATATTTAGATAATGAATAATGATCAAAATGGGTTTTCGACATTTACCTTTAATGACAACCGTTGGATTAACTATGGATGCATGAGATTTTTGGCCTTACATAGGGATGGAAGGACCATGTCCTATTGGAAAGATATCCCCCACACACACACATACATATGAGGAAAGGGAACCTACTTCATGAAGTAGGTAAACTCACCTACTTCATGCCTATGTTTGATCATTTTTTTATTATTTTTGTAAAATACAATCACGGATTTGCATAACTATACCCATCTAATATGTCATTCCAATTTCGTCAGAAACATAGACTCCTAAGCCTTCCATCCAGAATGGATCAATTACAACAATTCTAAGACCGTTAAAATCACATGTTCTAGGTAAAGAACATATGAGTCTCTGTTTCCAATTAAACTGGAATGACATATTAGGGGGATACAATGATGAAAATCCACAGTGGCCTTTTTTCAAAAGAAATAAAAAAATGATCAAAATAGGCATGAAGTAGGTAAGGTTATCTACTTCATAAATTAACCTCATTTTCCCCTCTCTCGCTATATATATATATATATATATATACATATTGGGGAAAAAATGGGGCTTCCCCCGCCCCATTTTTCGGCTTTTTTTTATTTTTTTTTGAAAAATAAAACCATGTATATTCATCCATATATCCCTCCTACATGCCATTCGAATTTCGTCAGAAACAGAGACTCCTACGGCCTCCATCTCGATGGTATCGATTTAAAAAAATCCTGTTACCGTTAAAAAATTACTGTCCGGATGGAGGCCGTAGGAGTCTCTGTTTCTGACGAAATTCGAATGGTATATAAGAGGGATATAGGGATGAATGTAAATGGTGTTATTTTTCAAAAAAAATAAAAAATTTTGCCCAAATAAGGTGGGGGCAGCCATGTTGGCTGCCCCTAGGGGGCAACCACATATGACCCATATATTGGATGGAACACACATGGTATAAATATACTTATATCATAATAATCATATCAAATACGATGGAATAAAGTAGAAAATTATGTTATATAATTAAAGATAAATCTACAATAATATTTATGTGTGGAAATGAATATAGGGATATTTATATGTGAAAATGGTTATGGGGATATGGATGTTAAAATCACATGCTATGAATCAGCGGTTTGACCTCATCCCCATTTTCTTTGGTTACGTACAAGGACAAGGAGCGGTTCAAGTGGACCCTACTGCAGAGGCAGAGTTGACGCAGACATTGAAATTCCTGACCTTTCTCGCCCTCCATTTTATTAATCACTTCCTTTAGTCAGACACGGTGAACGGGAGCAACTACAAGCAAACGACCACCTCCCTTCCCTTCCCTTCCCTTCCCTTCCGAAGGCCAGCACCTTTTCCGCACTCCGCAAAGCAGCGCAGCAGACGCAGACGAGCGTCCCCTCGGTTTCCTGCCTCGAGTTATCATCCTCTTTCGCCATGGCCAGGCGTTACGACCCCAACCCCTTCGACGAGGACGACGTCAATCCCTTCGCTGTAAGGATTTTATTGCTCTTCGAGGTCAAACCTGTGATTTGGCTGCTACCTACGATTGTAATGTCGAGAGGCTAATTTCGTGTGTGTTTGCCGAAATTGATGAGGTTTATGTGTTTATTTGACTTGTGGATTGGTCACTGGATTTGTTATTTATCTGTATATGCGGAAAGCGCGGGGTTTTGTTATTCGTGTATGCGATCTTGGGGTTTATAGGAAGGAGTGGGATGAGTGAAAAAGCCGATTAGTTTGACTTTCGGAGATAACAGGGATTTTATTTGCGGAAACAAGGATTCTGTTTCTGTAAGACGATGATTGTTTATTGACGACTTCGGAATTTTTTTTTCAGAAAACCAGAAAGGCAAAGCAATCAGCTTTAACAGTCCTTGTGAGTAAGTCGGTCGCTTTTGGAGCGATTGCTTTGTTAATTTTGAATGCTAGTTTTCGCGGTTCAGCCGTACAGGCAAAATTCTAACATGTTCACGTAAACAACTTCCGGATGTCAGTTTTACAGATTTAGTCCTTTATTTGAAATGAAAATTTAGTTCTTCGCTTGGTCGTCTCTATAAGGATCAATTAAAGTATGGAGATGTTACCCATCTTTTGTATATTTTAGTTATTTTTTAGTGTAGATTGTAAGCATCTATGATGGTTTATGCATTGTTATTACTGATAACGTATGCGCTGAGGCTCTTCATTTTGTAATGCATGCGATGTTTTCTTGAAGGAAAATGGTGCATTGTTGTAAAGAATACCACTCAAAACTTTATAGTACATTATCCCCGTAAAACCTTTCACTCCGAATGATCACCCAATTTCTTGCAAGCCTGATTACCCATAAATGGTAGGTACATTGATTTTCTGGGACATCTAGTTAGCACAAGATGGTCTAATAAACTGCTAGAAAGTAGATGTACTCTCAACAACTACCCCATCGAGATGGGCCTTCGCCTAGATGTCTCTCATTGCAGCATAGGAAAATAACAAATGGTCAATGTCCTCCAACTCTATAGAACACCGCTGGCTGGAGTCATCAATGCGGAAAAATCTGCTTCTTTGAGCACCCGTCATCACCCGGTCCCTCCAAATCAACTACATAAAAACCCTTACCTACAAAGGGACCTTCCATCTCCATATATGCTTGAACTCTGATGTAGCCAACCCAGGATTAGAACAGTCGATGCATAGAGCACCTTGTACTCTTTTTCATTGTAAAAAGGGTCATCTGCCTACGTCTAGTGATCAAGCCCATAAGACAGTCTCTTCAAGTGGAAGAGATAGAAACTCCACCAGTAACTAGGGGACTAGACCCTCCCCATCCAGAAGTTTGACTATGAACACACCCTCCCATCCTATACGGGATTGTGTTGTCGCTTCGATTGCTCGTGGATCTCCATCTTCTTTGGAGCTTCTTGCTCTAGGATGAGACGTCGGATTTTGTTGGATGAAATCAGGAGATTAAGGCTTGGATCTTCATCGAGGATTGCAGGAAGCACGCGTCTCATCATCGCGCCCGCAAGTGCCATCTTCGTAGATCGGACTTGAGTCAGGAGGATCTCTTGCTTTAGAGATCTGGTGATCGCAACCACGCTTCAAGAGGTATTTCTAATACTTTGTGGTTTGATGAAACGATCCAAGAAATGTTCTTGTGATCACGTGGTTTCATCTCATGATTTAAAATTTTTAAATTCTACTGCACCTAGCGACTAGTGCGACTAGTCGCCCCGATCGCATGAGATGCGATCGTCATGCTTCCGTGATGCGCTTGAGGATTTCTCGTATCCTTCAAGTGGTATCAGAGCCTTAGGTCGGAAAGGTTTTGGATACGATCCGTAAACCTAGGATGACTTGGGTTTGAAAGGGTTGCGAAATTTTTTGTCGCATTTCAATTTTCGCACCCCTGTTTAATTGGATTTTTTCGGCACTGTTTATATTATTTAAACACAAAATATTCAATTGGATTTTGTTCCCCATTAAATAAGGAAAGCATAGGATCTGAGTTTTTGTAATTTGGATTTCATTTGCTCAAGATATGACCCTTTGAATAAACATGTATTCACTGTTACGGGAACCGCGAATCTAAACATGATTAATGAGTTAATTACTGTTTTGATGCACCTTGAAATGCGTGAAATATCACTTGGGTTCTGTCATAAATCAAATTAGCAATCTTAGAAAACTGATTTTGTGTAATTTGGATTTAAATTGATCAAGATATGTTGATTTTAATGAGTAGGGGTCACTGCTGAAAATTGACGAATTTGATCATGAACCTTGTGATAGTCATTCAAATAAATTGATGAAAATTAATTGTTAATTTTCTAAATTGATTATTGATAAATATTTGTGAAATATTTAAAGAGATAATTATTTCGTTGAATGACATTTCACTAACCAAAATGATAAGATAGTTGATCTTGATCATAATTGGTTGATATGAAATCATCAACAAACATTGTTTAACATGCAAGCCTCTAGTTTATCCTAAATAGTTGTAGGACAACTTTTACATGCAAAAAAACCCTCTTGCTTGAATAGGATTGGGGATTTGTTTAGCAAATCTCCTTATAATATTATCAAAATGGTTTTGATGGATATTATATGGTATAATTTCGGTTGAAAAATCGATGAGCATCTCAAAGTACATAATGATCTATCTGGCATTATCCTTTCCTGAGGTGGATATGGTGTCTAGTCAGGGAGCGTTAGGGTAGCAGGTTGCACCGGATGTGGTCCGTCCCACTCCCGTCGGTACTGGTCATGATAACGGGTAGGGACTCGATAATGCTGGAGAAGTCAGAGTGTATTTTTCTACCTTGCCTATGTGGTAGACTCAGCGGTGCAAGATCAGATGATCGGGTACGCTTAGAGTTATACGTGAGTTTCCTGATGTGTTTCCAGATGACTTTCCTAGCCTACCAATTGTGAGGGAGATATAGTTTGAGATCATAATATTGTCAGACACAACCAATCTCTATCCCTCCATACAGGTTGGCTTTCGCTGAGCTCAAGGAGCTCAAAGTGCAGCCACAAGAGCTGTTGGAGAAGGGATTCATCTGCCCTAGTACATCACCATGGGGGGCACCGGTCCCCTTCGTAAAGGAAAATAATGGATCCTTGAGGCTGTGCATAGATTACAGACAACCGAATAAGAGAATGGTCAAGAACTGTTATCCACTCCTACGGATTGATGATGTCTTTGATCGATTACCCGGAGCAATGACGTTCTCCAAGATTGACCTACGATTAGGATACCACCAGTTTAGGATTAGGGACCACACCAATCCATACTGAACTTGGTGGTTAAACTCTATTGCTGTGACGATGCTTTCTAACTCAAGATGACTAATTGGCCGACTAATAGAAAATGATGTTTATAATTATTTTTTTCAGTTTTCATATCTTTTTAAAGTGTAAAGTAAATGTTAGATATGGATAGTTTGATTGTAACTCAATTAATACTTTAATCTTGTTAATTAATGATCATACATTCATAGATACAAATGATTATATGCATTAAATATACTTTTCTATTTAAAACAATTAAATAGACCTAATCGAATATTTCCGATTAGTCACACCAATACCTTTTATTCTTTACTAGTGACCCTTCCTACTAAATATTGAATACTGACTTTTGCAACATTGACATGATAAGAAGGCCTTGGAAAAATCAACTTCCGAAGAATGCCTTGATCTTCTTTCTTCTCCACTCCACAACAATCTTTGAGGCTATCACCATCTCGCCCATCGTATAATGGCCTATAATGAAGTCCATCTGACTCTGATCAATAGTAGAGATAAGAAACTCCCTCAGTCAGTTTGTTAACACCTTTTCCATGATCAAATAGATGGAGTTAGAAATAGCATATGGCACAAATCCTTTACCCTCCGAACCACGCCCTCCTTAGATAGAAGGAACAAAAGCCAGCGGGATAGATGCTTGAAGCCACAATTCATCTGCCACCGTTCCTTAAGAACTACTAGAGTCTCATGACCCACCAAGTCCCTGTACTCCCTCGGGTTGATAAGTCAGGTTGGTACGGTGAAAACAGGAATTTCATATCTTTATGTCCTGAAGTCAAAAAATTGATCCCCACATTGTTCGTAAAATTTAGTGTCTTCCGTTTGAGCTCCAACCACCCTATATTTACTGCAAGCACAAATTCCACTAACGAATTGGTATTGTATATTCATGCTGCAACATGCGAACAGTAGGAACTGGAATTCTTATTGATACAGGAACTTAGAAGGAAGAAAATGGACTTATGTATGGAATTATTATGCAATATTTACAGGAAAAAAGCAGTCGATTACTAGGAATATATACATCTAATGTCTAATCATGATAAACCAGGACAGAAATACAACATTGTGCCGAACTCGGCACATTGTCGTAACAAGCCTCTTTATCCAAACCAACCAACGCAATGGAAATCATCACTTTCTCATAGTACTCCAAAGAAATGACCAGTCCAGCACGTCATAGGCCTTGGTGAAGTCCACCTTCTCCAAGAACCCCTTCACCACCTCCCTCTCCCAACTAGTCACCACCTCCATCGTCACCACAAAATTATCCAGTAAGGATCTACCTGAAATAATGGCAGACTAAACTGGACTCACCAGATCTAGTCACAACCACTGTGTCAAGGCCTTTGCGATGATCAAGAAGATGTTATTGGTTAAAACAATCAGACAATAGTTGTCCACCTGATCTTGTGAGTTCATCTTCAGCAGCAAGAAGAGGAAAAATGTGTTGGAAGTTCTCAAAACAGAATTTCCCCATGTTGAGCCTCTAAAAGAGCTTCAGCATCTATTTACAGCATCTATTTATGGCTTCCAATCCAAATAAAGCGGCATATGTTACAAGAAAAGATTAAATATTTTTGGTCAACAGGATTGATGCATTATCTTCGCTGAAAGTTGAATATTCTATAGGAAGTATTTTCCTTGTGAATAACTGGAATATATTGAAATTAGCTGTTATTGTATCCATGTTTTTTATGCCTTCATATTTTCTCTAGAACCCTGGCAGTGTTCCTCCTGCTTCAAATTCAAGGCTATCACCACTTCCTCCTGAACCTGCTGATTTTTACAGTGATCGTGGTGCAACAGTGGACATTCCTCTTGACAACCCAAAGGTTATCATAAACTACCATTTCTATGGAGGCTTCGGCTGTCGAGCATAATTCAATTTATTCTCTTGTGCATGCAGGATCTCAAAAAGAAGGAAAATGAACTTAAAGTAAAGGAAGCAGAACTGAGAAAGAGAGAACAGGTATATGATGTGCAAGCTGTACTTCCAAACTGTTAAATCAGTTATTGCTTTTTCTTTTCTGTGTTGTTGTTGCACATGTTACAAGTTTAGCTGCTGTTGCACATGTTACAACCTTATCTTGAAGGTGCACATGTTACAAGTTTTTAGCTGTTGCATATGAAACAGATTTATCCTTTTTTTTAAAAGAAAAATGGCCCCCATCGTATAGGTGTGTGCCCAAAAACTTCACCATTAATTCACTAAAAGATGTACATTATTTTTACAAGTTACATGGAAAGCAAAAAATACCCAACTCTTAGCTAGTGCCTTTGCATGTGCAACTACATTTCACCATTGCATCTATCATGACGAAAAGCACCCTGTTTCTGGTTAACCATAAAACCCAAATCATGACCACACATCTTGATCTCTCATCTTCAGTTTTGCGCCAATCTGCGCCAATGGAATCCTAGAATCGAGTACCCCATGTGTACCCACCAAACTCCCAAAGATTTCTCATGCCTCCGAGGAGCTTTCACATTTGAGAAAAAGATGGTTCCACATCTTCGGTAGCATCATGATTACAGGGACGTACAGTATTGGCCACCTGAAAGAACCACACAAATCTATCACTAGCCAGTCATTGTCCCCTCTGAAACAACCACAAGGACTTTCTTCCATGCAGGAATCTTCCACTTCTATAACCTTATACAGTTCGCCAAACATCATCCAAGGGTCAAAAGTCATCGGACCCTTCAAAATTGTAGAGATATATTTATATGTCTGTACTATTCCCTTATTTTATTTTCCTTATGTCCATCTTATGCAATTTACTCGTAGGTCTCTTCTCTATATAAGAGAGCCTAGGGTTCCTAGAAAAAACAATTTTCATTCTTTTTCCCAACATGGTATCAGAGCGGCGGTCCTAGGTCGGAGTTCTCGTACAAAAAGAATCCTAACCCTAACCCCATATGCCAAGCCCCATCTCTTTCTTGTACTCTCACCCCGCCCCCCCACCGAGCGTCTCCACCATCGTTGCCTCTATCAGGCATCGTCGTCGCCGCCATTCCCACCGAGTGTCGTGATTGCCAATGGCCCTCCTCTTCATTGCCGGTCACCTCTTCCTCCGCTGCTGCCATCGACCCTCTTCTTCTTCGTCGTCGGTCTTCTCTAATGTTGGTGGATTTGATTGCATAAGTCTACACATGCAATCAAATCCTTACATGTCTGTATAGATAAAGTTATATTGGTATACAAAATCCTAGTTTTCATCATCCGACAACATGTCAGAGAGCAAAGTCGATATCCTCGTCATTGGCGCTTTCAACGCCAATTGTCAAGTTGGATGGGACGAATTATGAGCTCTGGGCCATGCAGTTCATGAGCCTCATGAAGTCTATTGGTAAGATACATATTCTTATCGAGGAAGAGGCGGTTGAGAAAACTGGGATCAATGCCTCGTGGGAGGTAGATGATGCGTATGCCAAGGTTTGGCTTTCTGGTACATTGACGATTGAGATCGCCAATGATGTGTTACATCAGCCCATCTCCAAGGCGATGTGGGATATCTTCGCAATCATTTATTCCCAAGCGAGGAATGAGACAAATATCTTGCAGCTACATCACGATATCTTTACCATTAAGTAGAACTGATGCCCCCTTCATTCTTTATATACGTCCCTGCATTGGATGTTTGAGAAGCTCCACAGATTCATGCCCCTTACGTCTACTCCTGTGCAGCAGAAGACACACAGGAATGCTACCGTGGTTGGTGTATTCCTAGCAGCACTTGACCCAGAGTATGAGGCGACCCGTTCATAGATACTGGCGGATGCCACTATTCCTCCCATGGAGGAAGCGTTTCGTAGATTTAGCACGACCACTATCTCATCTCCCGCTTCTAGTCAGACATCTTTTGTGATGACAACCTCTCATGGTAGGGGCATCTCTTCTCAATTTCTTGGTCATGGACCTTGTGGTAAAGGAGGTCATATTCGTCAGCCAGCCCTCTATTGTCACCGACCAGTGCATACAATAGATACATGCTACTCCAAGCATGGTTTTCCCACATCGGCTCGTGTAGCAGAGCAAGCAGAATCCCGTGTTGCTTCATCTTCAAATCAAAGGTTTGATGACCTCGTAGCTAGATTAAGGGATATTATGCCTCATGCTTCTTCACCAACTCCAGGAGGCCACTCAGATGTTGCTGCTTCCACCCCTGCCAGTATCTCTGCTACTGCCAACACCTCAGGTAGTACCTATGCTTTTACTTCTTATCATAGTTATGAGATTACAGAATGGATTATGGACTCTGGGGTGACACATCAAATATGTACATATAGAGATTTGCTTGCAATGTATAGACATGTTCCTCCAAGGAGAACAATCACAATATCCAATGGGACTCATTCCCCGATCATAGGACAGGTGGAGATCAGTTTGACGCTCTCGATGCGTCTGCAGAATGTGTTATATGCACCTAATTTTTCTATAAATTTGCTATCTGTTAGTCATATTACGAAGGATTTGCATTGCCGGGATATTTTTGACCTATCAACTCTTGTTTTTCAGGACATTTTTACCAGTAGGGTGATTGATTGTGGCCGTGAGCAGGGCGGTCTCCATCGCTTGGTCTGAACTCCATATGCAGTCCTATTCTCTCCCTTCACTTGGCACCTGCGTTTTGGTCACCTTCCACTCCAGAAAATGTGTCATGTCCTACCACAGATCTCACCTCGTTCTTCCTTCCAATGCTAGGCATGTCAGTTGGGAAAGCATCATCGTTCTACTTTTCCTAGTTGTCAGAGTTGGAGTAGTAGCTCTCTTTTTGAGTTATTTCATTTTGAGGTCCAAGCCATGTTCCTGATCACCAGGGACACATGTTTTACCTAGTTGTTGTTGATGATCTTTCTCGTCTCTCATGGGTCTTTTATTGAAGAATAAATCTGAAGCTGGGGATGTAATCAAACTTTTATCAATGAAGTGCATAATGTTTTTCTTCTTTGGTGAAATTTGAGAGAACTGATAATCCTTCGGAATTTTGTACCCGTGCTCTCTCGCAATTCTTTTCATCACGTGGTATTATTCATCAAACAACACATGCTTACACATCTCAACAAAATGATGTTGCAGAGAGAAAGCACCATCATTTACTTGATGCCGCTCGGACTCTTCTCATTCAGAGTCGTGCCTCATTCGTTTTGAGGTGATGCAGTTCTTGAGGTATGTTATCTTGTGAATCGCATGCCCTCATCTATTCTGGGCGAGAAATTTTTTTTCTTTATGATATTCCAAGAGGAGTTGTTCTCATTCACTCCTTGTGTTTTTGGGTTTGTTGCGTTCATACACCAATTGTCTCCAGGTATGGACAAGCTCTCTTCTAGAGCTACCAAATGTGTGTTTGTTGGGCACTCTAGGACACAAAAGGGATACTGATGCTATGATCCATTGCACAAGAAATATTATATTAGTGATGATGTCACATTTTTTGAGTCTATGATGTATTTTTCTCCTACAGGTGACAGGTTGGCTTCATTAGATTCTAATGATGTGGTCTACATGCCAACTCCTCCTGCGTTCCCATCACCACCTCCATCTGTGCCTGCTATTCCAACACCATCACCTCCTTCTCCACCTCCATCACCCTCTCGTATGAAGCCACAGGTGCCCATCGTTCCACCATTGCCATAATACTATACCTGTCGGCCTACTTTTGCTCATGGTCATCGCCCATCATCTAGCACGCTTCATGTTTGTTCTGAATACAATATTTTTAACGATGGGTCTGGATATGTCTCTATGCAGGAACCTTTATAGGAGGCTGGCATGCAGTTTGAGGATGTTCCTAATGATCTAGATATAACTATTGCAATTCGAAAGCAAAAGCGTACATGTACCTCATGTCCTCTTGCATCCTAGGTCTCCTTTGATTGCTTGACAGGGGAATTCTAGAGATTTGCGGTTGCTCTATATGTCGTGGAAATCCCATGGAATTATTAGGAGGCCTTGAAGGACAGTCGATGGCATCTAGCTATGGAAAATGAGATGTCTGCTCTACAGTCACGTGGTACTTGGAGCTTAGTATCTGCTCCTAATTGAGCATCTTTTGTATGTTGCAAATGGGTGTTTACTTTTAAACACCATGCAGATGGGAGCCTTGATCGCTACAACGCCAGATTGGTGGTGCGGGGATTTACACATGCTTATAGAGTGGATTATCTGGACACTTTCTCTCATATTGCCCGTCACTCCACTCTACGTGTCCTTTCGTTGATGTGGTACGCGATTGACCTTTATATCAGCTAGATGTTAAAAATGCATTTTTGTACGGAAGTCTCCAGGAGGAAGTCTACATGTAGCAACCTTCGAGGTTTGCTGTTGAGGGGGAGCGTCAGTAAGTTTGTAGACTTCGCAAGGCAATGTATGGCCTCAAGCAGAGTCTAATTGCATGGTTTCAGAAGCTCTCAGATCTGATTGAAAAGTAGGGGATTAAGAGGTCAAATGCAGATCATTCATTGTTTGTGCAGAGAACACCCAGAGGTACTATTGTTATCATGGTGTATGTTGATATATTTGTTACAGAAGATGATGTGCATGGGATAAAGAAGGCAAATGAATTTTTGGGTCATCCGTTTGTCACCAGGGATCTTGGTACCCTAAGTATTTCTTAGGATTAGAGTTTGCTAGGAATACACAAGGTCTTATGATGACCCAAAGTATATTACAGACATGCTTGTTGAGATATGCGTGATTGGGTGTCGACCCTCTACTACTCCTATGGATCCCAGCATGAGGTTATATGATGATGATACATATAAGGTTGACAGGAGGAGATATAGAGAGTTGGTGGGCAAACTTCTCTATATTACTATCATTATACCTGATATCTCTTTTGCAGTGAGTCAGGTGAGTCATAGAGCAACCCCGACAGGTACACATGGATGTTATATATATGATATTGAGGTGCCTAAAATCTTGTCCAGGTGTAGGACTGCTATTCAAGAAAGGAGAAAATCTTTCTGTTCCTGCATATGCTGATGCATACTATGCAAGGTGTCCTAAGGACAAGAAGTCTACTTCGGGCTTCGCTGTTCGTTGGCAATTCTCTTGTTTCTTGGAAAAGCAAGAAACAAATTGTTGTTGCTAGGTCAAGTGCTGAATCTGAATATAGGGCTACTTTTTTATGTAAAAGAGGGAGATCTCCCAATGTGGGAGTCACCACAGCAACACTTTCATTAAATAGGGCTATGGCACTAGCAAACACAGAGATGATGTGTGTTCGAGCAGTGCTAGCAGACTTGCATATAGATGTACCTCTTCCTACGCAGTTACAATGCGATAATTAAGCTGCCCTATTTATTGCAAACAATCATGCATTCATGAAAGAATAAAGCACATTGGAGTAAACTGCCATTATACAAGAAACATGATTCAGAATGGCTTGATTTCTACCTCTCATGTCAGTTCAGGAGATCAAACGACAGATATTTTTACCAAGGCTTCTCAGAGGACCATTTTAGAAGTGTTCTTTCAAGCTGAGCATGATTGACATCTATGTTCCATCTTGAGGGGGAGTGTAGAGATATATTGTGTCTGTACTATTTCCTGTAGAGGAAAAAGACTTGATAGATTAATGAGAGGCCTTTGGGTTCTCTTATATAGGAGAGGAATCAATTGGGCAAATTACATGAAGTAGACAAAATAAAGATATAACGGGAAAACAATACGAAAGATAAGAAATATCTCAACACTCTTCCTCAAGCTGGAGCATAGATATCGACCTGGCTCAACTTGGAGCAACATCTCTGAGAAGGCCCTTTAGCTAGGGCCTCAGTAAAACATATGTTGTCTGATCTTCAGAACTGACATGAGTAGTGGTAATAAGACCTTTATGTATCATGTCACAAGTGTAGTGACAATCCACCTCTATGTGTTTGGTCATCTAAGGAAAAGTCGGGTTGTTGGCAATAAAAAGAGCAGCCTGATTGTCACATTGGAGGTGCGTGGGAAGAGGCACCTATGTAGTCAGGTCAGTAAGAACAAATTTGACCCATATCATCTCCATGCTAGCATGTGCCATGGCCCTGTACACTCGATCGGGCAACCATACTCTTCTTCTTGCTCTTCCAAGAAATCAGAGAATTCCCTATGAACACATCAAAACCTGAAGTAGACTTCCTATCATTTGGACACCCAGCATAATCTGCATTTGCACATGCTGTAACTGAAAGAGATGTATCTCTACTGAACATAAGTTCCGTACCTGGTGAAGTCTTTAGGTACCTCAAAATCATATGGATTGCATCCATATGTGCATGTCTAGGCTGCTCCATAAACTGACTCACTTTGTTCACGACAAAGTATATGCCGAAACTGGAAATAATCACATATAGTAGCTTGCCAACAAGCTCCATGTACCTCCTCTTGTCGACTTCCTTAGTGTCATCATCATATAGCTTCATGCTTAGGTCAATAAGAGTAATGACAAGTCTGCAATTTGTCATGCCTATCTCTGGAAGAAGGTTTGTAACTTTGTGGCCAATCTTTCTGATCAGCGGCAACTGGAATTCATGGCTTTGCTTGCGGTTCTCGCGGATGCGCCTTCGCCCTCGGTGGGTCGAGACCACCTGTCTTGGAAGGATGGTACCTTCTCCGCCCGTGCGGCTTACCGGGCTACTCTTCCTCCCCTGACGATGGCTGATGCTTCTATGTTCCGGGATTGTCACTTTTTTTGGGGTTTGAGGGTCCCCGAACGAATTGGCGTGTTCTTGTGGCTTTTCCGCCGTGGCCGTCTGATGACTCGTAGCCGGTGTGCTGTCATTGTTCCTCATGCCCCGTCTACTTGTGGTCTTTGCGATTTAGAGATCGAGTCTATCGATCATCTTTTCTTCCGATGTGTCAGAACTCATGATATCTGGGCGGATCTGGATTGGCTTGACGTATCGGATTCTTCCTCCTTCTGTGAGAGCCTGGTTAGCTCTCGGGACAGGGCTAGGATGGACATTCTTACTGCTATTGCCCGGCTCTGGTGCATTTGGCTTGGTAGAAATGAAGCCCTGTTTACCGGGCAGAGATTCTACTCAGACAACGTCCTCATCTCAGCTTCCCGCTTCATTCGTGACTGGTCCGATGCTTAGAGGCTATTTGATGTAATGGGGGTATCGGCTTGTGATACCTTCGATTTTTTTTTCACTAGTTTTTATTCTCGTTTCGCATACCCGCTGTAAGTTTTCTTTTCCTTTTTAATAAATGTGGGGCGAGCACCACCGAGTGCATCCCCCACTTTTGAGCGTCAAAAAAAAAGAAGGTTTGTAACATACTTCCTCTGAGTCATCACAAGACCTCGATGGTTCCTAGCAAACTCTAGTCCAAGGAAGTAACGTAAATTACCAAGGTCCTTGATCACAAACTGCTCACTTCAAGGATCAATTGCATGAAGGGAAAATCTACATTTTCTTGAGTTTCACAGTTTTCCCAAACAGACAAAGTTTAAAAGTTGTTACACATAATTTGATGATCAGATTCACAAAGTCCACATATGTTGTACACCTCTCCCAAGATATCAAAACATTGCCACTATATAAATTCCATTTTTTGGACTTTGCTGAAATTCCATCAAGGATATACAAGGATCTAGACTTAACTGGTACATCGAGATTTTAAATCACCATATAATTTTTTTTCTTTGTTAGAATGTTTTTACCTTTATATATTTTGTTAGATGTTGTGGTACATATACTCTCTACTAGTCGTCTTGGCAACACTTATGTCAAAAATACGTTGTCTAAGAAGAAAAATATAAAAATACAGGACATGAGATTGGATTTTCAATATTTTTCTATAATATTTGTATAGTCGCTAATGTTGACAACTAAACAATATGCTAGTTTTACTAAAATATTGTGTGTTTCGTTTAAACAGAGAGAATAAATTGTTAGTCACATTATGGGGAAAGGTTGCGAATGCGTTTCCTGAAAACCTGATATTAAGCAAATCAAAGTGGTGCGTATGTTTCTCTGGATTTTTGCATTATTGGCCCCAAGTTTTGTATCAGTGTTAATATTTGACCTGTGAACTTTATAGTAATTGCAAGTAGGTCATGTGTTCTTTGTGCACTGTTTTTAAATAAATAATTACCTAATTAACTCCAAAAATCCCACAAAAATTATTATTAGCTCCTGCTGGAAACCAAATGGCTTGGACGGAAAGTTGGGAATTCCCAAATTTGAAACATGGTAAAGTTTGGGTGGAAGTTTAGTATCATACCTTAGAGCTCTAGACTTTTGGTGGACTTATATATGAGTTCACACTCCAAGCTCTTGTAGCAATAGTAGAGAGGAGGAATGGAGGACCACACACGTACGCGCGCGCTCCGCTCCTTCTCCGGCTCCGGCTCCGGCTCAGGCTCGGGAGAGTCAATTCAGATCTCGATACTTTTGCTGGGGGTTTCATTTGGTAAGTCGATTAAATTAATCATACGATTAATTTGGTAAGTCGACTAAAATGGGAATTCAGCTTGCCGTTATGGACGCGATTTCAGGATCCGAAATAGCGCCCGTTGAGGGGCATTTTCGGAATTCGAAATGATAACGCGCGCCCTGCAGTTCTTGAGCGTCTGCTGGAGCATAAACAAGACTCCAAGTACCATGCGACTGTAACGCAACCATCTCATCCTCCTTGGCTAGTCTCCACTGACTGTCCTGAAAAGCCTCCTGATATGTCCATGGTATCTCTACGATTGATAGTGCCAAGGTAAACCTCCTGAAATCCTCTGACAATCTGCACAAGGAAACCTGGGATGCAAGAGGATAAGTAGCACACATACGTTTCTGCTTGCGTAGAGCAATCGACACATCAAGATCATCTTCCAAGGGAACCTACTCATCCTGTATAGAATCCTGCTGCACAAACAACTCAGTAGTGCCATCAATCGAAACAATGTGCTCATTACATACCTGAGGCGTGTTGGATGATGGGCAAGGTATGTGAGCAGGGAGAACTATTGGGGTATATGCATCATGTAGATGAGTCAATGGATCACTCCAGGATCTAAAATGGATCACTCCATCCCACATCTACCAGTTGTGAGATGTGGAGACTCAGTAAGGGTTATATAAGAAGCTCCTCACCCTCTGTATTCAGCAAGAAATTGCAATGCATACATCAGCCTTTTGATGCGTTCTCCCATGGTTTCATCTTGCTCCTTAGGGAGTAGGGTTCCATGTAAAATCTCGTGTTCCTTAAGTTTTATTCTTTTCTATGATATTAGCTTCGACATGTTTATTTTCTAACATGGTATCGGAGCCCTCAGTGGAAACTCGCCCTCTCCAAGTCCATGGGAACCCATGGTGGTCTTGAGCCCCTCCTCCAGTTCTCGACCCCGCCAGTTCTGTGGTGGCCCTCTCGGTGCGGCCCCATCTCCACCCCCTAATTGAAGATCCCAGGCGGTACGAGACCTCCAGGCGGCTCAGCAGATCCTAGTAGTTTGCGTCACCATCAACAAATCCCATGTGGCGGGGGTGCTATCGCTTTTTCTCCAACCACCAACTTCTCCTAGACCCATCGAAGGCGCTTTAAGCGACGGTCTCTCCCCTCGCAAGCTCCAAGAGGAGGCTCATTCCCAGCAGGTGGTGGCGGCATCATCAGCTGCATCTCCCCGTCCAGACCATCGCACCGTCCGCATCGCACCCATCTCCATGCGCCAAGTCCTCTGTGCATGTGCTTCGCCTCCAGCGGCACCCTCTGCCGATTAGATCCTACAGGGTCGGTGGCAGTGCTCCTTCAAGATCAGGGACCTCCCTCTTCGAACCACTCGGAGGCAGTGTGCGATGGAAGAGGGTTCCCAAGTGGGAACCCTAAATAAGAAAAATCGAGTGCCCTTTAGGTCGGAAAAAAAAGAAAAAAAGAGAGTGGCTTTAAAAAAAGAGAAGAAGGGAGAAAGAGCCCAAATGGGTTGCTGTCATACAAAAGAAAAGCTGTACGCTATTTTTCTAAAAAACGACTATTAAAAAAATGAAATGAATGAAATAGCCAGGAAAAAATATTTGATTTTTTTGACTGAGAAGAAAAGCAGAGAAATTATGACTGCTTATGTGATGTTTTTTCCCTCCACTTTATAGTTTTCTCCCAACTTTATTGGTGTCACTGTTTTCTGACAAGTATGGGAGAAAGGGGGAGTATTGTATAGAGTCACAAGTCTGTTCCAGATTCAGATTCCAGATTTCAGACCAATCAGTTGTTTAGTCTCTACAGATGTTCAGACTCGACGATCAGATTCTGAGTCTTCAGGTTGGTTCGCACATGACTGCGATTAGTTGTGAGTTCCCCATCTTTTCTGGTCGGCTCAGAGCTTTCATGTGTTCCATAGGGACTCTAGAGTAGAGATCCCATTCCCTATGCCATGTTAGCTAGGGTTTTCATGTGGTTTCATAGTGACTCCGTTGAGAGAATTCTATATCTTTGTCTTTATTTATATTTCTCTAGTTTTTTCGTCTTTATATAATTTCTCCCTAGATCCTTTCCCCTATAAAAGAGGGTTCTAGGATTACGTGAAATACAACTTTTCTTTTCACACTTTCCACATGGTATCAGAGCGACGGTCCTACATCGGAGCCTATGTCCTAACCCTAGACCCTCCCCACCAAAAGCCGCGTCACCCCTTCTCCCCGTCGCGGGTCACCGCCTCCATCGTGGGCTTCCGCCCCCATCGAGGGCCACCACCCTTTCGTGGGCCGCCGCCCCTCGTGGGCATCTCGCGGGCCGCTGACTCTCGCGGACCGCTACCCCTCGCGGGATGCCGCTGCGCATCCCGCGGGTCACCGCCCCTCGCAGGTTGTTGCTGCCCCTAGCGGGCATCTTTCGGGCCTTCACCCCTCGCGGGTCTCTCCTGTTCGTGCTGTCGCTACCCATCTTTTTTTAGGACCACTCTTGGGCCTCTAGGGTGTGGCGTGATCATCTAAAAACACACCCAACGACGCCTTCCAAGAATGGATGAGGTTGTGGTATGAGCCTACACCCACAACCATCTTCCCATATGTCAGTGTAGACATAAGTCTTATTTGTTGCAGTCCCATTCTTGGTAATAGTTGTCATTATGGTTGACAACAAAGCTGATGTTCCATCCCTGGGGCATTCAAAGGTTCAACCCTCATTGTCAAGATGTATGGAACAAACTATGAATTGTGGACCATGCAGTTCATGAGTCTGATGCAGTGTAATGGCAAGAAGCACATCCTTAAGGTGGAGGAGCCAAGTGACAAGACTGGGATACATGCCTCATGGGAGGAAGGTGATGCTTATGCACGTGTGTGGCTATCTGGGACTGTGTCTATAGAGATAACAAATGATATACCGAGCCAGCCTACTGCAAAGGCTATGTCCAATTTTCCCCCTTTGAACAAGAAATCATATTTCCACCCTTGAGCATCTTCTTTATCTTCTCAATAAACCACGAAATGCATCCTCTCAACCACCATCGGGGCCCCAAGATATCGCAGTGGAAAGGACTTACACGGAGACCTCAACCAACTTGCACATGAACTGACTTCCTCCTCATCCAAGCCGAAGGGCACAAATTCTGACTTGTATCTATTGTGTCTATTAAGACTCAAACATGAAACAACAACAAAAATGTCAAGTTCCATAGAAAACCTCTACAACTAGATGGACCTCCTTTTGTAAAAAAGAATGGTGTTGTCCGCATACTGAAGAATGTGCACATAAACCTCCTCCCACGAATAACCACTACAGAAACCACTTGTCACTGTATGATCAACCATAACATACAAGGCATCTGCTGCCCGATATAGATAAGAGTTGGGGGGAGGCAAAGGACAACCCTGACAGACTCCATGCTATGGCTGGAAATACCCCCCCCCCCCAGACTGTTCATTCACCAGAACAACACATGATGCAGTCGTGATGTATCTCTTCATCCACGCAATCCACCTATCAGGAAAACCTCTTCTTTAAAGCGACATCTACATGAATCACCAATCCACATTATTACATGCTTTCAGAAAATCAACTTTCCACAAAACCCTGCCTCCAATCTACCATAATCTCCAGTGCCATAACAATATTGTCCATCAACTGCCTGCCAGGCAAGAATGCACTCTGGGCAGAAGAGATGATCTCGCTCAGGACACCCTATAATCGGTTAACCAATACTTTGGCCACAATAAGGTAGACCGCAATTGACAATGCAATGGGGGCAAAAATCTTCCACCCTTGTGGCAACGGAAAATAAAAGATTGATTTAATCGATCAAATATATAATTACCCTCAACAAATCCAGCTATCAAACCCATAACCTCCTCTGAGACCAAGTCCTAGAGTTCCCTGAAAATGAAAACAAGGAAGCCATCCGTACGTAGGCAACCGTCCAGATTCAACGCAAAAACTGCCTCATGAATCTCCGCACATCGAAAGCCCTCGTTAATGATGCCATATCCTCCTCAGTAATGTGCCTAACCCCTGATCCCAACCATTTGGATCTATTATGCGGTAAGTGTGGACTCATATTCTTGAAAAAACTCGTGTCCTCTCTTGCTATCTCCATCTCCTCATTACGCTCTTCATTTCCAACTTCGATTGAGTGCATCAAGTTTCTTCTCCTTCGGCCATTCGCCACAAGGGTGAGTAATCCAACCTCAAGCAGGGGCCAAACTGAACATCTCCAGATCCTCAACAGACAAGAGAAAATGATCTAACCTCGATCTAGAGGAGTTACTTCTCCAAGTATACTTGCAATTGGTTGCATCAAAAACCTCCAACACAAGCTCCTCTACTACCTCAACAAAAAAAACCTAACCTAGGATCTTGCGCTCCTCTCCCACCAAGTCTATCATCAATGTAAAGACTGACGTTGAAATCACCGCCCATGAACCAAGCTATCCTCAGAAAAGTAGCCCTCACTTCCCGCAATTCACGCCGCAGAAAAGCATTTATGGATGCACCGGAGATACCATAAACTTAAGTTACCAAAATCCTTGACCGATCCTTTCTGTTAATTAAGACAACATATATCATGTTCGCCAGAACCAGATCCTCTACCAAGCGAAACAAATATTTGTTCTATACAACAAGAAGCCCCATCCAAAACTTCCATTTGCAAACACACAACGTCCACCTTCCAAGCTGCAAGCAAGGATCCAACTGGTAACCTCCTCTCTGGTTGACCCAAACCTCATACATTCCACATAATACACTTCATTGGGAAACCAAGAGGGGACCCCACCACCTGAAACCCCCTTTCTACGCGACAACTCATTCAAAAACACCTCTGCCTGACAACCAACACCCGATATTGACCCAACAACTTCAAACCCCTCCTCTTCCACCCTGCTGATGCAACTAACCCATACCCTCATCCCGGTTCTTCCCCTCCTACACCAAGCTAGTCTGGCCCCACCTCACCCTCCCTATGTAGATCCTGGGTCTCCCTCTCTTGGTTGCGTTCAAGCTACCTTGTGGACCATTCCAATGCTTCTACTCTTTTCCTCTAACACAAGAAAATCAACATCTCTTGCTGTGACACCATTGCCTCCAGCGAAGGCCTCATCGAGCTCTTCCGCTCCAACTTTCCAGTCCCCTTTTTTCAATGAGGAGCCGTACCTAACCTCTTCGAAAAAGCCATATACACACACCTAGTTCTAAATAAAACCCCTCCCCTTTCCAACTCTGACCGATTGCCACCTACAACCGCACCCCCTTCGGCACCATCATGGTAGTCTTGAATGCTTCGCCTGTACCCGAGAGCAGAGCCCCACCAATCGAGTCCACCACAACCCCTTGCTTCGAACAGGGTCACACCCATTATAGGACCCAGAGCCAAGCCTGGTACCCACCGTAGAGCCCTTCTTCGAACCCACATAAGTAATCGAATCACGCAAGGTGCTCGAGTCAGAAGCCTCTTACAAACCAAACAAACCCGAACCCACACCGGTAATTGGTTTAGGTGACATGCCTGAGCTCGATGGCTCCTTCAAACTCGCCTGAACCGGCCCCCTTATCGGGTTTGGAAGTTTATCCAAACTCGAAGTCGCCTCCGAGGATTTGAAGAGGACCACCTCTTGGAAGACTAAATCGCGCTAGGGTTTCTAGTGTTAACTTTGCTTAAAATATAGCTCCTTCCCGAAGAATCCGCCACTTCTAGATTTTGCTTTATGATCCCCCCACTGTTGACCGGAGCTTCATCGAGCAACACCAGCCACAAGGGCACAACATGCCGCCCAATCGATAGCTCCACATGCTGAGCTGATACCGACATGCTGCCCCTCAAGAGCTCCTCCACCTCCGACCCTTGACCAATCCTCATTCCCAAGCATCATATCTCTATAACCACCCCAACAGATCTCAAAGCTTCGCGAAGAGTCTCCAACCTCTAGCATTGCAGTGGGACCCCGGCGACCTTCAGTCTCTAGAGTTGCTCCAATTCTCTCGATGCTCCACCTAAGAATTGAGGTCTTCGCCAATGGATGGTGGCATTTTTTCGGCAGAAGACATCCATCGAGATCCACTAAGAACCTCCTGCACCCCTCTTGCTGAGAGACCCTGGGTGCATAACAAATCGATGGTGGTCTTTTTTGTAGCGGAAGATATCCATCGAGAGCACCACCAAGAACCTACTGCACCCCTCTTACTGAGAGACTGCAGATGCACATCAAATTTCCAAGCAACCAAATTACATCAATTGCGATCTCAGATCCCTTCACCACGCCCAATCATTCCCGCAACCTTCTCAAGTCTTCCACGCAACCAACGACAAAACGATTGAGCGGTTGTTCCAAAGAAACCTCCTTCGACAACCGCTCCAACATCAAAAGAATCCCCGTATGTGGCAGGGACTCGTTCGGTGTTCTCTTCTTTGCCCTCGTACCTCGCTCTTAGCAGTCTCACCTTCTGTGTATCAGGTTGGACAAAGTAGTTCTTGGATACATGATCAAGTGCACCTCATCAGAAGCATTACAATCCCACTGTGACCCCAATCTTTGCCCTTCGAATCCTCTTCTTCGGAATGCTCCAGGCTCCCTCCGTTGCCTCCTCCATTGCAACATCTTCCAGCTCTCTTCCTCCAGGCTTATACGACCCATCAGAACCTCCTTCGATATCAGTAGCTCTCTTCTCTCCGCTCTCGTTCTCGGTGGCCCTCTCATCTAGGCTCCTTCTCATCCTTTCTTATTTCTACTACTTTCGAAATAACTTTATCTTGAAGTCACCTTTTTTTCTATTCATTGTTTTTAACTATTTAATGACATTCCTAGGTTGAGACCCATATAACCGTCTTTCTGTCCATCTTCACCCATGCCTCAATAATAGCTAACTAGTAGGAACCCGTGCAAAAGCACTAGCAAAAATATGTTTATCAACAAGGTTGCGAAAGTCGGTAGTTGGTACTCAGTTGGCTGGGTCATTGACTAAGGATTAATCGACAGTCGGGCGACTAGTTGGATTTAGTCGGACTTTAATCGACATTGAATTTTATGAATATTTTAAATATATAACTCATTTTTATACATATATTTACATAGATTTTGTACATTTTTATACTATCATAATTAAATTAAAAAAGTAATCGAGTTTACGTAAAATATTAATCATATTATAATAACTTTGCTTATAAAAAATATCAAAACATAGAAAATATGGTATCTTCAAAATAAAAATTAGTCGACTAGTGTACCTAGTCGGTACTCGGCCGGCCACCCCCACTGACTAGACTAGTCAAACCTACTAGTCGGGCCAGTCAGGCGACTTTTACAACTCTGTTTATTAATGTGGAAACATGTAACTTAACGAGTTGACATCAATCAATTAATAAAAAGAAGAAAAAATAATGAATCATAGTTATTTGGGTTCGAATCCAGTTGAAATCCATAGAATTCCTGCATAAAAAATACTTTTTATGCAATTAATCTAGAGTAAAAGTTCATAAGTTCAATATTGCATCAAGAGAAAGTACTTAATAACATAATACAATAGTAATCATTAAATAGAATAAGTATGTGATTTTGTATGGAAGGCAATATTGTAATGTTTAATTTATAATAATTACAAATATCTGTAATGAAAATGAATTATGCAAAAGATGGTTTTTGTAAGCACGTTATCTAACTTGAGTTTCATGTGCAAGGCACCTGCCCTATCTGAGTCGCTATCACCATGTGGGCATTGACCTTCACTTATGTATCACTCGCAAGCCTGACCAACATATGCTTGGAGCATGTGGGCAGGTTCATCCAACCCGTCCGTGACTGATGTCATGCTCTCACTGCAAGTTGCTTCTCCACTATGAGGACCTTTAACCTTCCCTCCACTCTTTGTCCTCTCATGGGCTTTACCACGACACATCCTCATCCGAATTATATTGGTGAAGTTAATGAATAAATCTTATAAAGACATCTTGCATTATAATACATTAAGCAATATTATAACATGGAAAAAGAAGTTTATTACATTATCTCATCAAATCCATACACTATAAGCCACCCCATAAGTTAACAACGATAGCTGCAATGACAACTACAAAGAGCGACGGATCAAGAACAATGAAATATCCAAACATTACTCAAATTAACCAATTTTGAATGCAAATGCACATATTCCCCCATGGCAATGATGGTGTGAGGGTTCAAATCGAATAGCCACTCCACCACATCAAATGCATTGGTTGATGAAAAGCGTACATGGATATATTATTGTCAAATCAAACCCATTAATCGAAGTAAATGGAGCAAGGTGTGATCCAGTGTCAAACCATTCATATCACAATCTGTCATGTGCACATCAAAGATTAGGAAATCCTTATGTGTATCGACCGTAAGCAGTGGAAAAATGATGTGAGATTGAGGCACCAAAGGCACAAATGGCCTTGTGTGGTTTAGCGATGATTAGTAGAAATTTTTGGAAGATAGTAATGGATAAACATTGATATATGGGCAGTCGCTATAAATATAGCAACAGATATGACATTCGTCGCTTCTTTCTCTACGAATGTGGTTGACCAGGATGTGAGTCACGCAAAAGATGCTTGCTTGTAGCAAAGGTGTGGTCGAAGTGTGGTTGAGGCAAAGTTTTGCTAAGGAATTGGTAAGCTATGGAGATTTGTGGCAGGTCTCTGAACGAGGCATTTTTCTATTTGTTTAGTCTACTTTCTAAAATCTTTTCTTCTCTTTCTTGGAGGTATTAAAATGTCACAGTGCCTGGAATCTTTTTTTCACCATCTAACCGTAGCTTGAGACTCTCCCTCTTCTCCATGTCACGATCACGAGCTTGCGAATCGTGAATCAGTAAGCATATATGGACCAAATGTACAATAATCCCTAGAAGAACGTATTTATATTATTTGAAAGTAACATTACATCTTCACCTGCCTATTTCTCTTGTAGAGGTATTATTATGTCTTTGGACTTTTTATGTTTACATTTATTTCATCTGTCTTGTGTAATTTACCCATGGGCTTCTCTTTTATATAAGAAGGGTTCTTTGGAACATAATTCGATTATTTTTTCGAACATGATATCAGATCAGCGATCCTAGATCGGAGCTCTCATACCCCACCAAAACCCTAGCCCCACCACCAAGGCCACGTTGCCACCATCTTCTCCAGCGGTTGTTGCCGCCTTCGCCTCTCCAACGGCTGCTGCCATCGCATATTCGTTTGTGGTTGCTTCCTTAGCCATCATACCTCCTTCAAGCAGCTATTGCCGCATCTTCTTCCAAGTAGGTGTTGTATTTTGCAGCAGAGGTTGTTGATGGGATTGGTTGCATCCTAAGTCTACATATGCAACCACTTCCTCGCATGTTTGTGTAGACAAATCTTCTTTTGGTATACAAGTCCTAGTTTTTGCTCAATCCAGCAGTTTGTCAGAAGACAAGGTTGACATTCTCGCCACAACTGCTTTTCGAGGTCCGGTGTCGATAGTTAAGATGGATGGGACAAATTATGAGTTATGTACCATGCGGTTCATGAGCCTCATGCTGTCTACAAGTAAGAAACACATTCTTGCCAAGGAGGAGCCGACCGAGAAAATTGGAGTGAAGCCTCATGGGATGCGGGCGATGCTCATGCATGTGTTTGGTTATCCGGTACATTGGCTATAGAGATTGCCAATGATGTTTTACATCAGCCCACTGCCACTATAGATGTCTCTATGCGGCTTGTTTGAGAAGCTCCACAGTTTTATTCCTTTCACTACTACCCCTGAGCAGCAGAATGCGTACAAGAATGCCTTTATGATTGACGTATTTCTAGCAGCACATGATCTTAAGTATGATGCTTCTCGCTCACAAATACTTGCGGATGCTACTATTCCTCCCATGGAGGAGGCTTATCGTAGACTCAACATGATCATTGTCCCATTGTCTGTCTCTAACTAGACCTCTTATGCGATTGCCGCCTCCCATGTTAAGGGTGGCTCTTCTTAGTTTCATGGTCATAGACCTCGTGGTAGAGTTCGCATTCATCAGCCATGCACATATTATCACAGTCTAGGGCACTCAGAGGATACATGCTACTCCAAGCATGGCTTTCCCGCATCTGCCCGTGTAGCTGAGCAGGCCGAGCCCCCTGCTGCTCCTACATCTGAACAGAGGTTTGATGACTTGGTGGCTTGACTATGGGAGATTATGCCCCTCTGTCGGTTCTCATGCTTCCTCACCGGCTTCGGGAGGCCATTCAGATGTTGCAGTCTTTGCTTGTGCAAGTACCTCATGTAGCATATATGCTCTTACCGATTATTATAGAATTAATATTCCAGAATGTATTATGGATTCCGGGGCATCCCATCACATGTGTAGAGACATGAGTCAGTTTGCTGAGTACAACCAAATTCCCCCTAGCATATCACTTACCATAGCCGATGGGACTCATTCTCCAGTTGCAAGGCATGGGAGATCAGTTTGATGCCTTCGATGCATCTACAAAGTGATGCATGCTACTGATTTTTCTTTGAATTTATTGTCCACTAGTCAGACTACGAAGGATTTGCATTGTCGTGCTATTTTTGATCCATCTTCCCTTGTATTTCAAGACATTCTTATGGGAAGGGTGATTGGTTATGGCCATGAGCAAGACGACCTCTATCGACTGGTCTGTACTCCATATCTTGGTCTATCTTCTAATCCTACACGATCAATCTTCCCATTTATGTGGCACCTACGCTTTGGTCTCCTTCCTCTTCAGAAGATGTGCCACGTTCTTCCTCAAATCTTACCTTGCTCATCCTTCCAGTACGAGGCATGTCAGCTAGAAAAGCATTATTGGTATGCTTTTTTCTAGTCGTCAGGGTCAGAGTAGTAGCTCCCTTTCTAAGTTGATTCGTGTAGACATTTGGGGTTCGAGTCGTGTACCCGATCACCAGGGACACATATTTTATCTATTGATTGTAGATGATTTCTCGTTTATCATTGATTACGAAATAACTCTGAGGCTGGGAATGTGATAAAAATTTTTATCAATGAAGTAAAGAATATGTTTTCCTCGACAGTGAAATTTTGTGCGAACTGACAATGCATTAGAATTTTGTAACTCTCACAGTTCTCATTTCGTGGTATTGTTCATCAAACTTCATGTGGCTACATGTCTCAACAAAATGGTATTGCAGAACGTAAGCATCACCAATTACTTGACGCTACTTGAACCCTTCTCATTTAGTGTCATGCTCCACTTTTGTTCCGCGGTGATGCGGTTCTTACTACTTGTTATCTAGTGAATCATATGCCGTCATATGTACTGAGTGAGAAAATTCCTTTCTCACTTTCCTTTCTCGAGAAGGATTTGTTCTCACTCACCCCTCATGTATTTGGCTCAGTTGCCTTTGTACATCAGTTGCCTCCTGATCTTGACAAGCTCTCTCCTAGAGTTATCAAATGTGTTTTTGTTGGGTACTCCCGAATGCTGAAGGGATATAGATGCTATTATCCATTGTGCAGGAAATATTATGTCAATGATGATGTCACATTTTTCAAGTCAATGATGTATTTTTCCCCTACATGAGATATGTTGACTTCATCTGTGTAGCATCCGGTTTCCAATCAAACCCGAAGTCGTCCGATTTTGGGTCTAATGAACCCAAAAACGTTGTCGGTCAATACTAAACAACTTAAAACGATCAATTAATCGTGAATCAAAAGTTGTTCGGGAGAAATCGACCAAAAATCGGTCAATCCGTAACGCGCGCCGTGAAAAGCCGCGACGCAAATTCGGAAACCGCGAAACAAACCGAGACCGTCATTAGATCCGATTCGACGATACAAGACCAACGGAATCGACCGTTCGTCAATCGGAAGCCGTTTGATATTTTAAAATCGTAAAAATTAACCTCAAACCGAAATCCGTATCCGAAAATTTCGGGTATTCAAAACCCAATCGAAAGTATATCAATATGGTACTCATATTGACCGTCGTTCAGAGACGATCAAAACGAGATATTGTGCGTTGAAATCCGAGGTCCGATGCGCAATTACGGGCAAATTTAAGTTTTCTCAAATAAAGAGATTTTTGTAAAAAAAAAATTTAAAATTTAATTAAACTAAATTGTCACAGTAACAGACTCGTGTCTGTCTAATTCCAATTGAAAAAAAAAATATATACCAGCAGGAAAAAAAAAAGTAAGAAAGAGAAGTTAAAATATAATGGTGACATCAGCATGCCGATGTCAGCATGCCGATGTCAGCATGCTGATGTCACTGTTGTGGTAAAAAGAAAATATAAAAGTAAAAGAGAGGAAGGTTCCGCGAAGGAACCTCCCTTCTCTTTAATACCCTTAAACATCATCGTTAAAAGCCATCCTCTTCTTCCTAAATTCCAATTCCAGCACTGTAATCTCTCTCCATCTTTCCTCCCAAAATTCCCCTCTCATCTCTCGTGAATTCCCAAGTCTCCATCGAATAGAGATCCAGCTCTTCCTCGTATCTTCAAAATCTCTACAACAGCATTTGACCAGCAGCCATTCCTGTTCTTGCATGCTCTAATTTCAAGTTTAAGGTACATCCTCTAGCACCTTTGCTGCCATGCATGTACCATTCTGTCCTCCTCTTGCTATTATCTAAGTTATCCTACACATTTTGATCTCATGATTATTGATGTTCAGTTGATTTGGAAGCAAACTTTAGAAATTAAATGAATTAAATTATAGGAGATTGAAATTTATACATCCTTTGGTACAGTAAAATATTAAATGAGTTGACCGTGTAATATGTTGGTAGTACTATTATCAAGAAAGGGATTAAACCATTTTTTTTAGTTCTTGTAATTCTTGTTAGAAGTAAAGTTAGTTTCTGTTAGTTTTAACTTTAATGGACATGTTTGATATTACAAATTCCTATTCATTCTGACGTACTTGATGATGCAAGAGAAACTTAAGATAAAGTTATTTCACAAGTACTACTATATCTAAAATAAGTCAATTACATAATATTTATAATACTACTGCATTACATTACAACATCTCAAATCTTGATTTAAAACAAGATTAACAGAACCCTAAAACATTTTTTTCTGTTATTCATCCGATATTTTACTTTACCATAAATTAATTTTGTTAATCACTTTATGAGTTCCATCCGTAAACATTATTGATGGCTCACTGAATTTTCATAAATCACTACTCTGTAGTGCAAGTAATGATCATTTTCCCCCTAATCATACTATGGTCATATTGTAAAATCTATAGATGAAATACATAAATCACACTTAATTAGTTTCTTGTCGGAACAATCATTAGAATGATAATTAACCAGGGTTGACTGATACAATGGATTAGTTATTTCACACTTTTATACTTTCGTCAGTTTCATTAAGGAACTATAACCTCTAGAAATCATGTTTTCATTTTACTCGCTAACATTTTAATCGGAAGGTACCTACTTGTATTGCTTTTATAATATTACGATTTCCAGGTTCTGCCTTGACTACCCAAATAATATACCCAATAGGAAATTATAACTTTAGTATGTAACAGCAACTTTCATATTCATCACTTTCTTTTATCACTCAATCAAATTTACAAGTGTTCCCCTCTCATTCTTTTTATTCGCATCTTCAAGAACTAATACCTTGCAACAGATTTGATCACTCCGGTGTTATGGAAACACATATTAATGCTTGGTAAGGAAGGGTGTGAGCGGTTCATATTTTGGATCTATAATAGGGAGACCACCTGACCATAGAAAACTCACACTAACCATCGTTTGAAGTTTGATCTTATCGTAAGTTCTGTCAAGGTTCCTTTCTATACCAATCTAGACAAGATATACTTTGCAGCGAATGTTCCAAGGACTAATTAGCTTTATAAGATAATCCTTTTAGCATAATCTACTATCATTAGATCACCACTGATAAGAGGTATTGACAAAATGTCTAGATCTATAAGGTTCACCATAACTGAGATTAATGTAGTTGAGGATCTGGACACGTAATGGAGAATAAGTGATAATAATGATATTGAGCCGATCATGGTGATCTTTACCATGATCGTGCGAGGGCGCGGTGACCCTCAACTGGGCGGAGGAAAGGAAGCCCAGTTAGGACAGCGGCCGCGTAATGCGCGGGTCTAGGATTCCAGTCTTTTACACAGTTTTACGCGAGCTCGCAGTGTTTTTACGCCTCGTTGGGATCCAGACTTTAGACCAGTTCCGCTGACCCTGTTTTAGGATGCCCAGGCGGGGGATCCTGGTTTTTCAGCTTTACGTACGAGCTCGGTTGCCCGTACTAGTCGGGCTGTTTTTCTAGAGCGACTTTTCTAGGGAGTCACTCTCACCCGTCTCAGTGGCGTAGTTGGAGAATAGACCTATCCCTCTATTGGACCGCGCTTCCAATTAGAGGGCGAGACGGAAGAGCCATTTGTAGGCTTCTTCACCGCTTGAGTTACTTCGCCAACAGACATGGCGATTCTACATCTAGATCATCCATATCTGCATCTATACCATCTGGAATTGCATCTGAAACATTGGAATTAAGAATTTGAGAAGTTACGATCAAAAGTTAGGGTTAGTAGGAAATGACCATTCTCTCTACCCAATGATTTAAATAAATTAATAGATCTTTCCAATCATAACTTTTCCATTATCACTCAACAACGTGATCTATGAATCGATATGTGCTTACACTCAGATACTCATGAATACTCAAGTACTATAAAATATGTCACATGTGGGAAATGCCGGGGTATGGGACAAACATTTGAGATGCTTACAAGTAGCCTGAAAAACCTTCTTCATTGCAAAGTAGAAATAAAGTTTAATTTGAGTTGTTCTCGCCTCTCTACTTGCTTTCTTTTGTAAATAATAAATGCCTGTTATTTTATATAAGTTTTTGGGAGGTACCAGCAACCGCTGATGCCTTTTCTTTCCTAACATGTTTGGCAGGCAAACAGCCTGCAGCTCAGTAGCTATACATGCTTCCTGGAGACCGAGTTTATACCCGTCGGTATGAATTACTTTGTCTCAGTTTTTGTCCAGATAATGATGTAAATGTTATCTCTTTTGTATCACATTTTGGGATATATGTTGTAACATGGAATATGCTTGTACATGTTGTAAATGGATATGAATATTAATGAAAAGAATTTTGGTGCCATATTGTCTCTTTTACTTGTGGTCAGATATTGAGAATGAATGTCATAGAAAAAAAAAATTTTCCCTGTAATTTTGCGACTGGTGCGATTAAACATGAATGATATCTTGCGAATTGCGCGTAAACGGGTACCCGGATCCTGAGGGGTTCACAATCTGAGATGTCTACATACCTCCTCCTACCAGCCCATCACCACCTCCCGCTATGCCTCTTGCTCAACTTACACCACCTCCTCTTGTACCACCACCACTCACTACCCTTACTCCGTCCTTGCCATGTTTCTATACTTGTCGGTCAACTTCTGCTCATGGTCCTTGCCCGACTTCCAGCACACCTCAGGTTTATTCTGAATACATTGTTTCTACTGATGGATCTGGAGATGTGTCTGAGAAGGAACCTTTGCATGGCGTTGACATACAAATTGAGTAGACCCCCAATGATCTGGATGTACTTATTGCACTTCGTAAGCATAAGCGTACATGAGCATCGTATCCTCTCGCTTCCCATGTTTCTTTTGATCACATGGGAGGGGATTTTAGGAGGTTTGCAGTTGGTCTATCTATCGTGGAGATTCCAAAACTTACCTGGAGGCCATGAGAGATAGTAGGTGGCATCTTACTATAGAAGAGGAGATGGTCGCGCTACATTCACAGGCACCTGGAGCTTGGTCCTTGCTCCGTATGAAGCGTCTATTGTCAGTTGTAAGTGGGTGTTTACTGTCAAGCACTACACCGATGGAAGTATTGATCGTTACAAGGCCATATTAGTTGCACGTGGGTTTACTCAAACCTATGGGGTGGATTATCTAGGTAGATTCTCCCCGGTTACTGGCCACTCCACATTTTGAGTTTTCCTTGTTGCAGTTGTGGCATGCGATTGTCCTTTATTTCAGCTTGATGTCAAAAATGCATTTATGTATGGTGATCTCTAGGAAGAAGTCAACATGGAACAACCTCCGGGGTTTGTTATTGAGAGAGAGTGCCATCATGTTTATAGACTTCACAAGGCCATCTATGCAAACCTGATTTCAGAAGCTCTCGGACCTGATTGAGAAGCGGGGATTGAAGAGATCAAATGCATACCATTCGTTGTTTGTTCAGAGGATCCACATAGGTACAGTCGCTATTATAGTCTATGTTGATGATATCCTTGTTAGAGGAGATGATGTGCACGGGATCAAAAAGGCAAAAGAATTTCTTGGTCAACAGTTTGTTACTAAGGATCTTAGCGCTCTACGACACTTTCAGGGGGTTAGAGTTTGCCAGAAATCAGCAGGGCCTTGTGATGACCCAAAGAAAATATATTACAGATATTCTAGTTAAGACATGCATGATTGGGTGCCGATCTGCCACTACTCCCATGTATCCAAGCATTAGGCTATATGAAGATGATACAGAGGAGGTGGACATGAGAAGATACAAAGAATTGGTGGGAAAGATACTTTATGTTACCATCACTAGGCCAAACATCTCATTTGTTGTTAGTCTAGTCGGTTAGTTTATGGAGCAACCTAGACAGATACATATGGATGCAGTTCATACGATCTTGGTGTACTTGAAGTAATCTCCAGGATCGTCGTTCAGAAAAGGGATATCCCTCACTATCACAACTTGCGCAGATGCAACCTACGCATGATGTCCTAAGGACAGGAAGTCTACCTAAGGCTTTGTTGTATTTGTTGACGGCTCTTTAAAGTCATGGAAAAGCAAGAAGCAAACCGTGGTTGCTAGGTCTAGTGCTGAGTCAGAATATGGAGCTATGGCACAAGGGAACATATAGATGATATGAGTCTGAGCTGTTTTAGCTGACTTATATATCGATGTGCCACTTCTTATGCAACTGCAGTGTGATAATCATGCAACATTGTTCATTGCAAATAATCATGCTTTTCATGAGAGAAGTAAACATATTGAAGTGGATTGCCATTATAAACGGGACACGATTCAGAAAGGCTTTATTTCTACTTCCTATGTTATCTCAGAGGAACAAACTGCAGACATTTTCACCACGACCCTACTTAGAGGACTCTATCAGAAGTGTACATCCAAGCTGAGCATGATCGGCATCTACGCTCTATCTTGAGGGGGGTGTAGAGATATTATTATATCTTTGGACCTTTTTTTAGATTTACACTTATTTCTCTGTCTTATGTAATTTACCTATGGGCTTCTCCTCTATATAAGAGAGCTCTAGGGATCTTTGGAACACAATTCAATCGTTTTTCCCAACATTTCTACTCACATGATACCACTTCCTATGCAGTCAAATCACTCCCACACCACATCAAATATTCGAAGATCATATGCATAAAACACATAAATACGAAGACATCGGATATAACTGAATATCCATAGACATCATAAGTCATTGACGATAGTATATTCCAATGCAAACACAACAACAAATATATCCTTAGAACAAATATTCGTTGCCATATATTCCTTGGAACAAATATGCATAGATATTAGCATGCAACACGTATTGTATAGTATATGCTAAGATGCATTATGTAAGTCGAAGTACTATATTAGTATACATTATGTAAAAGTGTGCTTTAAACTCCTTTGACCTTGGATTTCCTAGTTAACTCAGCATAACCCTTGGAAAGGGGCCTATTATATGTCAAATAGTGTAAGAGTATGGGTTCTATGGTAATTATGATTATTACAAAGGTTATGGTGTAAGTCGATGTGATTCCTGATTTCATTGCATAAAAATCTCAACAAAATGGTTTGGATATTCATGCAAGGAGGATTATAATAGTAAATCTAATGTCTAAAAAAATCTTTATTTTTAGGGAAAATAGAGTCATGCAAGTTCGTAACTAGTGTTTTCGGAAAACATAATTCCACATATACGACAACATATATTTTAATTCCCAAGATAGTGTAGTTATATCACATCTTCAAAATACGCAATCTATAATACATTTACAAAATACGCCAATAATGTTATTTATAAATATGCTAGAACTTCGCATGAAATGGAGATTATATATCGCGTTTAAGAAATACGTTAGCAAAGATGTACACTTTTGATAACACATTTTGTAAATGCATTATTCATTAGACATTTGGAACTTACAAAAAAGGTTATATATATATAGGAAAAAATGGGGCTGCCCCCTGGGGAAGCCAACATGGCTTCCCCCACCCCATTTTCCGCAATTTTTTTTATTTTGTTGAAAAATATCGCCATATATATTCATCTCTATATCCCTCCTACATGTCATTCGAATTTCATTAGAAACAGAGATTTCTATGCCCTCCATCTAGAACAGGTAATTTTAACGATCTTAGAACTGCTGTAATCGTACATGTTCTAGATGGAGGGCATAGAAGTCTCTTTTTCTGACGAAATTTGAATGACATGTAGAATGGATATAGGGATGAATAAACATGGCAATATTTTTCAAAATAAATAAATAAATAATTTGACAAAAAGTGGGGCGGGGGCAACCCCATTAACCCCCCATATATATATATCACATTTAAAAAATGCGACATTGATAGCGCATTTTGAAAATGTGATATAACTACACTATCTAGGGAATTAAAATATATACTACTTTATCCGTGGAATTATGTTTCTGGAAACACTTGTTGGAAACTTCTCTCGAAAATAGAGAGTGAACATTTGTTCGCATTTACATTTATCTAATCCCCAATGAACTCGAGTTCAATTAATTTGATGTTCCTCTCTTAACCATACTATATATGCGCATATGATATTTTTGTTAATATATATTCATATATTGACTCAAAGAAAACTGTAAGCTCGACAATGTTAATGAAAGTGTCAACCTTTCGTAAGCAATCCGATGTAGTAACGATTCAACTAACGACAATACTAGTTGAATTTTTCATCTAATAATTCTTAGATTGACAACGATTAGCGCAAATTTCAACAGGAGATCGCAGTTTACTGATCATTACTAAAATTTCTTCGAGGAGATAGTCTTCCTCACCCCAGTAGTGAATTTAGCCAACTACCTCCACAACTCGGTGGAAGAACGATTTCTCCTCCCTCCGCCACCTCGCCTTCGACTCGTCGACCGCCATGAAATCCCCTATGGGGAGACCTCACCCCATCTCGCTATCCGCTGTGACCACTCCGCCGAATCTGCCTTGCTCTCTGCCAAGGCCGTCCCCTCCCTTCAAGACTCATCCGAGTGGACCCCCTTGCAGTTGCATGAGTCCCTCCTCTATTGTCGTTCCCCACTCCCTCTTCCTCCTCCATGAGCACCGCATGTCCACCCTCTGCAAGTGGCGCGTCCACCCCTCCCTCATGGCTGCTCTCCGTCGTGTCCCCAACTTCTACCTCAATACCTCCTGCTTCGAGAGCTCTATCATCCCTCTTTCCTCAGCACCTTTGCCACCCCCTCAGACACCTACTGCATCTGGAAGTGTGTTGCCTATGCACGTGCCGACACCTCCCTCACCGGCATCGGTGGCTGTGTTATGAATAACTTATCCTGCTAACATGTTAGGGTGGACGTAGGTATGTGGAAGTGATAGACATACGGGTTAAATGGCGAGAACCGTGAAGTTGGACGAATGGGGTACATGCGGGAATTATATTGGACGAAATGGTCTTGCTGAGGGCAATTCTGGAATGGTGCGTAGATGGTATGGACAAAAACGGAGTTTTTGACTTCAAAAGAAATAGTGGTCGGTGGCTTGACAACCTTTATATGGTAAAAAAATAGGTGAGTGCTTCATGTCGCTTTTCTTGTATTTAACATTTTGCATAAAACCTACTTTGCTATCAGTAAATTCAACCATGCCTTGCACACAGTCCACCACCCCCTGCTCAATTCCACTATGTGAGCCATGTGAGAATTGACACTGCTTAACTGCCTTGATATGAGCTAGACAGTTCTATTGATCGTGCCAATAAAATACTGATTTTTTCCCAAATCCAGAGTTTCAGCACCTTATTCTCTACCCTGACTCAGAACTAAGTTGATGTAGAGTCTTCAACAGGATCTACTCCTTTTTTATTTTTTGAATCATCTAAATTTTAGTATGATAAATGCATAACATAATGCATACCGCAATTGTTGTCTTTGGTGCTTAATATTTTAGTAATTGTTCAATCATATTTGTGTATGTGGTACATGTGCAAATTCCGAAATACTATTATATGTTGCGCAACTTTTATCTAGATTTTTTGTGTTTTGGTTTAGTATATGATAAAATAATTATTTTATACTTTATGTGTATTTATGCTCATTCTGAATTTTTATTGTCAGGGTATCTTGTATTATGCGATGTTATTCTTTCTCTAAAAAAGCCTTTTAAAAGATTATGATATATTTTTTTTCAAAACAAAATTATCAAGGTTGCCGAAGTCGGTGGTCGATACTCGATCGAACAGATCATTGACTAAGGACTAATCACCAATCGAGTGACTAATCATATTAGTCAGGGTTTAGTCGATTTTGAATTTTTTTAATTATTTTAAATATACAACAAAGCCTTTTCCCACATCAAGTAGTTAATTATTTTAAATATATAAATCAATTTTTTATGCATATATTCTTATATTTTTGCATGGATTTAAGCATCTTCCATATTGTAATACATTCATAAAAACATAATAAGAATATTATACCTAATCAAAAAATAAGATTAACATTAGCATTAACAATAGTGCAAACATTAGATTCTGCTTACAACATAAACTAAATATGCAACATGATAATATAAACTAAATACAACACATAAACATGAGAGACAAAGGAATAATATAAAACATAAGACATGGCACGTTATACTTAGTCACTAACTATTAGCCAACAATGAATACTAAGTTATATAAAATCAGAATAGACGAATCAATTAAAAAATGGTATTAAAAACTCTGACCAATTTAGCAGCTGCTCATGCCTAGTCAAGTCAGCTAGTCAGATGTTTTTTACATGCTTTAAAATTATAAAAAACAAAAACGTGTAGAAATTTAACCACTGGATTGATGTTGGTGCCACCTATATCATAGAACCCCATATCCACCACTGATTTTAATATACTTATGTATTCTTTACATTTGGATTGGAGGTAAGAGGTCATACCTTAAGTTAATACAATGCAAAGCCAAAGTGGTTACCTAATGCATGGTTAGCTGAACCTCCAAGCTTCTTAACTCCATCTAGGACTAATCTTGTTCGACTAGATTTCTTCAAGTTTAGTTCCTAATTCATCCTACCACCTTCAAGGATTATAGCTAGAAATGCCTCTGTTTTGGATCTACTTTAGATAGAAGCAGTTAGATTACCGATTAGTGGCATAACCTTGGTATTCTAGGCCAAAAGTTGATCCTTTATGAATATCAGCAACGACCAGCAGCAGCTTCCAGTATCTAACTCCGATTCCACTTGCCTTAATCTCCGATTGGTTGCTAGAGGCAGTACTACTTTCTCTCTCTCTGAGTGCCATTATCTCGTTTCGTCTTTAATTTGTTGGTGATTCGGATGGTATTAAAGGATGTTGGAATTGGTTTTTCCAGACCTACGTATCTCGAGAGGAGACGGTTCAAGAAGAGCAGATAATGTTGTAGAACTTCCTCAAGTGGTTAGCCAAGTATATTATGATTTATTGTTAAGGTAGAGTCATAGAAGTATATATCGCTATATATCGACGATATATCGTAAATATAGATATTGAGAGGCCAGGGGTATCGATATCAGGTTGCATATCCTTTTACAGGGATATCGATGATATATGACCGATATATCATATCGGCCAAAATTTATTGGATTCAGTACAAAAATTCCCGGATATAGATTGATGTCGTCGAAATTTTGCTGATATCTATATATTGATGAATAATACCCTTGTAAGCTTGATTTCACTACTTACTTTGCTACTCCTAGTATTAAAACACATCATGTTTTATATATGTTGTTTCAGGTGGGGGGCACTACCCTTGCACCCCTACAAGGGGGAGCAACCTAGGCCACCCAGCCTCCTCAGACTCGTTGACCGGGCAGTGAGACCTCCGTTTTTGTAGGGTATGGTGCCACAGGGAGGTGCATACAATGGTTCTTCAACTTGGAGGTGTCCAATCGATTTTAATTCATCTTCTTTCCTTTCGAAAATATTACGAGTTATGTCTCTTTAAAAAATGCTATTATGCTCTTTATTTGTTTGATTTCCAAAAAATAGTTCTAATCTTGGATGAAATCTATTTCCAATATCTATAGGTCAACAACCAACATTAATAATGATATGCTCGATATGACAGATATATACAATATAAGGGTCATAGATGATCAATATATGTGATATAAGTGTATATCTGGAAGTTATTTAGTGTTATAAGAATTTAGATGGACTACATTTCCAATATCCATAGGTTAGCAATCAACAGTAACAACGATATATTCGATATGATCGATATATGCGATATAAGAGTCATAGATGATCGACATGTATGATCTAAGAGTATATTTGTAAGTTATTTAATGTTCTAAGAACTTGGATTAACTCCATTTCTAATATCTATAGGTCAACAATTAACAATACTGGTTATATGTTAGATATGATCGATATGTGTGATATAAGGATCATAGATGAACTATATGTCTTATCTAAGTGTATATTTGTAAGTCATTTCATGTTATAAAAACTTGAATGAAATCCATTTCCAATACCTATAAGTCAGGAATCAACATTAACATGGATATGTTCGAAATGTCTAGTATGTTCGATATACAAGGTATAAATGGACGGATATGTGTGGTATACATGTGTATTTGTAGTTTATTTGTTGTTTTAATATCTTGGATGATTGGAAAGATGGAGCGACGCTCGTGGCGACCGAAGGTGCGTGGAGGGCGTAGCGGGGCTCGCGAGGTTGCCGACAGGCGGGGAGGAGGAGTCTCCATCGAGCAGGGGGTCAGCGAGGGTGCTTGGGAGAAGGTCTCGCATGCTAAGCCGGGGAAGCGGTGCTTCCGTTGTGGCGCGCGAGGTCACATTGCCTCTGCGTGCCATGCGCCACTGCGCTGCTTCCTCTGTGGCAATGTGGGACATCACATGTCATCTTGCTGGTCTTCTGCGGCGGTTAGTCGCGTCGGGAATCGCTTGGCCAGGCATCGTGTGGCCTCGCAGCGCCCGGGGTCGAGTGGACGTGCTGTTGGTTCGCATGGCGTCAGAGATTCTCGCTCTTTTGCGCAAGTTGTTGGTAACGGTGGTGCATCCAAGGGGGAGCTGGGCGGAGCACCCAAGGGGGAGTCGGGTGGTTATCCTGCACCTGTCGGGGGGGGGGGGGGTGAGCATGTTTTCTGCTCCGGTTTTGACGTGGGTAGTGGCTCGAAGATTCCGTCAGGCTCCGAGGCACCAGTGCATGGGAACTTGGAGGCGGATGCGGTGATGCGCGAGGAGTGGTTGTTTGAGGAGCTTGGAGGCGGGGATGTCGTTCGAGGGGAGCGAGTGCTTGAGGAGCAGGCGGTCGGGGTGGCAAGTCAGGGAGCGGGGTTGCTTGGAGTTCGGTCTCTGGCGGACGAGTATGCTGCTCCAGCGGAGCACCTCGCTGCTGTGGGTGTCCTGCTCAGGCCGGGTGTTTCATGGAATGCCATTCGTGCGACAACGTTGAGACTCCTGGGCGATGACTTCGTCGAGGATTTCGTCATCCTGGACGCGTCTCGTTGCTGTGTTCGTGGGCTCTCCCCGGTGCAACGGGAGAACCTCTTTAGTCTTTCTGGTGGTTCGGATGTCAAGTGGCGGTGGCTGCGGGTGGCGGATGGTGCGGCCTCCCTCTCGGAGGTATGTGTGGCGGAGGTTCGGGGGGTGCCATTCCTTTCCTGCACGGTGCATGCTCTCTCGAAGATGGTCGGTCGATGGGGGCAAGTTCTGGCAGTTCTGGACGACGGCCTTGCGCCAGGTGCCGATTGGACATGTGCGCGGATCCTTATTGAGTGCTCTCCACGGTTTATTGAGTCTATGGCTGGCAAGGTGCTCTTCGAGAGGCTGTTTCTGGGCTCCTGGTCCTTCAAGGTCGAACTCCTTCTATTGCCGTCAGCACCGGCGCCGGATCCTTCACCGTCTTCCTCGGCCTTGCGCGGTGGTGGATCGGTCTCTCGGTAAGGGGTGGACGGTTGGGCTTCTCCTCGCCACGTGTCATCCTTCAGGGATGTTTTCGAGGCGACGCTAGGGGAGGGCAACAGTTCGGGGGTGTCGGCTGAGGCCCCTGGGGACGCGCGTGCGTGTCATGGCAGCCGAGATTTGGTGGCTTTGGACTTTTTCGAGGTTGATACGACTCCCTCAACTCCTTCCCTTATGTCGGCGGACTCTTTGCATTCAGACTTCTCAAGGCACGTGTCAAGGCTCCCATTGCTTCCATCTCTCGGATCTGGTGCTATCTGTGCTTGGGCCACTTCTCGGGTTGTGCCCGACCCGGGTGTGGTTTCGGAGCCCCTTCTTTGGGCATCCGATTATTTCTGTCCTCAGCCCATCAATTCGGTGGCCTTCAATCCGATGGACCTTCTGGATGACTTGTATTCTCCCTCCATCTTGTTGCTGGCTACCTCATCTTCTTCCCAGGACGACTCTTCTGCCTCTTTGCCACTTGACGAGGGGGTGTCCTCTCCGCGGGGATCACCGGCTGGTGGCGGGACTCCTGGGGACGCTTTGGCTTCCTTCTCTGGTGGCGCTCCTGCTGATTTGCTTGCGGGGAATTCGCCTCCCTCTCGATTTGGTCGAAGCTACAGTCGAAGACGGTCTTCTCGCCTTGGAAATTCTTTCATTTCTTCTTCTCTGGTGTTGCGCGAGGTCGTGGCGGAGGCAGCCGGTCTAACACGGTTGGGGGGGGCGATCGCTGGGTGGATTTTGATGACTTCCTGCTGGGACGTTGTGCTATCGGGGCCCCTGTTGTTGTTAATGAAGATTTTGTCATGGAATGTGCGTGGTCTTGGAGACCTTCACCGTCGGCGCACATTGGGTGCGCGTCTCTTGGAATGGGATTGCGACATTGCTTTTATTCAAGAAACCAAATTGTCGGCGATGGATGTCGATCTGTGGCGGTCCTTCGGTGCTAGTCATATGGATGCTTTTCGCTCGTTGGATGCGATTGGCGCGGGCGGCAGAATTATTGTGGCTTGGCGTTCCTCGCGCTTCTCCTTCTCATCTATGCGGATTGGGCGGCACTCCCTCTCAGTGGTGTTGACATTGTCTGATTCTAATGCGTGCGCCGCTTTTACTTGTGTTTACACGCCTACTTCTCATATCACTCGCCGGGAACTTTGGGAGGATTTGCGGGAGGACGCTCTCGCTTTTGGGGACTTGCCTTGGCTTTTGGGAGGTGACTTCAATGTCACTTTGCTCTCGCAGGACCGCCCTCGTGGTCGCGGGGGTCATGATCCCGGCTCTGGTGATTTTATGGAGCTCATTCGTGACCTGGCTCTGGAGGGGCTCGTGCCTAATGATATCTCGTACACTTGGAGGACTAATACTTCCAGATCGCGGATCGATAGATTCTTGGCGAATATTCGCCTGATGGAGGTCTTTCCTTTATGCGTGGTGAGCTCTAGACCGTGGTCTTTCTCTGACCACAGCCCCATTATTTGGGATTCTGTGGATGATCATCGTCCTCATGGCCTCTTCCGATATGAGAGGTGTTGGCTTCTTGAGCCGGGTTTCAAGGATCTCGTGCGCAATCACTGGGTGTAGACCACTTATGCGGGCACTGCTGCTCGGCGCTTTGCTCATAAACTTTCTTCGCTCAGAAAGATGTTGGCTTCTTTTAAAAGGGACTCTCGTCAGGCACGTATTGCCGCTCGCAAGGAGGCGGACGATGTGATTTTGAGGTTCGACCTCCTTGAGAACGAGAGGGATTTGCTTCCGGGTTAGTTGGTCGCGCGTGCTGCGGCTGCTGAACAGGTAAGGGTGGAGGACCATAAGAGGTCGATCGAGTGGCGCCGGCGTTCGCGGTTGCGGTGGCTTAAGGAGGGGGATGCGAACACTGCTTTTTTCCACAGGGTTGCGAGCGGCCGACGGCGTGCCAATTCTATCTCTTCTATTATGGTCAATGGGGTTCTCATACAGGGGGAGAAGAAGATGGGTGAGGCTGTGGGGAATTATTTTAGGGGTGCGTTTGGGAGCCCTGCTCCGCGGAGGTGGAGATGGTCGGGGCGTAGGGCCTCCACTCTTTCAACGCCTGTTGCGGAGGCTCTTACACGTCCACTTTCTTTGGAGGACCTCAAGGGGGCTGTCTGGGATCTCAACTCCGATGCTGCTCCGGGTCCCGATGGTTTCCCCGTGTCTTTTTACCGGGACTTCTGGGACGTTGTCGCTGATGATGTTTTAGACGTGGCACGGGATTTCTGTGAGGGTAACCGTGGCTTTGATAAACTCAACAGGGCTCTTATTGTTCTTATTCCAAAGATGACGTTGGCCACTCGGATTGAGGATTTTCGGCCGATATCCATATCGAATGCGATTTACTTAATCATTGCTAAGACTCTGGCCAGGCGGCTCGCTCCCCTCCTCGACTCGCTCATCTCGCCTTCACAGGCCGCTTTTGTTCGCGGTAGGCAAATCACTGATTGCTATGCGATGGTGTCGGAGATTATTGAGGCGTGGCGCACAAATGGTACGAAGGGGATCTTATGGAAGATTGACTTTGCGAAGGCGTACGACACTCTCGATTGGCGGTTTCTGTGGTCGGTTCTTAAGAGGAGGGGGTTCCCTTCGATTTGGATTTCCTGGATGCGGCGATGTGTGACCACGGCTTCCCTTTCTGTTCTTCTCAATGGCCGCACGGCTGGGGGCTCCTTCCAACCTCGGAGGGGGGGTGCGACAGGGGTGTCCCCTTGCTCCCCTGCTATTTGTTTTGGCGGTTGACGTCTTGCCACACATGATTGATGGTGTGGTCGCGACCGGGCTTACTCGAGGGTGCTCCTTTGGCCATTACCATGTCCCAGTTATACAGTTTGCTGACGACACAATATGCTTCATTGAGGGTGGTACCTCCAACGTCTCGAGTATGGCTACTACACTACATTTATTCAGCGACTTATCGGGCCTCCAAATTAACGGGAATAAATCCAAGGTCGTTCCTTTCTTCATGTCTCCGGCGGAGGTTGGGGACTGCGCGAGGCTGTTGGGTTCTCCTCCTGGCGATCTCCCTTTCGATTATCTGGGTCTGCCTTTGACGGTGGGCCGTGCTCGCATTCGTGATTGGCGGGCGGTTGTGGAGAAGATGGAGGCTCGGTTGGCTGGGTTGCGTGCGGCTCTTCTGTCATGAGGCGGTCGGTTAGTTTTACTCAAATCCGTATTATCTTCCATCCCAATTTACTTCTTCTCTGTGCGTGGAATGCCAAAGGGGATCCGATCAAGGTTAGAGAAGTGTATGCGGGGATTCTTGTGGGGGAAGAAGGGGGGTGGGGGAAGGGGCGTGCACCTGGTGGGGTGGGATGAGGTCACGCGGCCTAAGCAGGAGGGGGGTTGGGAGTGAGGCGGTTGGAGGTGGTGAACGATGCCCTCTTGCTCAAATGGGCGGCGAGGGTTTGGGGCCGCGAGGAGAACTTCTTGTTAAATTGTTTGAGGGAGGCGGCGGGGATTGACATCGGCTCTGCTTCTCGGGGGGGTGTCCAGGGACGGCTTTCATCTTTTTGGCGTGGGGTGGTTGACGCCATTAACCGCAACAGATTTTTATTTACTCCTAAACTCGGTGATGGTAATTCGTTTCGCTTCTGGGCGGATGATTGGACAGGGAGGGGTGCCTTTCGGGACTTATACCCTCGGTTGTTCGCGCTGGTGATTGACAAAGACGCCACCGTCGCTTCTTGCTGGGGCGGTGGCTATTGGTGCCCTTTAATTACAGATAATTTATCGGACCAATGGTTGGAAGACTTCATCTCTCTCATGGCTGCTCTCGCAGACGCTCCCCGGCCTTCTATTGGTCGTGATCATTATGTTTGGAAGGATGACCCGTTCTCTACTCGAAAGGCGTACCAGGCTCTTATCCCCCACACTATCGGGGATGACGCTACCTTCTTGCGGGATTGTAGATTCTTTTGGGGTCTCAAGCTTTCTGAGCGTATTGGCATATTCCTCTGGCTGTTGCGGCGTGGTAGACTGTTAACTCACGACCGCTGTGCAATTATGTTTCCCAATGCCTCACATAACTGTGGCCTTGTGACTTGGAGACGGAAACTATTGGGCACCTTTTCTTTCACTGTGGCTGTGTTTGTGCCCTTTGGGACGACTTGGGCTGGCTTAACCTCTCCACCTTTGCTTCGTTCTGCGATAGCTTGGTCAGCTCTAGGGGCCGCCCTCGGGTGGATCTGCTGGAACCCATTGCGCGGCTATGGAGCATTTGGCTGGGAAGAAACGAAGCTCTTTTCGCTCGGCAGAGGCTCTACACGGAGAATATACGTATTTCGGCCTCGGGATTCCTTCTTGATTGGTCCTCTGGGTAGGATGATACTTTTGTAACGGGGGGTATCTCATCTTGGATACCATCCGTTTTTTGTTTTTTTGGACTGTTGTCCGTCCCTTCTCTCTTGTAAGTATTTCTCTAACTTCTATATTAATGCATTGGGGCGAGCACCGATGAGTGCCTCCCCCTTTTTTTAGCGTCAAAAAAATATCTTGGATGATCTTAATTTTTGAAAAACTGGCAAAAATATGCCATTTTGAGCCATTTCTGACATTTCCACCGATATTGGTGATATATCAGCGATATATCTCAACGCATCTATTGAAATTATTAAAAATATAGCTTTGGTGTTATTTTTCTAGTTCATTTCTTCATGTACTTTTCCTGCTATTTACCCAAGAGCTTTTCTCATATATAAGAGAACCCTGGGTCTTATGAATAATAAGAAATTCATTTTCTACAACATGGTATCGGAACAACGTTCCTAGATCGGGTTTTAGTATCATCCCCGCTAACCCTACCCTATACACCACCCCGGCCCCCAACCATCGTGCGTGCCGCCAACAACCTCTGTGCATGCCGCCAGCCAGCCTCAACGTGACACCGCCCATCCGTACCATGCCCTGCGCACCACGCTCGTGCACCCTACGCATATCTGCACCTGTGCGCATTTGTGCCTTGTACCTACACATCTGCGCCCTGTGCCCGCGCATCTGCGCCCTATGCCCCCAAGCCATGCATTTGTGCCCTGCGTGCATTTGTGCCAGTGCAGCCGTGTGCATCGTACATGCACCTTGCGTGCATCTTGCATGCATCTGTGTGAATATTACGTGCATCTGCATGCCCTTGCGGGCATCTTCCGTACATCCGCGTGCTTCAATGCGCATCGCTGCCCTTGGAGTCCCTAGCCTTCAACAATGAGATATGAGGATGGTTGTATGAGTCTACATATACAACCAATCCTCTATATGTGATTGTTGTATGACTCATTCATAACACTCTGCTCCTCAGTTTTGTTCCAGATATCGGTGTTCTTGCTAACATGTCAGAAATCAAGGGTGATGTTTTTTCATCGTCTGATGTCTTCAAGGGCCCAACTCCCATCATGAAGATGAATGAGACCAACTACGAGTTGTGGTCTATGCAGTTTTGCACCCTGGTGCAGTGCCATAACAAGGAGTACGTTCTGATGGATCCATAGTCGGAGGACAAGATTGGGGCTATTGTTTCTTGGAAGTAAGATGATGCATATGCCCGCATTTGGCTCTCCGGGATGCTCACCACGGAGATTGCTAATGATATTGTCAATCAACCCACCACAAAGGTTGTATGGGACATTCCAGCAGACACATATAGGCATACAAAGAATGAGAGTAAAATCCTACAGTTGCAGTATTTTTTCGACCAAGCAAAATGGTCGACCTCTTTATGCACACTTCTCAAATCTTAGAGGCATGTTTGAGCGTCTGCACAGCTTCATGCTTTTTACTACTAGCACTGAGCAACAACAAACATATAGGAATGCTACGATGATAGGAGTATTTCTGTCATCTCTTGACTCTGAGTACGATGCAACACGTACTCAACTACTTATGGGAGAGACGATACCTCCAATGGAGGAGGTTTATAAGAGGCTGAGTAGAATTACTACTTCATCTACTTTTGTGGCTCTGACTCCTTCTGTTATGGCAGTTTCTCGTGGCAGAGGGGGTACTTCACAGTTTCAAGGCCGAGGACCATGTGGTCGAGGAGGATGATTTGGTGATATTGTTTCCAGGATAAGAGAGATGATGACTACTCCTACCACTTCGATTGCAGGATCTTCAAATGTCGCACATGCTGCCGGAGCCTCTTTGAGTTCGTCGGGTATTGCTTTTGCACTTATGAGTAGTAGCAGTTCGGATTTGTCTGATTGGATCATGGACTCTGGAGCATCTCATCATATGTGTGGAGACCGAGCACAATTTACTTCCTACAGGTCTATTACTCTTGGTAGATCAGTTGTGATTGCTAATGGGGATCATCTACCCATTATTGGCCAGGGGGAGATTGTTCTTGCTCCCTCGATGTGTCTGCAGAATGTTTTACATGCTCCAGTATTTCAGATGAATCTTTTGTCTATTAGCCATATTACAAAAGATTGACATTGTCGTGCCATATTTGATCCATCCTCTTTTGTCTTTCAGGACATACTCACGGGAAGGGTGATTGGATGTGGCTGTGAACAGAGATGGCTTTATAGACTTGTTCAACCTCCGTGTGCTAGTGTTGCTACTATTCCTTCTGGATCTGTGTGTTCTTTCTTGTGGCATCTTCGATTTGGGCACCTTCCTCTACAGAAGCTGTGTTATGTTCTCCCACAGATCTTTACTCGTACTACCTTGGGGTGTGAGGCATGTCAGCTTGGGAAGCACCATCGTTCCTCTTTCCGAGTCATCTGATTCGTCACAATAGTCATCTGTTTGAGTTACTTTATTTTGACATATGGGATCCTAGTCGTGTTCCAGATCACCAGGGACATCGGTCTCATATGGTTGCTATAGATGATTTCTCTAGATTTTCTTGGGTTTTTCTGTTAAAAAATACGTCTGAGGTTGGTCTCATTATTAACTCTTTTCTTATTGAAATCAAGAATATTTTTCTGCTAATGTGAAATTTATTCGCACTGATAATGCCTTGGAATTCTCTAATTTACATTTATTTGCCTTTCTCAATTCCATTGGTGTTGCTCATCAGACCTCGTGTGCTTACACTTCCCAGCGGAATAGTGATGCTGAGCACAAACACCGTCATCTTTTGGATGTCGTGAGGACTATTTTGATTCATAGTCGAGCTCCTCATTCGTTTTGGGGTGATGCGGTTCTCACTGCCTGTTACTTAGTGAACTGCATGCCATCTACTGTCATTGGAGAAAAAGTCCCTTTCTTGACTGCTTTTCCCGAGAAGGACTTATTCTCCCTTACTCTCAGAGTGTTTGGACTTGTGGTTTTTGTCCACAATTTTACTCCAGGTCGTGACAAGCTCTCTCCTAGAGCTGTCAAATGTGTGTTCATTGGCTATTCTCGTACCCAAAAAGGGTGTAGATGTTTTGATCCTGTTGGGCGAAAATATTATATTAGTGTTGATGTCACATTTTTTGAGTCTATTATGTATTTTTCTCCAACATTTGACAGATTGTCGAATGCTGACTCTGGAGAGGATATCTTTGTTCCTTCACCTCCACCACCATCTCCTCCTGTTGAGTCTCAGTCACCTCCATCACCCCCATCTCCATCTACCATGACATAGTTCCTACCTCGGTTTTACATTTGCAGGTCTTCTACTCGTCCTTTTGTTCCTGTGCCTTCCTCGTCATCCAACACGCCCCAGGTATATAATGAACACATTGTGTCTACTGATGGCACTGGTTCTATACTTGATTTATAGGATTATACACAAGAGGTGCTGGTTTCGGAGAACAGAGAGGTTGATGACCTTGATATACCTATTATGTTGAGGAAACAGTATCGTAATTGTGCCACATATCCTTTGGTTGCGCATGTTTTTTCGGACCATCTTTCAGACAAGTACATGAGGTTTATTATGGGACTCTCAGCTGTTATTATTCTGCGCACATATCAGGAAGCCGTGCACGATAGCAGTTGGAGACTTGCCATGGAGGCGGAAATGGTCACTTTGCAGTCTCGTGGTACTTGGAGTGTAGTTTCACCTCCTCCAGGTGCATCGGTTGTTGGCGAAGCACCGAGCTGATGGTAGTGTGGATCGCTACAAGGCAAGGCTTGTAGCACGTGGATTCACCTAGACATAAGGGGTGGATTATAAGGATACCTTCTCTCCAGTAGCCAGACAATCGATGTTGCGAATTCTCCTATCAATTGATGTTTCACGAGAATGACCTCTTTACCAGCTTGATGTGAACAATGCATTTCTATGTGGAGATCTACAGGAGGTTTATATGCAGCATCCACCAGGGTTTGCTCTTGAGGAGGTCTCAGAAGGTGTATAGGCTCCATAACGCGATTTACGGCCTGAAGCAGAGTTCGGAAGCTTGGTACCAGATGCTTTCAGAGTTGATAGAGCATCAGGGATTTGCTCGATCCACTGTTGGATCACTCACTTTTTGTTCAGAGGACACAGAGAGGTACAATTGCTGTTCTTGTCTATGTTGATGATATTATTGTCAATGGTGATGATGAGCAAGGCATTCAGGTGGTCAAGGAGTTCCTAGGTTAGCAGTTTGTGGCCAATCATCTTGGCAATCTCAATTTCTCAGATACTTGGATTAGAGTTCGCCAAGAACCGACGAGGTCTTGTGGTGACTCAAAGGAAGTGTTTTACTGATCTTCTATCAGAGACAAGTATGACAGTATGCAAGCCTGCTACTACTCCTATGGATCCAAGTATGAGACTATATAATGAGGATACTGAGGAGATAGATAAGAGGAGATACATGGAGCTAGTTGGGAAGCTCCTATATGCTACCATCACCATGACAGATATATGCTTTGCTGTTAGCAAGGTGAGCCGGTTCATGGAGCAGCCCAAGAAGGTGCATATGGATGTTGTTTATAAAATTTTGGGATATCTGAAGTCCTCATCAGGTACTGGTCTCTTATTCAGCAGAGGCACGTCTCTTGACGTCACAACATGTGCAGATGCAGATTATGCTGGATGCCCTAGGGACAGGAGGTCCACTTCTGGGTTTCCTATATTCGTTGACAAATCACTTGTGTCATGGAAAAGTAAGAAGCAGACAATAATTGTTAGATCTAGTGCAGAGTCCGAGTACATGGCTCAGGGATGCACAGAGATGATGTGGGTCAGGACAGTTCTGACTGATCTTGCTGGTGATGTACCTCTTCCTATGCAACTTCTATGTGATAATCAGGCAGCACTTTTTATTGCAAATAATCTTGCATTCCATGAACATACAAAGCATATAGATGTGGATTGCCACTATACTAGAAACATAATTCAGAAGGGTCTAATATCTACCTCATGTTTCTATGGGAGACTAGACTGCTGATATATTCACCAAAGCACTTACTAGAGGCCCTTTCCAAAGATGCCCTTCCAAGCTGAGCATGATAGACATATATGCTCCAGCTTGTGGGGGAGTGTTGTGATTATTATATAACTTTGGTGTTATTTTTCTATTTCATTTCTTCATGTACTTTTCCTGCTATTTACCCAAGAGCTTTTCTCCTATATAAGAGAGCCCTATGGTCTTATGAATAACAAACAATTCATTTTCTACAACAATATCCTTTTCCGGACGGACCGATACGATATCGATATCGATATGGCCTTCCATGGGCAGAGTTAAAAAACCTATTTCCGATCATTTTAGTCCAAATAAGGAGCTTCCTACCTTTACTGCTAAATAGGTAAATTCAATGTGGTTATTTATAGGGTGTTTGATGAGATGCAAATTTGGCTTTTAAACTTCAAATTGCATTTTGTAAAGATAAACAAAGTAATTGTTGAAAGGATTTTTTTGGCCTTTTGGCATTGTAGAAGATGCATTGATCCATGCACTTAAAGTTGTACCTTGTTCTAATTATGTCCTTTTTTATTTCATAACGTTGTCTTTGCATTTGTATTTGTTTACTCTTTGTTTGATTTTCGGTGAGGTTCTTTTGGTCCCTTTTATAAGTTCTGTATCTTCAAACAATTTACTGCCAGAGTTAGACTTCATGAGTCTCGTTTCTTTCTATTGTTGTAGAACCTGAAACGAAGGGAGGAGGCGGCAGAGCGAGGTTCTGACGTTTTAACATCCTTTGTCGATTATGGTGGGTGGCTCTCACTCGAAAACTCATCTCAGTTGTTCTGTTGCAGCTGGAATTGTAATTGAGGAGAAGAATTGGCCGCCTTTTTTCCCCATAATTCACCATGACATTGCAAATGAAATTCCTATTCATCTACAACGATTACAGTATTTTGCATTTGCCTCTTTTCTAGGTACGTCTGTTAATGCCGTCTCTAAAATTCCCAATTCTTATATCATTTGAGTATTGATTTGGATTTATTAGTTTATTTCAAAATTTACAAAGGCTCTACAGGGCATGCACTTCGGTGAGCTATGATTTAGTCAATATGGCACGCAATAACATTATGACTCCATATGTAGATGTTCTTATGGTCATATACTTAGAGTATCCTATTGATTGTTCCTACAAAAATCAATACCAATGCCGACGTGCGATGCTGCAGAACATAGATATTTAACATGGAAAATTTCTAAAATTGTACTTAGAGGTATTTTGATTGTTTCTTAAGGAAGATTGCTTCATCTCTCTTAAGGGTCTAACAAAGAAATGTCGTGGGAATATTCATGCTGTAAAAAGTAGGTCATTCTCATAAGGACCTTGGAACGGGTTCTCTCTCATAGATACTGAAAACTCTACTCAACATTTCCAATTTCCCCTACACTTATCGAAAGATATAATCGACCAAGTTGGGAGAACAAAAGAAGATGAGGGGTCAAATAAGAAACAACTTTTCTTCTCTCTCTTTTTTTAAATTCTGATTTTTTTCACATGCCCTCTTTTTTCAATAGCCCCTCCAAGTTTTTTTAATATATGGGTTGTTTTACTCATTCATATTGGATTAAAACCGAGGATTTATATACAACAACAACAAAGCCTTTTTCCATGCCTCCATTTAGATTTATCTTGGGTCATTTTCGGACTTAAATCCAAATAACTAAGATTCCTTCGGATAGCCTCATTTCAACCCTTCTTGGGCCTTCCCTGCCCTCTTTTAGCTGACTCAACATCCCAAATCCTGCATCTTCTAATCGGTGCATCAGTCGACCTCGTTTACAAAAATAGAGGATTGATATAAACAAAAAAAACTAGGTTGCGAGCCCATTAAGAACTTCAATCCTCCTTTTCTTCCGAACTTTGACATTATTTTAATCTTTTTTATCATCTGATTTTTTGGACTATCAGCAATTTTCTTTGTTTTTTTGAATGTGGGTGTCCATTATTTTCCTTTCTCAATCATTCAACCAATCTTTTTTTGTTTGTTATCTCCCTTTTTTAACCATGTTTTTATGGTAAATATAATAGCATTTGCCTCTTTGGGTTTCCAAAGAAAACATGAAAGAGAAATGAGCCCTATGAATGGAGTTTTCAACACCATTTCATTTTTGGGATTTTTATCCCACGAATCTTAGAATCTTTGTAAGTTACTTATTCGACCTTATAACATTGTTGTTATCTCCTAGACCCCGTAAATTTGCTCTGTTTTACACCACATATCCTGTCATTATTTTGACACTTCTGGGGTTAACTTGCTTGCATTAAAGTTGAGTTAATCAAACCACAACAAATCCGATGATAGGTCTTCTTCCATTCGCTCTCCTGCCTGCTTCTCTCCCCCTTCTTCCTCTTTCTTTCCCTTCCATGTAACCCACCTACTTCTCCGATCCAAGGGCGACGGTCGAGCGATACGGGGGAGGTGGTTCAACCGGGGGGGGGGGGGGGGAGGAAGGCGATCAGACCTCTGGGAGGCACGTGGTGGGGGAGGGGGCAGACCTCTGGGTGGTGCACGAGGAGGATGGTCGAACCTTCAGGCGGTGTTCCGGGAGGAGGGGTCAAACCTTTGGGCAACACACGGGGAGGAGGGGTGGACCTCCGGGTGATGTGCAGAGAGGGTGGGCGGACTTTTGGGTGGTGCATGGGGAGTGGGTAGACCTTTGGGCATTTTGCGGTTAGGGGTGCAGGCCTCTAGGTTGAGTTTGCATGGAGGGTGTGTGGACCTCTGGGCAGCATGTAGGGAAGAGGGTCGAACCTCTGAGTGATGTATGAGGAGGGTCGGACCTTTGGGTGGCATGCGAGGAGGGCCAAACCTCTAGGCATGTGAGGAGGAAGTGGATGTGAGGATGAGGGGGAAAAGGAATGGATGCTATTTTTTTATAAATTTAATAAATAAAGTGGGTAATACGTACATTTTTAACGGAATCCGATTAAGTTTATTGGTTTTTTTATGACCAAAAAAGGGGGAAGCACGTAATGGTGTTCGCCCCAAAATTATATTAAATAACTAGATAATAACAACAGCCTCAATCAGACCAAAAGCCACTCCTCAACAAGACCCCCCGACTGGATACATACATTCTCTCGATAAAACCTCTGACCCGAGAGTAGCAGGGCATTCCTAGCCAACCAGATAAACCACAACAGTGACATCGGGCAGAGTAGCTCCCTCCTCAAACGCTTTCTGATCGTCCGTACAGAGACCCAAAAAAGAGTCGAAGCTCCTCACACAAACCTAGTCCAAACTGACTTCCTCCCACAAAGCTATCGTACGCGGACAAAGGAAAAAATGATGCTCCATTGATTCAATTCCATTCTCGCAAAGAGGACACCTGTTAGAAACCGTCCCAAAGAATCTGGCACGGCGATCTCTCATCATCAGCTTTTCCGTCTACAAAACCAATATTCTCAGGGACAAGAAGCCCCAGATAAAGTTGCAATCCCTAATCAAATCTTTCGACTGTGTGGGAGGCGGCCTACATATTACCCCGTAAGCCTTCCTAACTAAAAAAGAGCTCCCCCTCCACACTTAATGGTCCCGACCCTCCGCAGGGCCCCCATAAACTGATAGGGAGTCAATTAAAAGAAGAAACTCCTCCAAGCGCTGGTCTGAAAAGCTAGCGCAAAACAATGGCATCCAATTTCTGTCACTCCAACAGCAAGCAACATGCACCTCACCTTCAGCCGCCAAAGCGTACAGTTGCGGAAAGCGTTCATCCAGCGACCCCCCACCCGTCCAGTCATCCGTCCAAAGACGCAAAGCATTCGCCATTGCCCTGAACATGCCGAAAGAGTTCATGAAACTGAGGTAGGACTATCTGAATTCCCTTCCAGAACGGTGAAGGCTGAACCCCACAAGTGATTCTCGTCGGAGATGTGCAAGTGAAGGCGTAGATCCTGTGCACCAGATTAAAACATATATCCTTGCTACTCCCTCATAGTCTGCTTACCCATTTCAACAACAAGGCTTCATTTATAGCTTCAATATGTCTGACTCCGAGACCACCCTCAGCCTTGGGAAGAGTGATAGTATCCCAATCCACTATGTGCATCCCATTAAATGGATGAGAGTTAACCACAAGATCTGCTATATAAGGGTTAGCAGCTTTACGAGGTTGAGAGGATAATAACGATGTTTAAAGAGCCAATCAGGTAATTTACAAAGATTCTAAGGTTCGTAGGATAAAAATCATGTCTTCTCTTTGCTGGATTGTGCCTGTGAAACCATATAAAAGATAACAACATGGGTTGTACCCACTACTGTCGTACTTGTTGAGATATTTGTATCTCTTAGTACTTTATTTTATTTTACATAATTCTTATGTCTATCTTATATAATTTTCTATAGAGCTTTTCTCTATATAAGAGAGCTCTCGGGCTACCATGAATAAACAATTCGATTCCACATCTTTCCACATAGTATTAGAGCGATGGTCCTAGGCTGGAGCCTGTTCCCTAGCTATCCCATCCCACCAAAACCCTAACGCGACCCTCACCTCGCGGCCGCGATCTTTGGGCAGAGCAGCAACAGCCTACCGTCGAAGCAGCCAAGCGACTGTCGTCGTCGTCGTCGCCTGAAGCGGGATTAGAAGCAACAACAACAGCCTCACTATTGCCTCCACCGTCACCACAACCTAGGGTTACGCCACCGATATAGCCAACAACCCTAGCCACTTGTTGTTCCTCGTTTGACATCTTCCAAGGTCTAAAAATCACTCTAAACAAGCGATTTGATTCATGTTCAGTCTAATTTTTGGGTTTCTATGGTGTAATTTGATCATCTAAAATCACCCAAGTTATCCAGAGAGGCCTCTAACAGCTGGAAGGGGTTGTGGTATGAGTTGTTAGAGAATGTAATAAGTGGGTGATTGGATCTCACCAAGATCCAATTACCGCACTCATGTTTAGTCCAACATGGATGAGCGGTGGGACTCCGTCTACCTGAGGGGCTATATAAAGAGCCCCTCACCCCATGTACTCATTAAGAATTCTAATAGAATATCCATCCCCTTTAAGGGCTTCTCTCGTGGTTTCATCCCGCTCCTTAGAGAGTAGAGTTCTACGTTAAATCCTTGTTCTTTATGTTTTTCTTTCTTGTTTTATCAATTCCGCTTCCGCTTCTCAGATTTCAACATGGTATCAGAGCGGGTTCGATTCTTGAGGAATTATTTTCATTAGTTTTATTGGAGATACAATTGTTGATTGTTCTTATTGGTTCAAGTTTTGTAAGTTCTAGGATTTCTATTGAAACCCTAATTTCTGGAGTTCTTTTCGCTGCAATCCTTCACATCCATGGATCCATGCATGATGCAGCCACGCTACTCCCTGCAAAGCCCTCGATGCATGTTCTGCATCCAGGTCTCTCAAGGCCACATCTCCAACCGTGGCTTCTTCAGCCGCTCAAAGATGGTGCGCACCATGCGGCACCAGGCTGTGTCCCATCTCCAAGGGTTGCTCCATCTTCTGTCGGAGCCCCATCTACATGTTGCCCTCCATGTTGTGCCTCACGTAGATCGAATGGCGGTGCCGCTTCATGCGGCGCAAGGGCTCCAAGCGGCAAGCCCGGTATCGTCGAGCTCCCATGGTGGAGCCCTCCCGTGATCCCAGAGCCACGTCAATCCTCCATGGGCGGAGGTTTCCCCTGTGGTTCCGCCTATCACAACAGGTGACATAGCCTTCTTGCTCCTCCAGGAGGTGGAACCTCCAAGCTCTAGGTGTTGCGCTGCTATCTCCAACGCGCAGGAGGTGTGCACTCCAGCACTGGCGACATCTCCAACTTGTGAAGCAACTCCCTTCATCGGGCTATGATCCTTCAGAAGCGAGATCTCCTTCAGATCCAAGCGACAACATGGTCGCACTCCCTCATCGTGGCGCATCGCTAGGCGCATTTCCAAGCCCTTCTCTTTGTCGTGCATCGCCTCCTGAAGCCTCATCCCCTCATGCATCATCCTTTGTTCGCCGCACTGTTGCTCGTCCTCCTGGCAGCTACAGGCGGCGCAACTGCCCCATCGAGGGGCGACAGGAGAAGTCCCCATTGGGGGCGGTGCTAGATTGAAAAAGGGTTCCCAGTTGGGACCCCTAAATAAATCCCCGAGGCTGGTATTTTAAACAAAAAATTCTTTTTCTCCATTGTAAAATCCTAGTTGGGGTCGCAGCCTATTACGCCCAAGTGGGCAGAAATATTAAAGAAAAATGTGTAAAAAAGGAGAGAGTTTCGATTTTCAAGATTTAAAAAAGAGAGATCTAGGGGCCGAGTTAAAAAAGAATTTCTTTTGAAAAAATGAGCATACAAAAAAATAGGAGAAAAGATGTACGTAATTAAAAAAAAGAAGAAAGAAAAGAAAAAATTTGCAAAAAAAAAACAAAAGAAAAAGGAATGTCCGGGTGGGAGATGATCTGTCTCGGATCCATGAGGATGGGAAGAGAGCGGGGTAAGGGCTCCTTTGGCGAGTAGGTTGAGGGCTCCTATGACGATCCTAATGGCCAAGGAGCATGGGTGGAGGTTTTTGCGAGAAGGGGTTCTCGCCGCAGGCAGGCCTTGAAGGCTGATCGCCAACGACCATTCGTAAATCCTTTCGGCGGGGGGTTGTTTTCGTTGTGGCTTGTCGGAGCATTGGTCTCATCAATGTCGCAAACCAGTCTAGTGTTTCCGTTGCCGTTGTTTCGCGCACACTGCCAGATTGTGCCCTATGACGCGGAGGGTCGAGCAGGGCTTCGTGATGCTGATCAGTGAGGGAGGAGGGCCAGGTACTCTGTTCACGGGTTCCTCTGATGTGGGGGCGATCTCCACGGCTTGTTTTCATGGAGATGTCGTGTAGGTGAGCCCTTGGCGTATGGAGGCAAGAGGGCTTACCAGAGCATAGGCGAGAGAGTTGTTGTGGTGGTCTAGGAAGAGGGGTCGTTGCTGCAGTGGCCGTGGGTGCGGGCACAAGATGGCAAGTTGGAACCAAAGCTGTCGAACCGGATTCGAGTTAAGGGCTTCCCTTTTGTTACGAGGGGGCTATCGAAGGTTTGGGGGTTACGCAGAATTGCGGTGGTGGTTGGAGTCGAGAGCACGATTTGTTGCCCAGGCGAGACACTAGACCCCATACTTCTGGTCCGGGAACTCGGCCCCGACATGTTGGGTTGCTGGGAGATCTTCTCAAAAGGGAGGAAGCTGATATTGGAGCTAGCCTCAGCAGGGCTCGACCCACAAACCCGTAGCTTGGAACTCCCGGGCGCAGAGGCGGTGGAGGGCCCAACGATGGTGGCCGACACGTCGTGTGAGGTGGCGCAGCAGTTGAAAGATGGTTCGGCGAGCTTCTCGGAGCAGATCCCTCGTCTTCCACAAGGGATTCAATTTGGCGCGATTTTCGTGGATCATTTCTCGAGGCCCGTGGCGATCGATATTTAAGTTGTTCTTTCAGATGTGGGTGGCTTGGGAGGCGTCCATCTCACAACAACACACACTAAGACCAGCGACAGTTAGTAGAGGTACAACAACCTCATTTTGATGATCCACTTGAGGAGATACCAGGGCATGGAGCAGAGGAGGATGCATACTTTGACAGGGAGCAAGTCCCTATTGACTTTGCAGATGAGAGTGCACACGAGTACTCTACCATTCACAGGCACCAATCGGTCTTCACTTCTTACCAACGGGCCAATGTGCCCATGTTCGAGGGCACCAGTACGTCAGATATTGCTGAGCAGTGGTTCAAGATGGTACTAAAGGTACTAAGGATGATACGCGTGTCACGAGACACGTGGCTATCTTTCATGGAGTATTCATTGACAGACTTTGTCGAGAGGTGGTGGGATGCAGTTGTATCTGAGTTGGGCCGCAAGCCTACATGGGACGATTTTGAGACTCAATTCAGAGCCCACATCTTTTCTGCGAAGTGGAAGGGGTCCCAACGCTGACTGTTTGCAGAGCTTCGACAGGGATGGATGACATCCAGAGATTACTTTGTCCGATACACGGAGTTGTCACGACATACACCTACAACTGACACATTTCCAAAGGAAAATCTGGAGAAGTTCATCAGAGGCATGAGGGAGGAGGTACTTGAGAAGTTGGCCGAATTGCACATCACTTCCATCTCCGAGGCTACTGATGCAGTGGAGAAGTTTGAGGACATCGAGAGAGACGATTCGAGAGTTCGTCTAGAGCAGCACATAGACCACAACTATCTTTTAGGCCGATTCGTTGACCATTTCAGCAGCAGAGGTCAACCAGACCGTTCCGACCTACAGGTTCATCATTCTCAGGCAGTGCTCGCTCATCTCCATCGACTACTGTTATAAAATATGAAGAATGCGGAAGCGATTGATAAACAAAGCATAAACAAGAAAGATGGAACATGGAACACCATGATTTTACGTGGAATCCTACTCCGTGAGGATCGGGATGAAACCACGGGAGAAGCCCTCAAAGGTTCATATGCTTCATTGCTTTTCTCAATGGATACAGGATGTTTGGGGCTCCTTATATAGCCTTCCCAGAGCCTCCAAGTCCCACCACTAGACGATGTGAGACTAAACACATGAATGGGGTAAATGGATCTTCCTCAGGATCCATTTACCGTGCTACAACTCATGACGCATACAACAAATACTCCAACACTCCCCCTCAAGCTGGAGCATGCAATGCTCAGCTTGGACAAACAGAAATAAACTCAACTTAACGTTAAATGACACTACGGACAATATCAATCCAATGCGCACATTGTTGTAGTTGAGGACGTTGCTTCTCATGCCGTGCAGGTGAGGAAGACGAACGGGCTGGTGTGTGAGTCTTCTGAATCTCCTCGTCGGAGAGCATGCGCTCTGAACTGCGCCTGTCAGAGTCGCTGCAACTGGAAATGAGTCTCCTCGTCGAAGTACTCTGGCCCGCCACAATAATGTGGACAACTGCTCCATCTCTGAAAAGGGCCAAACTGAATAAGGTTTGTGGTTGTGCAATCCTCGTCGGAGTCCACGGTCGCTGAAGAATGGAGCCTGAAATAAGTCTCCTCGTAGGAGAACTGGGTCTCTCCCATCTGGTTCAGAGAATGGTGCACTGCTCTGGTGTACCTATGATACCACATGAAAACCCTTGCCGACATGGCATAGGGAATAGTCCTCTACTCTGAAGTCCCTATGGCTCATATGAAAACTCTGGCTAAAAATATTTGAAAAGATGGGGACCTCGAAAGAAGATGGCAAACATGTACTTATCTGAAAATGACCGCAAACATATGCATGTCTGAAATTGAGTCTCTCTCTGGAGAACTCGAAAAATGGGCCTCAACATGGAGTGCCTAGAACTTGGACTTTGACCAATCTATCGAGTCTGAACAACTGCGCATCAAAATGGGACTCAGAATCTAAACGTCGAGTCTGGATCTTGCACATGGAGAATCTTCATCTGAAAACTGTAGAATATGAATTCTGACTTGGTCTGTAATACGGAGTTTGGAAAAATCCGGATCTGACTCGGACCTATAACTCTACATATACTCCCCCTTTCTCCCATACTTGTCGAAAAACATGGACCTCGACAAAGTTGGGAGAAGACAACAATGATGGAGAAAATAAAACATGAAACATGCGGCTTTCATTCATTTTTTTATGGGATATTTACCCGGCAGACCCTATAATCTTTGCAAATTACCTCTACGACCTTTGAAACATCCTAATTCCTCCCTCAACCCCGTAAACTTGCACCATCTTACCCCACGAATCCTACCGTTAAACTGACACATCTAGAGTTAACTTCCTTGGTTAAAAATGAGTTAATCTAACCAATCCAAGATCGGACGGCTAGAATTAATCAAGAGAAGTCATCCCTCCTCTAACAGCTTCCACGGGCTGAGGGGAGGTTGGCGGTGGGCCGGGTCGGGTTCCACCAAGGGCTGGAGGGGAGGAGGTTGTCGGGGCTGGAGAAGGGGGAGGGGCTTCGGGCGGCGACCGGAGGGCAGGGGGGGTCAAATCAGCAGGGGGAGGCGCCGGAGGTGGGGGGCTTCTTCAACCAAGCGAGGCGGCTCCGAGCTGGGGGGGGGGGCTCCTGGTATCCGTCATCGCGCAGTCGGTGGGGAGGGGCCTTTGAGCTTGGGCGGTGGGCAGGGAACGGGGATCCGAGCACGCGTTGGGGAGGGGGGGTTGGCTTCGAGATGGAGGAGGCGTCCGAGCGCGCACACGGGGGGGGGGGGGGGGGCTGTGGGTAGAGGATTCGAGATGGTGGAGGCGGTGGGTAGTGGCTCCGAGTGCGCACGCAGGGAGGGGAGGCTTTAAGCTGAAGCGGAGGGCAGGGGAGGGGCTCCGATCGCGGGAGGGAAGGGGGGGCTACAAGATGGGGCAGGGTAGGGGTTCCGAGCGTGGGGGGGAGGGGGGGGTCTCGCGAGGGCCGGGGGAGCAGGGGCTTCGAGCTGGGCAGGGGAGGGGCTCCAATCGGGGGGCTGGGGGTGCTCGAGGCGGTCGGTGGGAGGGGGGGCTTCGGGAGGGGAGGGGGTTCGTGCGGCTGGGGAAGGAGGGCTTCGGGCGGCAGGGGGGGGGGTTCGGGCTGGGGGAGGCGGTGGCCGGGGGTGCTTAGAGCAGGGGAGGCAGCAGAGGAGGGGGGGCTCGAGAAGGTGAGGCGGCGGGTAGGGGAGGTGCTTCAGGCGGCGCAGCTGCAGCTTCGGGCGATGCAGCGGGGGTCGGGGCTTCGCGGAGGACGACGAGGATGGTGAGGGGTGGGAAACAGATACCAAGAGGAGGGAGAAGGGGAATGACATTGAATGTAAATTTGACAAATAAAATGGGTATAATGTAAAACCCTATAACGGAATCCGGTTAGTTTTAACGGTAAATGGATGGGGGTTAACCAGAGGGTCTGTAGGATAAGGGTTAGCAAGTTTACGGGATTGAGGGAGGAATTAGGATGTTTCAAAGATCGTAGAGGTAATTTGCAAAGATTATAGGGTCTGCCAGGTAAAAATCCCTTTTTTATATGCCGCCACATTTTTTCAACTTTTCATCATCAATTTTTTTTCTCGAAATGCGTGCGTCTCTTTTTTTCATCATTTTTCATTTCTTTTAGCCGTATTTATTTATTTAAAAGCGGTTGTAATCATTTTTTTTGGCTTTTGCAAAAAAAAATAATTGCGTACGACTTTTCTTATGTACGCATCTCCTTTTTTCTTTTTTTTAAATACTCGGCCCACCTGAGCCCAAAATCACGCAACAACCCAACAAGACTTTCTTTTTCTCTTCCCCTCTTTTTTTAACATCATGCGGTATTTCCCTTTTTTTTAACACTATACGGCCCTGATGGGCCCAAAGATAATGCAATCCCCCTTATTAGGGTTCCCACGAGGAATCCTTCACAAAATATGTGATGCCACCATCGAGGCTTCATTTAGAAGCACCGCCAATGAGAGGAGAACGCGGGAATCGCGCCGCCTCCAGGGGGAGGTCGATCGGAGGGAGCCGCTAGCTGGGATTTGCAGGAGAGGAGTGCATCGCCATCGCCCCTGGGTGCGCCGCCTCGCGAAGGGAGAGGGGGTCGGTCGCCTGCGTCGCCTGCTGAGTTACTCGAAGAGGGATGCGAGGGAAGGAGCTCCGCCTGGACGGTTCGCACGAGGGTTGGATCGTGCCGTCTGCGCGCTTTGGAGGAGAGAGGCGGCATGTAGGCTGAGTCATCGTCTCCACCCGGGGTTGTGCATGGAGCGCCGCCTGCACCTATGCGCGCGAAGGGGACCGGGTTGCGCCGCCTGCGCCTACAACTGGAGGGGTGCGCGCCTGATGCATGAGAGCATGACTTGCGGCCTGTTCCTGGAGGTTGCTCGATCGCTTGGAGGCTGACGGAGATGCGACGTGGGTCTGGTAGGAGGCGCACAGGAGGTGACGCTGACTAGATCGAAAGCCGCAGATGCAGGGATCCCGCGCATAGAGGATCGCCCGAGAGAGCGAACGGACCCCAGTAGGGGTCTCCAGAGATTCCAACCACAGAGTCTTCACGAAATCTCCAGAAAAAAAATTCAAGAAGATTGCAAAATTAGGATTGTACCGAGGGCTATTCAAAACCTAGATCTGTGCTTGCATCGAAACAAAACATGATTCCAGTGGTTGAACCATGATAATCTCGAATCTCGAACAATAAAAACAAAATAGAATCCATGAGAATCGACCCGCTCTGATACCATGTTATAAAATATGAAGAATGCGGAAGCGATTGATAAACAAAGCATAAACAAGAAAGATAGAACATGGAACACCATGATTTTACGTGGAACCCTACTCCGTGAGGAGCGGGATGAAACCACGGGAGAACCCCTCAAAGGGGCATATGCTTCATTGCTTTTCTCAATGGATATAGGAGGTCTGGGGCTTCTTATATAGCCTTCCCAGAGCCTCCAAGTCCCACCACTAGATGATGTGGGACTAAACACATGGATGGGGTAAATGGGTCTTCTCCTGGATCCATTTACCCTGCTACAACTCATGACGCATACAACAAATACTCCAACAACTATTTTAGGAGGTGCACTAGCTGGACGTGCCACAGATTCTGCTCGACCATCTGGGTCATAGCGAGCAGATAGATCCTCAGCAGGACCGGCTCAGAGCACATACACGACCACTCCACCTACCCAGCCAGTTCAATGCCACTTGTGCCATGACTCATGAGTGGGGACATTACCGGCATCGGTGTCCCAGAGATCTGGTTAGCCTCAGCCACAACCTTCACAGTCACAGCCTCATGCACAACGTTCAGGGAGTTTCCGAAGCAGGAACTCCAACTTCAGGCGACAACAGTAGAGACAGACGCAGAGTATGGCAGGATCCAGTACCGCACCAGCTAGGCAGGGTCAGTTACATGCAATTACTGAGGAGCAAGCTTGTTCAGCAGCTACTGTGGTGAAAGGTATAGTCTCAGTCTTGGGCCAACCTTTCTATGTTTTATTTGATTCTGGTGCGACACATTCTTTTCTTGCTTCGAGGCTACTAGCTTCTTTAGGTAGAGTTGCAGAGACTCTATCTTCTCCATATCACATTCGAGGGCCAGGTGGCCAGTTGTTTATTATTTCCCTGATAGTCCGACACTTGCTAGTACTGATTGGTGGTCATGAGATGATTGTAGATTGTCTACTCCTACAACTTGATGAGTTCGACTTGATTTTGGGCAATGATTAGTTATCCGCTCATCATGCACTTGTGGGTTGTTTTAGGAAGATAGCTGTCTTCAGAATTCTAGATTTACTCGAGTTCACTTTTGAGGGTACTTTACATGACTTTAAAATGGAGTACATTTCAGTGTTGCGAGCTCAGCGACTAGTTGATCAGGGTTGCGATTACTATCTAGTATTTGTTCGAGAGGTATATGATCATGAGCTGATGGCACAGGATATCCGTGTAGTATCTGACTACCCAGATGTGTCTCCTGATGAGCTACCGGGACTCCTGAGAGATAGATCGAGTTAGAGATTACCTTGCTACTAGATACACAACCGATCTCGATGGCACCATATTGCATGACACCAGCTGAGTTGAGAGAGCTGAAGGTGCAGTTGGAGTTACTTGATTTGGGATTTGTGAGACCGAGCACTTCACCTTGGGGTGCTCCGGTTTTATTTGTCAAGAAGGATGGATCCATGAGATTATGCATCAATTACAAGCAGTTGAACAAGAGAACGGTGAAGAACCATTATCCATTACCGTATATCGATGATTTGTTCGACCAGCTCCATGGATCTTCGGTGTTCTCGAAGATCGATCTTCACTCAGGCTACCATCAGCTGAGGATTCGAGAGTCTGATATTTCGAAGATCGCTTTCTGGACTTGTAGAGATATATTTTATGTTATTTGTACCGTTTCATATTTTCTTTATCCTTATGGACTCTTTATGTAATTTACCCATAGGCTACTCTCCTATATAAGAGAGCCTAGGGTTTATGGAATAAACAACTTTTTCGATTTTCCCAACATGGTATCATAGCGGCGGTCCTAGACCGGAGCTCCTGTACCCTAACCCTAACCCCACCGCAAGCCCCTCTCCACGTGCTGCCCCCTCCGCGTGCCACCCCTCTCCGTGTGCCGCCCCCTCCGCGTGCCGCCCCACTCCTCGGGTCGCCCATCTCTGCGCACCACCTCTCTCCGTGCATCGCCTCTCTCCGTACGTCGCCCCTCTCCTCGGGTTGCCCCGCACCGCTCCTCGCCTAGGGAAGCCCCGCACCCTAGTCTTCTATTATCATTATGCCAGAAAGTAAGGCTGATATTCCATCTACAAGCGCCTTCAGAGGTCCTGCGTCTATTGTGAAGATGGACAGGTCAAATTATGAACTGTGGGCAATGCAATTCATGAGTATGATGAAGTCTACCGGTAAGAAACACATTCTTACTGAGGAAGAGCCTGTTGAGAAGACTGGGGTTAATACCTCATGGGAGGCGGATGATGCATACGCTAAGGTTTGGCTATCTGGAACGTTAGCAATTGAGATTGCAAATGATATTCTCCATCAGCCCACTGCAAAAGCAATGTGGGATATTCTTACTGCTACATATTCACAGGCAAAGAATGAGATGAAGATTCTACAACTCCAACATGACATCTTTACAATCAAGCAGAATGGACGATCTCTACACTCGTTATACATGTCTTTACGTGGAATGTTCGAGAAGCTCTATAGCTTCATGTCTCTCACATCTACTCCTGAGCAGCAGAAGACCTACAGGAATGCCACAATGGTTGGTGTATTCCTAGCAGCCCTTGATCCAGAGTACGAGACAATACGTTCCCAAATCTTGGCAGATTCCACTATTCCTTCTATGGAGGAAGCCATTCACAGACTAAGTTGAATTATTGTTCCTTCATCTAATGCCAATCAGACTGCCTCAGCAATGGCAACATCTCGAGGTCACGGGGGTCAATATCAGTTTCGTGCTCGTGGACCTCGGGGAAGAGGGAGTCGTGCTCGCTAACCATGCATTTTCTATCATCGTTCTGGACATACCAAGGACACATGCTACTCCAAGCATGGATTTCCTGCTTCTACACGAGTAGCTGAACACATTTAACCTCCATCTGCTTCGTCTTTGGATCAACGCTTTGATGATCTTGTAGCTCATTTGAGGGGTATTATCCCTCCATCTGGTCCTATTACATCATTGCCGGCCTCCGAGAGTCATTCTGATATTGTTGCTTCTGCATCCACCAGTACCTCAGGTAATACTTATGCACTTATTAGCAGTAGTGGATCTGATAATATAGAGTGGATTATGGACTCTGGTGCCACACATCATTTGTGTGGAGATAAAGGTCAACTTACAGCCTACTGACAGGTTCCTCCAGGACGGACTGTGGTTACTGCTAATGGAACGCACTCCCCGATTACTGGTCAGGAGGAGATTAGCCTGACACCATCTATGCATCTCAAGAATGTGTTGCATGCACCTGATTTTTCTATGAATTGTTATCAATTAGCCAGATTACGAAGGATTTACATTGTCGAGCAATTTTGATCCATCTTCTCTCATTTTTCAGGACATCCTTTCGGGCAACGTGATTGGGTGTGGTCGTGAGCAGGGTAGATTGTATCTCCCTTTTTCGGGCTCCATATGCCGGAATCTCCTCTCTTTCTGCTTGGACATGTCTCACCATTTCTGTGGCACCTGCACTTTGATCATCTACCGCTCCAGAAACTGTCGTGTTTTGCCCCAGGTTTCGAATCACACGTCCTTTTAATGTGAGGCTTGTCAGTTGGGAAAGCATCATCGGTCTACCTTTCCCAGTCGTCGGAGTCGGAGCAGTAGCTCCAATTTTGAGTTGCTTCATGTTGACATTTGGGGTCCTAGTTGTGTTCATGATCATCAGGGACACATGTTTTATATTGTCATTGTTGATGATTTTTCTCGTCTGTCTTGGGTCTTCTTATTAAAGAATAAATCTGAAACTGGGAATATTATCATAAATTTCATAAATGAAGTTCGTAATGACTTTTCTGCGTTTGTGAAAATTGTAAGAAGTGATAATACCTTGGAATTTTGTACCAATACTCTCTCAATTATTTTTCTACCCATGGAATTATTCACCAAACATCATGTGCCTATACTTTCCAACAAAATGGAGTTGTAGAAAGGAAACATCGTCATTTGCTTGATGTCACCAGGACACTCCTCATACAGAGTCGTGCTCATCATTCTTTCTGGGGCGATGCTGTGCTAACGGCATGCTATCTCATTAATCGCATGCCGTCGTATGTCTTAGGTGAGAAGATTTTTTTCTCTTTGATTTTTCCTGAAAAGGAATTGTTCTCACTTACCTCACGTGTGTTTGGCTCGGTTGCCTTTGCCCACCAGTCTCTACGTATTGACAAGCTCTCTCCTAAAGCTATCAAGTGTGTTTTCGTCGGGTACTCCAGGATACAAAAAGGTTACCAGTGTTATGATCCGTTGTGCAAGAAATATTATGTTAGTGTCGATGTCACCTTCTTTGAGTTTGTTATCTACTCTCCTACAGGTGATCGGTTGGTGTCCTTAGACACTGATGAAGGCATATACATGCCACCACCACCACCTCCACCTACACATTTATTGTCACACCCCCAAATTCCGTGATCGAGAATGATCGTGCAGACACGGTAGCTGGATGCTCGAGAATGATCGATGGAGCAAGGACTTCAGGAGGAGTCCGAAATATGTGGGTATCAGGGAGGTTATCCACGAGAGTCTGGAGGCTCTACCGTACGTAATGGAGAAGCGTCACACGGGACACTGGCTCGGTAGCAGAGTGTCGTGGTGCTTGTAGCAGTGCGAGCACATCGAGTAGAGACAGCAGTGCAAGACATGACAGTGGATGCACGTAGTGGTACATACGCGAGCGCAGAAGGACGGTACGTAGTGAAGCAGCATGAATTGAGGAGCAATGCGGTACGATCACAGAGGCGTACGCACGAAGGCGCACTGTATCGGTATTGATGCGTGGCGGTCCAAGGAGGCATGGAGCGTTGCAGGTGCTGAGTACGAGCATTGTCGAGCATGTTCGGTAGTACACGTACGAGAGCGGTCTGGAGGCCACGTAGCGAAGTTCTGGAGGACTTCCCCTTAGCATGCAGAACTCTAAGGAAGGGTTTACCGCACGAGGGTATAGAGGCCGCGGGTTCTCTTTGGCACAAGACCAAGTGTTCGGTGGCACTTGATGAATTATGGCAAAGCTGCATCAGCAAGCGTTGGAGCGCGAGTGTGCTTATGACTGGGCGGTTGACTGGGCATCACCCGTGCGGGAGGACAAAAGGACAACAAGGGAGTCGAAGAGACGAGCAGACGAAGAGTTGCTGAGGAACGCGAAGGGTTGTCGAAGAATTCGAAGGGTCTCTCGTGTCTTTATGTATCATTATTGTAGATGTAATAATGAGTGTCTCTTGGGTTGCCTTGAGTCTTGTATATAAGGAGGGGTGGTGGTTCATTTGTAAACACACAGAGTACACACATAAGTGTAGAGTGTCCACCCACTCCAGAGATAGTTCCCCTTCTAATAAAGAGAAGAGCTTTGTGCTCGTGCTTTTGTGATCGTGTGGTTGCGTTCTTGAGCGAGTTCTTGAGAGTGTTCCTGAACGATCCATAGAGTCGAACTTCTGCTTGTGTCTGAGCGTCGGTGCGTTAGCAAGTAGGAGTATCGATAAGCGTTGGAGCGCGTCCGTGACCGTTCTACTCGGAAGGGCTGGTTAGCTACGGGTTAGCTAACGCCGCACAGGATCGGTCGAAATCGATAGCGGGATTTTGACCCTGTGACATTTGGTATCAGAGCAACAGTTCGTGATACAATTCGTTGGCACGAGTTGGTATCAGAACAAGGAGCAGATCACAGAGCTTGGTCGATGTCAAGAAAAGCGGGCAAAGCTACGAGCGGCTGTTGGAGCAGTCGATCGCGGGAATAGAGGATACTTGTTGGATCAAGTACATCTTCAATCAGCGGAGCGAAGATGGTGGGTGTTATCGAGCGTGTGACAGAACTGGAGAAAGCGATGGCAGAAGTGGAGTCCACCATTGGAACTCATGCCCATAGCATCGCCGTCTTGGAGGACCGTTCTTCAGAAGGATCGGATGTTGGGGACGAGACCCAACGCTCAGCGGAGCAGATCAAGTCCTTGGAGGACAAACTGGAGGTGTTCAACACGATGATGGAGGATCTTCGGAGTGAGATCTCCCTCATCAAGAAGGCATTGGCGAACAGCGGATGCTCCACGGAGGTGCAGCGATGCAAGGTATCCGAACCCAAACCCTTTACAGGTACGCGGAGTGCCAAGGATTTGGAGAACTTCCGATGGGATATGGAAGTTTACTTCGAGGCGACCAAGACGACGGAAGCCGAGAAGGTTGGCTTGGCATCGATGTACATGTCGAGCGATGCCAAGCTATGGTGGAGGAGTCTGCAGCAGATGTGGCGAGACCGAAGATATCCAGGTGGGATGATCTAGTCACGGAACTGAAGGCGCAGTTCCTGCCGAAGAACACTGCGTGGATTACACAGGACGCTCTTCGACGTCTGAAGCAGACATGCATAGTTCGTGAGTACGTGAAGCAGTTCACGTCCTTGTTGCTGGACATCAAGGGGATGTCCGAGGAGGACAAGCTGTTCAATTTCACAATCGGGTTGCAGAGCTGGGCGCAAGCTGAACTGCGGAGGCAGGTCGTGAAGGACCTGAATTCAGCAATCGCGGTGGCGGATGCGTTGGTTGATTATGGGGCCCAACCAAGTCACAATGCTGAAGAGAAGGAGTTCACCAGCAAGGCGAGAGCGCGGTCGAAGGATAAGGGCAAAGGCGTTGCCCATGATCCACCAATAGAGGAACGAGAGTATTCGAGGAGAAGGGAGAAACCCATGAGCAAGGGGTGCTTCATATGCGACGGACCGCATCGGGCGCGGGAGTTCCCAAAGAAGGAGAAGCTAAACTCTCTTCGTGCGGATGAGAAGGAGGAAGAAGAACGTGAGGTACGCTTGGGAGCAATCGGTGTTATGCGCAAGATACGTCTCACAACACTTTGAGCTGGAGCTTCGAATTCGGTGGAGGGATGAAACTCTTCAACTAAGAGCATTGGAGGCGCCAAGGCTCGATCGAGGATGTACAAGAGTGCGCAGGTGCGTGCTGAGCACCAACGTGTGTGCAGGAGGCACACGACCAAAGCCACGGATAGGAGAACATCTGTGCACGAGGAGGCACGGCAGAGCTCTGGAGGGCGATGCAGCATGGACAAGAAGCCACATGTCCAAGGGGGTAGAGTGGTGACGAACCACACCACCAATGATCTTGCTGGAGGCAAGATACCAAAGACGCTCGGAGCGCATGAGGTGTTAATTTCCCAGGACAGGTGTATATCCACAGGAAACGATAGAGATCGTCAACGAGCGAGCGTGGAGGTGAGTACTCCACAGGTGGAGCTGGAGCTGCCACAAACCAACGATGGAGCTGCTGTATCCAGGAGGGATACATCGAAAATGGGAGCTGACGAGGAAGCTCCACTTTTTACGTTGAAAACCAAGTCATGGAGGGACGTGGTTCGTGAGAAGAGCATGCGCAGGAAGGGAGGCAGTGGAAGGCAGCACCACCCTTCCAATTGAGCCGCATCAGGCGGTGCATAGCAGATGGAGGATCGTGACGGGACGCCAACTGAAGAGGGAATGCTCGGTTGAGGACAATCGATTCTTCAAGTGGGAGAGGCTTGTCACACCCCCATTCCGTGATCGAGAATGATCGTGCAGACACGGTAGCTGGATCCTCGAGAATGATCGATGGAGCAAAGACTTCAGGAGTCCGAAATATGTGGGTATCAGGGAGGTTATCCACGAGAGTCGGGAGGCTCTACCGTACGTGATGGAGAAGCGTCACACAAGACACTGGCTCGGTAGCAGAGTGTCGTGGTGCTTGTAGCAGTGCGAGCACAACGAGTACAAACAGCAGTGCAAGACATTACAGTAGATGCACGTAGTGGTACATACGCGAGCGCAGAAGGGCGGTACGTAGTGAAGCAGTATGCATTGAGGAGCAATGCAGTACGGTCACAGAGGCGTACGCACGAAGGCGCACTGTACCGGTATTGATGCGTGGCGGTCTAAGGAGGCATGGAGCGTTCCAGGTATTGAGTACGAGCATTATCGAGCATGCTCGGTAGTACACGTACGGGAGTGGTCTGGAGGCCACGATAGCGAAGTTCTGGAGGACTTCCCCTTAGCATGCAGAACGCTAAGGAAGGGTTTACCGCACGAGGGTCTAGAGGCCGCGGGTTCCCTTTGGCACAAGATCAAGTGTTCGGTGGCACTTGATGAATTATGGCAAAGCTGCATCAGCAAGCGTTGGAGCGCGAGTGTGCTGATGACTGGGCGGTTGACTGGGCATCACCCGTGCGGGAAGACGAAAGGACAACAAGGGAGTCGAAGAGACGAGCACACGAAGAGTTGCTGAGGAACGCGAAGGGTTGCCGAAGAACTCGAAGGATCTCTTGTGTCTTTATGTATCATTATTGTAGATGTAATAATGAGTATCCCTTGGGTTGCCTTGAGTCTTGTATATAAGGAGGGGTGGTGGCTCATTTATAAACGCACAGAGTACACATATAAGTGTAGAGTGTCCACCCACTCCAGAGATAGTTCTCCTTCTAATAAAGAGAAGAGGTTTGTGCACATGCTTTTGTGATCGTGTGGTTGCGTTCTTGAGCGAGTTCTTGAGAGTGTTCCTGAACGATCCATAGAGTCGAGCTTCTGCTTGTGTCTGAGCGTTGGTGCGTTAGCAAGAAAGAGTATCGAGAAGAGTTGGAGCGCGTCCATGACCGTTCTACTCGGGAGGGCTGGTTAGCTACGAGTTAGCTAATGCCGCACATGATCGGTCGAAATCGATAGCGGGATTTTGACCCTGTGACATTTACCACCATCACCACCACTACCTACACCACCTGCACTTCCTGTTACAGATCATATTTCACCATTGCCACACCACTATACCCGTCGGCCTGCTTCTGCTCATGATCACCACTCATCATCTAGCTCACATGAGGTATGTCCTGAGAATATAATTTCTAATGATGGATCTAACGGTTTACCTGAGCAGGTTGTGTTACAAGGGATAGATGAGGATTCCATTTATTTGGATCTACCTATTGCGCTTTGGAAATAGAAGCGTAGCTGTGTGTCATATCCTATAGCATCGACGGTTTTTTTTATCGTCTATCTGGTGAATTCAGGAGTTTTGCTATTGCACTATCTGTTGTGGACATTCCACGGAATTACCAAGAGGCGTTGAAGGACAGTCGATGACGCTTAGCTGTGGAAGAAGAGATGGCTGCTTTTCAGTCAAGAGGTGCCTGGAGCCTTGTCCCTGCACCTACCGGTGTGTCTACAATGAGCTGTAAGTGGGTGTTCATAGTTAAGCAAAATGCAGATGGCTGCATTGACAGATACAAGGCACGCCTGGTTTCCCGTGGGTTTACACAGACATATGGGGTGGATTATCTTGACACATTCTCGCCCGTTGCTCGTCATTCCACCTTACGGATCTTTCTCTATGTTACGGTTATTCAATATTGGCCATTGTTTCAGTTAGATGTTAAGAATGCATTTATATATGGTGATTTGCAGGAGGAAGTCTACATGCAACAACCACTTGGTTTTGCTGTTGAGGGGGAGTATTCAAAGGTGTGTAGACTTCATAAGGCCATCTATGTCCTTAAGCAGAACCCTAGAGCTTGGTTCCAGAAGCTTTCAGACTTGTTTGAAAGACATGGGTATAAACGTTCTAATGCAGATCATTCCCTTTTTATACAGAAAACATCCAAAGGTATGGTTACTGTTGACGCATATAAGCTATTTGTATCTCTTTGTCATTTTATTTTCTTGTTATTCTCTTTATGTAATTTACCCATAGGCTACTCTCCTATATAAGAGAGCCTAGGGCTATGGAATAGACAACCTCATTCTCTTTTCCCAACATGGTATCAGAGCGACGGTCCTAGACCGGAGTTCTCGAAACCCTAACCCTAATACCCCACCCGCCGACCTTCTTCTCTCTCTCTCGATCGGCGTGCCACCAACGCCGCCGCCTCTGCAGCGCACGCAGCCCCTGCGCAGCCCCTGCACAGCCCTAGCGTGCCGCACGCACAGCTCTAGCGTGCCGCACGCGCAGCCCTAGCGTGCCGCACGCGCAGCACCTGCGTGCACAGCCCCTTGCGCATCCTTGCGCGCTGTGCACAGTCCCTGCGCGCACCAGCCGTGCGCTGAGCGCAGCCCCTGCGCGCCTCAGCCGTGCGTCGACTTTGCATCCCAGCGCATCTCTTGTGCGGCCTGTGCGCAACTTCTGAGTGCGTGTATGTCTTAGCACAAACATCTTCATGGGGATAGTTGCTTGAAGTCTACACATGCAACTACCCCCATCTATGGTGTTGTAGACAAAACATATCGTTTGTCAGTCGTTCCAAGTCTTCATTTTGCAATATGTCAGAGAGCAAGGCAGATATCCCATCTATTGGCGCATTCCGTGGTCCGGCGCCTATTGTCAAGATGGATGGTACCAACTATGAACTGTGGGCAATGCAGTTCATGAGCATGATGAAGTCTACGGGTAAGAAGCATATTCTTACCGAATCAGAGCCTGCTGAGAAGACTGGAACCTATGCCTCCTGGGAGGCTGACGACGCGTATGCCAAGGTCTGGCTGTCTGGCACATTGGCAATTGAGATTGCCAATGATATCCTCCATCAACCCACAGCGAAGGATATGTGGGACATTCTGGCGGCCACATACTCCCAGGCGAAGAACGAGACAAAGATCCTGCAACTCCAGCATGATATCTTCACGATAAAGCAGAACGACCGTCCTTTGCATTCTCTCTATACATCATTGAGAGGGATGTTCGAGAAGCTCTATAACTTCATGCCTCTTACCGCCACGCCAGAACAGCAGAAGACATACAGGAATGCTACGATGGTGGGTGTATTTCTCGCTGCACTTGATCCAGAGTATGAGGCAGCACGTTCACAGATTTTGGCGGACTCGACTATTCCTCCTATGGAGGAAGCTTTTCACAGATTGAGTAGGATCACAGTACCTTCAGCAGCCGCGAGTCAGAATCCCTCAGCTATGGCGGCCAACAGAGGTCGTGGTCTTCATCACCAGGGCCGTGGACGTACTCCTCGTGGAAGGGGTGGCCGCACTAGGCCAACATGCTCATATTGTCACCGAATAGGACATACCGAAGACACATGCAACTCAAAGCATGGATTTCCTGCATCTGCACGAGCCGCTGAGCAGATAGAGCCCCCGTCTGCAGCTACACTGGATCAACGATTTGATGATCTGGTTGCCCGTCTCAGGGGCATTATCCCACCATCTGGCCCAGCACCGTCGACAGAGAGTCATACTGATGCTGCTGCTTCTGCTTCTGCCTCTACGAGTACTTCAGGTAGTATACTTGCACTCCACAGTAGTAGATCGGATACATTGCCATGGATCATGGACTCAGGCGCTACACATCATCTATGTGGCGACCAGAGTCTACTTTCAGGATATACTCAGATTCCTCCAGGACGGACAGTAGTGATTGCCAATGGCACACACTCCCCTATCACGGGTCAGGGGGAGATTAGATTGACATCCTCTATGCAGCTCAAGAATGTTTTACATGCACCGCACTTTTCTATGAATCTATTGTCAATTAGTCAGATTACGAAGGATCTCCAATGTCGAGCTATTTTTGATCCATCTTCTTTGATTTTTCAGGACATCCGTACGGGCAACGTGATTGGTCATGGCTATGAGCAAGGAGGCCTTTATCGTCTGAACCAGACCCCATTTGCCGGAATCACATCTTCTCCCGCTGGACAAGTATCTCCTCTCCTGTGGCATCTGCGTTTTGGTCATTTACCGCTTCAGAAGTTGCGTCTAGTCCTACCCTATAGTCTCCCTCACACATCTATCCAGTGTGAGGCATGTCAGTTGGGAAAACATCACAGGTCGTCTTTTCCCAGTAGTCAAGGTTGGAGTAGTAACTCCAAGTTCGAGTTGTTTCATGTCGATGTCTGGGGTCCAAGTCGTGTTCCCGATCATCAGGGACACAGGTTTTATATTGTATTTGTTGATGATTTCTCTAGAGCATCATGGGTCTTTCTAATGAAAAATAAATCTGAAGCTGGAAATATCATTATCCATTTTCTAAATGAAATTCAAAACGTTTTTTCTACATCTGTCAAGATTGTGAGAAGTGACAATGCCTTAGAATTGTGTACCAACATTCTAGCCAATTACTACTCCTCAAAAGGGATTATTCACCAAACATCTTGTGCTCATACGTCTCAACAGAATGGGGTTGCTGAAAGAAAACACCGTCACCTACTTGATGTCACAAGGTCACTTCTTATTCAAAGTCATGTTCCGTACTCCTACTGGGGTGATGCAGTCCTTACTGCATGTTACCTTATCAACCGTATGCCCTCGTCTGTCTTGAATGAACAAATTCCTTTTTCACTCATTTACCCTGACAAGGATTTGTTTATTCTTACTCCTCGTGTGTTTGGGTCAGTCGCATTTGTCCATCAGTTGTCGCCCGGTACTGACAAGCTCTCTCCTAGGGCTGTCAAGTGCGTCTTTGTGGGGTACTCCAGAACTCAAAAGGGGTACAAGTGTTTTGATCCTGTGCGTCGGCGGTATATGATCAGTGCAGATGTTACATTTTTTGAATCTGTGATGTATTTTTCTGACTCCGGAAACATGCAGCCACTACCTACACTTCCTGATGCTGTATTCATGGAACCACCATCACCAGTGCCACAAACAACACCACCGTCACCACCACCGCCACCACCACCACCACCATCATCAATAGTATCCCCGCTACCATTCCATTACACCCGCAGGCTTCCTCCAGCTCATGGTCCTGACCCGTCAACTAGCTCGCCTATGGTATGTAATGAAAATATTAATGTTGATGGATCTGACGACATTTCTCAGCAGGATACATTACAGGAGCATGGTGATAACATAGATAATCTGGATGTTCCAATCGCTCTACGCAAGCCGAAGAGGAGCTGTGCCAAATATCCATTATCAGCAGCTGTGTCTTTTGAGAGGCTATCTGGAGACTTCAGGACGTTTGCATTGGCACTTTCATCTACAGACATTCCACGGAACCACCATGATGCTTTGCAGGATGCTAGATGGCGGCTAGCAATGGAAGAAGAGATGACGGCACTTCAGTCTAGAGGAACCTGGAGTTTGGTTCCTATACCTCCAGGTGTTAGCCCGGTGAGTTGCAAGTGGGTGTTTACAGTTAAGCACAATGCAGATGGTTCCATTGACAGGTACAAGGCCCGCCTAGTTGCAAGAGGCTTCACACAGACATATGGGGTTGATTACCTTGACACGTTCTCTCCTGTGGCACGTCATTCCACTCTACGGATCCTGTTATCAGTTGCGGTTGCTAAAGACTGGCCACTCTATCAACTGGACGTGAAGAATGCATTTCTGTATGGAGACTTGCAGGAGGAAGTCTATATGCAACAGCCACCTGGTTTTGCTGTTGAGGGGGAGTGTTCCAAGGTTTCCAGATTACATAAGGCCATCTATGGCCTTAAGCAGAGCCCCAGAGCATGGTTTCAGAAGCTTTCAGACCTCTTTGAGAAACAAGGATATAAACGCTCCAATGCTGATCATTCCTTGTAAAGGATATGGTTAGATCCTCAAGCGCATCACGGAAGCGTGATCGTCGTATCGAATACGACGAAGAACGACTAGTCGCACTAGTTGTTCTATGCAGCGGAAATTAAAAAAATTTTCATGTGACGAAACCACATGATCCAAGAACACTTCTCGGATCGTTTCGTCTAAACCACAACCAAGTATTAGGTTTACCTCTTGAAGCGTGGTTGCGATCAAGTCTCTAAAGTAAGAGACCTCCTGTCTCAAGTCCGATCCGTCGGAGGAGACGCTTGCGAGCGCGGGGATGAACCGTGTGCTTCTCGCAATCCATGTTGATGATCCAAGCGGCGGATCTCCTGATCTCGACACACGAGATCCGATGTCTTCTTCACGAGCGGGGCGCACCGAAGGAGACGGAGATCCACGAGCAAACCATCGGGCAGCATAACGACGATGCCGCGGCGATGGAGAACCTCTCTAGGGCATCCATGGTGGACGACCACATGAGAGAGATGGAGAGAGGACGTGTAGAGAGAATGAGAGAGAGAGAGAGAGATTTGTTACCTCAACTTATGTGTCAAGAAGAGCAATGGGGTGCCTCTCCTTTTATAGGGTTTTGGGATCCATGGATCTCAATCCATGTGTCAACACAAATCCAATGGTCCACATCAATTTGTATTTCTTTCAATGGTCATGATTTGTTGCTAAAAACACAACAACAATTAATTTAATTTAAATTAAATATATGTTGATAAATCAACACAATTTAATTACAAAATTAAATCATCAATACATGGAGATAATGAAAGGAGAGAAAGCCTCCTTCCATGTGGAGAGGGGGGACGGCCTCCCTTTCCTAATGGGAGTGGTGGCCGTCCACCCTCCTCCATTAGGAAGGTGGCTATTTCACCTTTTATGTAATCTCCATTATTTGCAACAACTTTTGTTGCAAATTATTTCACAAAAAATAAATCCAATTTATTTTGTGAACATTGCAATCATGCCATTGAAAAATTGTGAATCACATTCACAACCCAAAACAAAATGTAAATTACATTTTCAATTTGATGTCCAATGTGAATCCAATTCACATTAACATTTAATTAACAAATGTAAATTACAAATAGCTCTCTCTTATATATTATAAATCACATTTATAATATATATGACTAATATGGATATTACTATCCACATTATTCATATCCATGATAATTAAATCATATTTAATCATCTTGGATCTCTATTCTCTTGTGTCCAAATAATATGAATCACATTCACATTATTTACATCTTTGATAATTAAATCTCATTTAATTATCTAAGATAACTCTCTTTATAATATGAATCAAATTCATATTACTCATGATAATTAAATCACATTTAATTATCCATTTTCTCAATGCTCGGATACATATATCAACAATAGAATTATCCATGAACTCCTTCAAGGATAATGCGCTTTCTCCGCAGATACTTGGAGATAAGGACAGGGCGATTGTATTGTTCCACGTATAGTGACATGGATATTGAGATCGTATCTCAAATCCAGATCGCGGGCCTCCCATAGATGCTTGATTAAATCAAGACCGTAAATCTAATCTTCTCATTGTATCTGAATCACATTCAGATCAATGTCCAATACTTGGACCAAGATCAGATCACTTCTCTACTGAGAGGAGTCACTAAAATCCAGACCCGTTTCATCACTCCCTAGGAATGGAAGCGTCATGGTTATACAATCGTTTATGATCACATCACCCTCAGGTATTCCCAATACATGTACATCCTGCATACTGGAAGACTCAGACTAAACCCGAAGTATTCGATCAACTTTATACTGTCTACTTCATGGTTTTATCAGTAAGTTTCTCATTCGATCATTGGGAGTCGGTATCGATCATATACTTTCCAAAAGCATATATCATACCCAGGTCTTGATCATATACTTTCCAAAAGTATATATCAAACCTACAAATTCAGTCAAGCTTCCAAAGCGAGACGACCGTGCGCACGGAATTTGATTCTTCCCAATATCTCATGAGTGAGCTCATGTCTTCCGGTTCAGTAACTGAACCTGTATGATCCCTTTGAGAGATCGTATTACTCATATACCCTTATATGCACACCAGCGCGCCGGTGTATAGACCTTGATTAGGTCATCAACCTATTGGTCTGCCAAATGTACATACTTAGACATATAGCAACACATCTGTCTCCGGTCAGAGGATGCGTGCCTATATCATGACAGCATACGATATAGGACTTTGGTTATCTCGATCTCGTTAAGTCAACACTTTGACCTAACTAATCTGACACCTCCGAATCTCTATTCCTATGCAGAGGACCTGCATCAAGAGGTCGGTCAGACATCAGCCTTTAGAGATAAGGATTGCCATCTCCTACTCAGGCTGGAGATCATTTCTTAACAATCATTTGACGGTGCTTGATGAGTCCTCAATCTAACTCTTTAGATATTCATCCAAGCACCAGCCTCTATGATTCAATAGTTGAATCAACAGCTGTATGATCATCAAGATGGCCATGGTACATAACCCTAATTGTACTAAGGGACCTATTATGCAAATTATTCATTCTTCATTTCAGATTAAGGAGTGAATTGCAATAACAGTTATTGCATAATGGCTCGCCGTGGGCTCGCATTTCCAACACCTTGTTCGTGCAGAAGACGGCGAGAGGTATCATTGTAATCATGATTTATGTTGATGATATCTTGATTACAGGTGATGATGACCAAGGCATTAAGCATGCAAAGGAAAGGCTGGGGACCGAGTTTGTCACCAAGGACTTGGGAGTCCTTAGATATTTTCTGGGGCTGGAATTTGCTAGAAATCCATATGGATTAGTCATGACACAGAGGAAGTATGTCACAGATCTACTGAGTGAGACAGGTATATTAGGGTGTCGACCTGCTACGACGCCAATGGATCCTAGCATGAAGCTGTATGATGATGACACATAAGAGGTGGATAAGAGAAGGTACAGAGAACTGGTAGGCAAATTACTGTATGTCACGATCACTAGACCTGATATACAGTTTGCAGTGAGTCGTGTGAGCCAGTTCATGGAGCAACCACGTCAGGCCCATATGGATGCAATACACATGATTCTGAGATATTTAAAATCATCTCCAGGTGCAGGCTTGCTATTTAAGAAAGGAAAGGAGATTTCTGTTACAGCATGTGCGGATGCAGACTATGCAGGATGCCCCAAGGACAGGAAGTCAACATCAGGGTTTGCAGTCTATGTTGGAGATGCTATAGTTTCGTGGAAGAGCAAGAAGCAGACAGTAGTAGCTAGATCCAGTGCTGAATCAGAATATAGGGCTATGGCCCAGGCTAGCACGGAAATGATGTGGGTGAAATCCTTACTTGCAGATCTATGTCTTGATATACCTCTTCCTATGATGTTGGAATGTGACAATCAGGCCGCCTTGTTCATTGCAAATAACCCAGCTTTTCATGAGAGGACCAAGCATATTGAGGTCGACTGTCACTACATACGTGACATGATTCAGAAGGGGTTCATTGCTACATCTCACGTCACATCAGAGAATCAGACTGCTGATATTTTCACCAAGGCATTACTTAGAGGCCCATTCCAGAAGTGTGCGTCCAAGCTGAGCATGATTGATATCTATGCTCCATCTTGAGGGGGAGTGTTGACGCATATAAGCTATTTGTATCTCTTTGTCATTTTATTTTCTTGTTATTCTCTTTATGTAATTTACCCATAGGCTACTCTCCTATATAAGAGAGCCTAGGGCTATGGAATAGACAACCTCATTCTCTTTTCCCAACTTCAGAACTAAGATCTAAGAGGTATCTTTGAAATCATATTTCAAGATATGGAATAACCAGATTATAAAACACTTATTATTATCCTTATATCATTTTAAATGATCAGGATATCATCTATATTTAGCGCAATGAACACATAGGCACTCCCACTAAGCTTCGCATGGCTCATCAAGATTTCATTTGAAATCATAACATTTATAATTTCATCAAATCTTATGGTCCATCTCAAAGAAGCTTATTTGAGTCCTTAGATGGATTCCTTATCTTGCACACCTTGCTTTCCTCAACCATGAAGCCCTGGGGCTACTTCATGTGAATATCCTCAGAGAGATATTCATAGAGGAATGCAATCTGGACTTACATCTCGAAGATGCAATAGTCAAGTTGTGTAGCTAAGGTTAGCAATATTCTGATGATTTTAAGCATGTTCACCGAAAAGCAAGTCTCATTGCAAGCAATGTCTTCTCTTCCATGTGTAGCTCATTGCTACGAACTATGCTTTGAAGGTATGTACCTTCTCATCAGGTTCCCTTTCTCTTCAAGATCCATTTACACCTTTACGGGTCTTACCCATATAGGTGGATCCTCGAGGGTCCATATACAACACTTGTACATGAAGTCTACATTAGACTTTTATTGCTAACATCCATCTATCCATGCTATGATCTTCAGAAGCTTCATCACATGAAGTTCGATCATTGTCAGATTTCTCTGACACATGGAATCCATCCTCAAACTTATTTGAAGAGGTTTTAGTGTTTCATCTTCAATTATCCTTTTAGTTTCCAATTTTAGGAGCCTCATTATCTTTTCAAGATTAAATGAGTTCCTACACTTCATTTTTATCTTGATTCTCAAGAGTCTCAACCTCCAAGAATCACATTCTCAGAGATGAGATATTTCAAGAATCTCAAGATCATAAAGTAGGTATCCAATACCATCCTTTATTTTCCTAATGAAGCAGCACTCTCAAGTGCTAGATTCCATCTTGCATGGAACCTTATTAAGGATATACATTGTAGTCTCTACTACACATATATACCTGGAAACTAAGGGATAATTATGCTAAAATTCATCATTGATAAGATCATGTCACACATGATCCAATTGTATATGCCTATAACTCTATTGAGTTAAGGTGTGTTAGGAGGATTGAGATAGAAATGATATTCATATCTATATAAGGTATTCTTTGAATTTATCTAACAGGTACTTGCTACCTAGATTAGATCAAATTCATTTTATCTTCCTTCAAACTTTGGTTTTAAACCAAAAACAATGAAATCTTTGAACATTTCAAAGGTTTCTTAGGTGAAGAGAAGAAATCTCATATCATACATAATCATCAACAGATATCACATATCCATAATGTTTACTATGATATAGATGATCTACATACATCAATATGTATGAGATCCTGAATACCTTGACATCTTACACCTTTCTCTAAGAAGGGTGTATTGGACATTTTTCTTTGAATACAATATTCATAAGTATGTAAGTTTTGAAATTTTAGACATTCTAAAGTTTCATCTCTTACTAGTCTATTGATCAAATCAATAGACAAATGTCCAAGGCTTGATGCTAGATCATTGTCAAATGATCTTCATCCTCCTATTGATCTTAAGGTTTAATTTCAATATTTAGAAATGTTAATGAACCATTCATTAATTTTCTAATTTAGTGAAGTCCACTAGATTATTAGATTACTATCTGAAATATATACATCATAACTCTTTATGATAGTTCTATCTCAGATTCATGTTTATTTCTAACATTTAGAAACAAACAATGAGTGTATTCTTATATCTAGGTCATAGAGACATTCTCTAAGACTAAGGACTCTCCCACTGAAATTAACAAGTCTATCAATCCAACAGAGATTGTTGCAACAATTGCATCAATATCCATGTGGATAACTATAAACCTTTAAGATCAAATTTTCCAGTCTTCTAAAACATATGCAACCTATTGCAAATGTCATCAGAAGATTGAGATACAATTATTTGACTTTATCTTATCAATGATTTATGTAGATTAATCTGATGCTCCATCCGAGTCCTTCTCTAAGGATTCTAGATAGACTTGATAGTCATACTATCAACACATCAACTTATTGCAGTATTGGCATTCATCCAACTCTTCGGATGACATATGGAAGTCATAGATGTATAGTCAACTCTTTGATTATACTTCTTACTCGGGTCCAACCCATGCTTCCACTGCGCTCCCTTTATCTATAAGCAACCATTGCTTAAGACTAAGGATCTCTTATGTAAGAGCATTTCAACATTTATACATGCTTCATTAAATTCATACAATATGAATATTATGAAGCTTCATGAATGACCAGAGTATAGATAGTAGAATGATGACACTCATCATCTACATCCATCTAAACTCTTAAAATATAGGTTCAGGTAGGTACTCAAACAATTTGAATACATCATCTCTTATAGAGCCACCATTCTGCATGATGCAGTGAACCATCTCATTCATGTTAAATGTCAAGAGCACATGTGTATGCCAGAATATCTTCATTAATTTTATAAGGATTATTTGACAATTGCGATCATCATCGACATGTCACTTCCAAAGTACATCCGGTGAGAGATCAAGACTATAGAGACATACAAACCCTAGGGTTGTAATCCTATTATCTATTTAATTGTCATTCTTCAATATTATGAGGAAACTTGCATATTGCAACCACATACATTATGTGTCCAATTGCAAGTACAATATCTGGATCATGAGTCCAATCCATGATATTTTACTGGTTATTATTGAGTATATCATTGAATGGGTTTTAATGAAGGATTATCTGAAATAAGAAATTTGCATAAATATATAAATATATATATTTTACTTTGATTTAGGATTTTTATATCAAAGTTGTCTTGTCTTGTCAACACTGAAAGTTCATTCCCTTAATCACTTTCAATGTAAGAGATATACTTACCATTATATCTCAACAAGATCTGGGATCTCCTTCCTTATCTTTGTTGCATCCCAATAATATGAGAACCTACAACTCGGATAAAAAGAAGCGGGAACACATTCCGCCTTGCAAGTCCAACTTGCATCTCCCAATTCGGTCTTTAACACCCGGGCCCACCACCCCTAAGGCAATGTTGACCCGTCATTAATTGAACCAACCGTCAACAGGAATACTACTCGCTATGCGCAATCCAATATCGCCCCAATAATATGAGGACCCGATATTGGGGTCACTACGCATACGTCCTTACTCTTTCGAGAAGCGAAGAGCCCGATCCAAATGGATCGTATGCAGGAGCTGTCACTTCGGACAGGCGTCTCCTACATACAATATCTGGCGACGAAACCCTTCGCCTTGATGGGAGACCATGGATGTCACTTATGGGATCCTCCATATCAAATTCAAATTTTTAATTAATTATCGTGAATCACATTCACATAATTAATTCTTTCAAGGGAATTATTAACTCTAATAATATTAGAGTATTTCAATCTTAATTGGATTCCAATTAATCTAATCATATTAAATTAATGATCCAATTAATATCCAACAAACATTTTAATAGTTACTTGAATAATGGTATTATCTCAAATACGTATTATTTCGAATTTTAATAATTAGAAAAATACATCTTAATCCCTCGGACATTATCCCGGCCCTACCCGCTGTCATGGCCAGTACCGACGAGAGTGGGACGAACCACATACGTTGCAACCCGCAACCCCAATGCTCTCCGACTAGGCACCATATCCGCCTCGGGAAAGGATAATGCCAAATTGATTAATTTGTACTTGAGATGATCATCGGTTCTTCAACCGAAATTGTACCATATAGTAATAATCAAAACATTTTTGATTAACATTATAATGAGATTTGCTAAACAAATCCCAAGTCCTATTCAAGCAACATGTTTGTTGGAATGTTGATCATGTAGATCATGTAACCAATCTTGATCTAGATCACATCTAATCATTTGTTGGTTAGGGCAAAGTCATTTAAGGGCATAATTATCATTAAATATTTCACAAATATTTATGCATAATTATTCCAGGAAATTAAACAATTTAATTTCACTAATTAATTAAATGACAATCACTAGGTTCTTGATTAGGAAAGTATTTTCAGCAGTGACCCTCACTTACTAAAAATACCATATCTCAATCAATTTAAATCCAAATTAAGCAAAGTAAATTTCTAAAGTTTTCTAACTTGATTTACAACAGAACACAAGTAATTTGCACGCATTTCAAGGCGTTTCAAATCCGCAATTAACATCTTAATTACGTCATGATCCGCAGTCCCCGAAACAGTGGATACATGTTCACTAAAATGAGCATATCTAGAGCAAACGGAATCGAAATCACGCAAACTCAGATCCTACGGTTTCCTTATTTGATGGGGAATAAAATCCAAATATTATTTTCGTGTTTAAACAATTTAAACAGTGCCGAAAATAATATCAAAACAGAGATGCGAAAACGAAATGCAAGAAAACTTTCGCATACCCTAATGAACCCAAGTCGTCCTCGGTTTATGGATCGTATCCAAAAAACACCGACCTAAGGCTCTGATACCACTTAAAGGATATGGTTAGATCCTCAAGCGCATCACGGAAGCGTGATCGTCGTATCGAATACGACGAAGAACGACTAGTCGCACTAGTTGTTCTATGCAGCGGAAATTAAAAAAATTTTCATGTGACGAAACCACATGATCCAAGAACACTTCTCGGATCGTTTCGTCTAAACCACAACCAAGTATTAGATTTACCTCTTGAAGCGTGGTTGCGATCAAGTCTCTAAAGTAAGAGACCTCCTGTCTCAAGTCCGATCCGTCGGAGGAGACGCTTGCGAGCGCGGGGATGAACCGTGTGCTTCTCGCAATCCATGTTGATGATCCAAGCGGCGGATCTCCTGATCTCGACACACGAGATCCGATGTCTTCTTCACGAGCGGGGCGCACCGAAGGAGACGGAGATCCACGAGCAAACCATCGGGCAGCATAACGACGATGCCGCGGCGATGGAGAACCTCTCTAGGGCATCCATGGTGGACGACCACATGAGAGAGATGGAGAGAGAACGTGTAGAGAGAATGAGAGAGAGAGAGAGAGAGAGATTTGTTACCTCAACTTATGTGTCAAGAAGAGCAATGGGGTGCCTCTCCTTTTATAGGGTTTTGGGATCCATGGATCTCAATCCATGTGTCAACACAAATCCAATGGTCCACATCAATTTGTGTTTCTTTCAATGGTCATGATTTGTTGCTAAAAACACAACAACAATTAATTTAATTTAAATTAAATATATGTTGATAAATCAACACAATTTAATTACAAAATTAAATCATCAATACATGGAGATAATGAAAGGAGAGAAAGCCTCCTTCCATGTGGAGAGGGGGGACGGCCTCCCTTTCCTAATGGGAGTGGTGGCCGTCCACCCTCCTCCATTAGGAAGGTGGCTATTTCACCTTTTATGTAATCTCCATTATTTGCAACAACTTTTGTTGCAAATTATTTCACAAAAAATAAATCCAATTTATTTTGTGAACATTGCAATCATGCCATTGAAAAATTGTGAATCACATTCACAACCCAAAACAAAATGTAAATTACATTTTCAATTTGATGTCCAATGTGAATCCAATTCACATTAACATTTAATTAACAAATGTAAATTACAAATAGCTCTCTCTTATATATTATAAATCACATTTATAATATATATGACTAATATGGATATTACTATCCACATTATTCATATCCATGATAATTAAATCATATTTAATCATCTTGGATCTCTATTCTCTTGTGTCCAAATAATATGAATCACATTCACGTTATTTACATCTTTGATAATTAAATCTCATTTAATTATCTAAGATAACTCTCTTTATAATATGAATCAAATTCATATTACTCATGATAATTAAATCACATTTAATTATCCATTTTCTCAATGCTCGGATACATATATCAACAATAGAATTATCCATGAACTCCTTCAAGGATAATGCGCTTTCTCCGCAGATACTTGGAGATAAGGACAGGGCGATTGTATTGTTCCACGTATAGTGACATGGATATTGAGATCGTATCTCAAATCCAGATCGCGGGCCTCCCATAGATGCTTGATTAAATCAAGACCGTAAATCTAATCTTCTCATTGTATCTGAATCACATTCAGATCAATGTCCAATACTTGGACCAAGATCAGATCACTTCTCTACTGAGAGGAGTCACTAAAATCCAGACCCGTTTCATCACTCCCTAGGAATGGAAGCGTCATGGTTATACAATCGTTTATGATCACATCACCCTCAGGTATTCCCAATACCTGTACATCCTGCATACTGGAAGACTCAGACTAAACCCGAAGTATTCGATCAACTTTATACTGTCTACTTCATGGTTTTATCAGTAAGTTTCTCATTCGATCATTGGGAGTCGGTATCGATCATATACTTTCCAAAAGCATATATCATACCCAGGTCTTGATCATATACTTTCCAAAAGTATATATCAAACCTACAAATTCAGTCAAGCTTACAAAGCGAGACGACCATGCGCACGGAATTTGATTCTTCCCAATATCTCATGAGTGAGCTCATGTCTTCCGGTTCAGTAACTGAACCTGTATGATCCCTTTGAGAGATCGTATTACTCATATACCCTTATATGCACACCAGCGCGCCGGTGTATAGACCTTGATTAGGTCATCAACCTATTGATCTGCCAAATGTACATACTTAGACATATAGCAACACATCTGTCTCCGGTCAGAGGATGCGTGCCTATATCATGACAGCATACGATATAGGACTTTGGTTATCTCGATCTCGTTAAGTCAACACTTTGACCTAACTAATCTGACACCTCCAAATCTCTATTCCTATGCAGAGGACCTGCATCAAGAGGTCGGTCAGACATCAGCCTTTAGAGATAAGGATTGCCATCTCCTACTCAGGCTGGAGATCATTTCTTAACAATCATTTGACGGTGCTTGATGAGTCCTCAATCTAACTCTTTAGATATTCATCCAAGCACCAGCCTCTATGATTCAATAGTTGAATCAACAGCTGTATGATCATCAAGATGGCCATGGTACATAACCCTAATTGTACTAAGGGACCTATTATGCAAATTATTCATTCTTCATTTCAGATTAAGGAGTGAATTGCAATAACAGTTATTGCATAATGGCTCGCCGTGGGCTCGCATTTCCAACACCTTGTTCGTGCAGAAGACGGCGAGAGGTATCATTGTAATCATGATTTATGTTGATGATATCTTGATTACAGGTGATGATGACCAAGGCATTAAGCATGCAAAGGAAAGGCTGGGGACCGAGTTTGTCACCAAGGACTTGGGAGTCCTTAGATATTTTCTGGGGCTGGAATTTGCTAGAAATCCATATGGATTAGTCATGACACAGAGGAAGTATGTCACAGATCTACTGAGTGAGACAGGTATATTAGGGTGTCGACCTGCTACGACGCCAATGGATCCTAGCATGAAGCTGTATGATGATGACACATAAGAGGTGGATAAGAGAAGGTACAGAGAACTGGTAGGCAAATTACTGTATGTCACGATCACTAGACCTGATATACAGTTTGCAGTGAGTCGTGTGAGCCAGTTCATGGAGCAACCATGTCAGGCCCATATGGATGCAATACACATGATTCTGAGATATTTAAAATCATCTCCAGGTGCAGGCTTGCTATTTAAGAAAGGAAAGGAGATTTCTGTTACAGCATGTGCGGATGCAGACTATGCAGGATGCCCCAAGGACAGGAAGTCAACATCAGGGTTTGCAGTCTATGTTGGAGATGCTATAGTTTCGTGGAAGAGCAAGAAGCAGACAGTAGTAGCTAGATCCAGTGCTGAATCAGAATATAGGGCTATGGCCCAGGCTAGCACGGAAATGATGTGGGTGAAATCCTTACTTGCAGATCTATGTCTTGATATACCTCTTCCTATGATGTTGGAATGTGACAATCAGGCCGCCTTGTTCATTGCAAATAACCCAGCTTTTCATGAGAGGACCAAGCATATTGAGGTCGACTGTCACTACATACGTGACATGATTCAGAAGGGGTTCATTGCTACATCTCACGTCACATCAGAGAATCAGACTGCTGATATTTTCACCAAGGCATTACTTAGAGGCCCATTCCAGAAGTGTGCGTCCAAGCTGAGCATGATTGATATCTATGCTCCATCTTGAGGGGGAGTGTTGACGCATATAAGCTATTTGTATCTCTTTGTCATTTTATTTTCTTGTTATTCTCTTTATGTAATTTACCCATAGGCTACTCTCCTATATAAGAGCCTAGGGCTATGGAATAGACAACCTCATTCTCTTTTCCCAACAGTTACAATTATGGTGTATGTAGATGATATCCTGATTACAGGTGACGATGTACAAGGAATCCAGAGGGTGAAAGATGTTGGGTCATGAATTTGTCACTAAGGATCTTGGAGTCCTTAGATATTTTCTGGGACTGGAGTTCGCCAGAAATCCACATGGAATTGTGATGACCCAGAGGAAATATGTCGCCGACTTGCTAAGTGAAACATGAATGCTTGGATGTCGACCTGCTACTACACCTATGGATCCAAGCATGAATTTTTTTTTTGAAGCTCAAAAAAACGGGGGACGCACTCGTTGGTGCTCGCCCCATTATTTATTGAAAATAAAGTAAAGTTGAGAAACAAACTTACAGCGAGTACACGGAGAGAAGAGAAGGAGAAAGAAGAAACCCCAAAAAAACACCGAAGGTATCACAATATGATAGCTCCAAACAGCAAAGACCCCCTAAGGAACAGACCAATCACAGACCAAACGAGAAGCAGAGATGAGGACGTTTTCCGAGTAGAATCGCTGACCAGCAAACCGGGCTTCATTCCTAGCAATCCAGATGCACCATAGCCGTGAAATAGAAGAGAGAATATCGTTCCTACTCCTCGCCCGAGAACGAACCAAGCAAGCGCAGAAGGAGGCGGAGCTCGAGACGTCGAGCCAATCCAAGTCCGCCCAAATGCCAAACGTTTTCCCACAACGAAAGAACAGGTGGTCAGGAGTCTCGTCCTCCAAATTGCACAGACCACAGGTAGGCGAAACCGAAGGGAAAATAGCAGAACACCGGCTGCGAGTTAAGAGACGTCCACGACGGAATAGCCATAAGAAGATGCCAATTCGTTCGGGAACCCTGAGGCCCCAAAAGAATTTACAGTCCCGAAGCAAAGAATCATCAGCCACAACCAAGGGCGGAAGAAGAGCACGGTAAGCCTCGCGAATGGAGAAGCAGCCGTCCTTCCAACAAAGGTGGTCGCGACCCACAGAAGGCGAGGGCGAGACCGCAAGAACCTCCAGCAAAGCCAAGAAATCCGATTGGCGCTGATCGGAAAGATTGCCCGCAAATCTGGGCCCTCAAGCAGCCCCATCCCAGAAAGAAACAACCCTCGCGTCTTTATCATCCACCAACGCGAAGAGGCGAGGGAAAACATCCTTCAGAGGCCCCCTACCAGTCCAATCATCGCCCCAAAAGCGGATGAGCGAGCCATTGCCAATTTAGTGACGAAAAGAGCACGGTTACGGACCATAATATTCCAAATATCACGAGCGAAACAGGATGGAGAGCCCAAAAGGCGAGCATCCAAACCCCAACCCCGGTCAACCCCCACGGCCAACCTCAAGAAGTTAATCATAAGATTATCCTCCGGACCCCAAAGGCGAGTCACCCATTTGAGGAGAAAAGCCTCGTTCACGACATCCAACCGCCTCACCGCCAGCCCCCCATCCTTCTTTGGCCGAGCCACATCATCCCAAGCGACCAAAGGAACACCGCGACGCGCAGCCCCTTTCTTACCCCAAAGAAAAGACCTCAAACAAGAGTCCAACCGCCGACGGACCCCCTTAGGCATACCTTTCACCGAGAAAAAGTATATAGGCATTGAAGAAAGAACGGACTTGAGAAGAACCAAACGACCTCCCCGAGAGAGGATAGCGGCACGCCAACCAGCCAAACGAGCAGCCATGCGATCCACCAGCGGCTGCCAATCACGTAAGCGTGCCCGACCCGTAGACAACGGGAGCCCAAGATAGTTCAGCGGAAGAGAACCCACGGGACAACGCAAGATCCTCGAACAAACCATAACCTCCTCAGGGGGAGTGAAGAAGGGGACCATAGAGGACTTATTATAATTGATGAGAAGTCCCGACGCCTCACTAAAGAGCTCCAAAGTGGAAGCCATCCCAGCAACATTCGACGCCCCACCCTCAATAAAGCAAATGGTATCATCCGCGAACTGAATAATCGGCATAGAGAAGGGCCCAATGGAGCAGCCGCTGGACAGGCCCGCCGCAACGACATTATGAATCATGCTGGATAACACGTCAGAGGCCAGAACGAAAAGTAAGGGAGCAATGGGGCATCCCTGCCGAATACCCCGACGGGGCTGGAAGAAGCCCCCCGCCAGCCGGCCATTGAGAGAAACAGACAGAGAGGCAGTCGAAACGCAACGTCGAACCCACGAGATCCATAACGGAGGGAATCCCCGCCTCTTAAGCACAGACCACAAAAACCTCGAGTCCAGAGAGTCATAGGCTTTAGAGAAGTCTATTTTCCAAAGAATTCCCCTAACATCGTTTTTGTGCCAAGCATGGATAATTTCGGACGCCACCGCATAGCAATCACCAATTTGTCTACCCTTAATAAAAGCCGCCTGGGAAGGCGAGATGAGCGAATCAAGCAGCGGAGCCAGCCGGCGAGCCAAGACCTTTAGCAATGATTAGGTATATGGCATTTGAAATGGAGATTGGCCGGAAATCTTCAATGCGGGTGGCAGAAGAGGACTTGGGAATGAGAGCAATAATAGACTTGTTAAGCTTATTAAAACCGTTGTTGCCGGAGCAAAATTCGCTAGCGACCTCCAAGACATCCTGGGAGATGACGTCCCCAAATTCCCGATAGAAAAAGACCGGGAAACCATCCGGACCCGGGGCTGCGTCAGAGTTAAGAGCCCAAACCGCCTCTTTCAATTCCTCCAAAGAAATCTGACCGATAAGGAGATTTGCATTCGCCTGGGGAAGCACAGCGGCGCCCCTACCCGTCCACCGCCACTGACGCGTAGCCCTGTATCCATACCACTCCCTGAAATAAGCCGATACTGCCAAACCCAACTCCCGCTCCCCTGCACCTGAGAGCCATTAATAGACAAAGAAGAGATAGAATTGGATCGCCGGCGACCCGAAGCGACCCTGTGAAAGAAAGAGGTATTTGCATCCCCCTCTTTTAACCATCGCAACCGAGAACGTTGGCGCCATGAAATTATATGATGAAATTATATGATGATGAAACTGATGAGGTGGATAGGAGAAGATACAGAGAACTGGTAGGAAAACTTCTTTATGTTACCATTACCAGACCCGATATTTCTTTAGGATTTTTACCCGGCAGACCCTGTAATCTTTTGCAATTACCGCTACGACCTCTGAAACATCCTACTCCCTCCTTCGACCCCGTAAACTTGTTAACCTTTACCCGACAGACCCTGTGGTTAACCCCCATCCCTCTGATCGTTAAAACAAACCGGATTCTGTTATCTTCTTTTATACTATACCCAATTTATTTAACAAATTTACTGGAAATGCCACTCCCTCCCATCCTCCAACTCCAGCTGCTCCTCCCTCCCACCGTCCACCTCCAATTGAAGACGTCGCCTCCCCTCCTCCGATCCACCGACGCCCCTGCTCGAAGTCCCCATCCCCGGTCAGCCGACCTCCTCTGTTCGACACCCCTGCCGCCTCCTGGGTCCGTTCGACAACCCCCCCCCCCCCCCCGTCGTCCTCGTCCCGCCGCCTGCCCCTGTGACCCCCCCCCCCCCCCCCCCCCCGTCTCCGTTGCAAGGTCCCCCCATCCCCCTCTCGGGTCCCCGCTCGACTCGCCTGCCCCCACTGCTCGAGACCACCCCCGCAACTGGAAGCCCCCTCGCACCCCTCCTCCCCCGGTCGACTCGCCTGTGCATATGGTCGGAGGGCACTGACCTGTCGACCCCGCCTGCGCATATGGTCGGAGGGTACCGACCTGGATGCGCATATGGTCGAGGGCATGGACCTGGAAGCCCCCCCTGTCCCCGCCGACTTCCCAAGATCCGAATAGCCCCCTCCCTCCGACCCCATCCCGCCCGTCGCACAAGCCCCCCCTCCCCCCCCCCCCCATTCCGCCCGTCGCCTCTCCCTGCAAGTACCCGCCGCCTCCCCCTGACAAGCCCCGCCGATGATGCTGCTACCTGGGGCCACCACGGCTCCACCCCCTCCCCCCCATCCCCGGTCGCTGGAGCCCTCCTGCTCCTCTACTTCCCTGCTCCCCCCACGTCCCCGATCGCTGGAGCCCCCCGGCTTTCCCTGTCGATGGATCTCCCGCGTTCCCGTCGATGGAGCTCCACTTTGCAGGATTATTTTTTCCTATTTTTTTAGTTTGGGTAATCCTAATCGTTCAATGGTAAATGAGTTGGGTTAACTCAAGATTAACCCAAGTAACTGACTCAAATATAGTTAAAATTGACAGCAGGGTTTGTTAGGTAAGACGGAGCAAGTTTACGGGGTCGAGGGAGGAATTAGGATGTTTCAGAGGTCGTGGCGGTAATTGCAAAAGATTACAGGGTCTGTCGGGTAAAAATCCCTATTTCTTTTGTTGTTAGTCGGGTGAGCCAGTTCATGGAGCAACCACGTCAGGTACATATGGATGCTATACTTATGATACTCAGGTACCTTAAATCAGCTCTAGATGCAGGTCGGGTGTTCAAGAAAGACAAGAAGATCGCTATTTCAGCATGCGTAGACGCAGAGTATGCAGGATGTCCTAAGGATAGGAAGTCCACCACTGGATTTATTGTATATATTGGGAACTCTCTTGTCTCATAGAGAAGCAAGAAGCAAACTATTGTAGCTAAACCGGTGCTGAGTCTGAGTATAGGGCTATGGCCCAGGTTAGTACAGAAATGATGTGGGTGAAAGTCGTTCTTACAGACCTATATGTAAAAGTCCCACTTCCTATGGCACTGGAATGTGATAATCAAGATGCTATATTTATTGCTTATAATCCAACATTTCATGAACGAACCAAGCACATTGAGGTTGATTGTCACTATATACGAGATATGATTCCGAAGGGCTTTATTTCCACATCTCATGTTAGCTTAAGGGATCAGATTGCAGATATTTTCACCAAGGTGTTACTTAGAGGGCCATTCCAGAAGTGCTCGTCCAAGCTGAGCATGATCGATATCTATGCTCTATATTGAGGGGGAGTGTAGAGATATATTTTATGTTATTTGTATTGTTTCATATTTTCTTTATCCTTATGAACTCTTTATGTAATTTACCCATAGGCTACTCTCCTATATAAGAGAGCTTAGGGTTTATGGAATAAACAACTTTTTCGATTTTCCCAACATGACTCGCTATGGACACTACAAGTTTGTGGTGATGCCGTTTGGGCTCACCAATGCATCTGCAGCTTTCATGGATATGATGAACCGGATCTTCCGTCCATGTAGAGATATGTTTATCTTTAATAGTTATTTCATGTTACCGTACTATTTACTAATTTCCTGTACTTATGGTTGTCTTATGTAATTTACTCATAGGTTACTCTCCTATATAAGAGAGCTTAAGGTTCACAGAATAAACAAGTTTTCTATTTTTCCCAACATGGTATTAGAGCGGCGGTCCTAGAACAGAGCTCATGTATCGAAACCCTAAATCTATCCCCACCGCACGCCTCCTCCTCGCACCGCGCCTTCTCTCTGTGTTGCGCCACCGCGCCTTGCCACGCAGCACCGCGTAGCGCTTCCTCGCGCCGCCTAGGGCCCCTCTCGCACCGGGTTGCACCTTGGCTGCACCTCGACTACCGCGCCAAGGACCCGGACTGCACCTCGGCTACCGCACCGCCTAGGAGACCCCCCTCCTGCATCTCGGCTATCGCACCGAGGTTAGTGTCGCCTTAGGTTCCTGTGCGTGACGCCTAGACTGCTCTAAGCTCCACCGTTGTCACGTTTCTAGCCGGAGCATCTTCTTGATGGGTTTGGTTGCCTGAGTCTACACGTGTAACCGAACCCGTGAATGTCAGTGTAGACAAAAGTCTATCCAGTCTACACCCCTAGTCGTCTATTATCATCATGTCAGAAAGCAAGGCTGATATTCCCTCCACAGGCGCCTTCAGAGGTCCTGCACCTATTGTGAGAGATGGATGGGGTCAAACTATGAATTATGGGCGATGCAGTTCATGAGTATGATGAAGTCAACCGGTAAGAAACACATTCTTACCGAGGAAGAGCCTGCTGAGAAGACTGGGGTTAACACCTCATGGGAGGCGGACATGCATACGCCAAGGTTTGGCTATCAGGCACACTAGCAATTGAGATTGCTAATGATATTCTCCATCAGCCCACTGCAAAAGAAATGTGGGACATTCTTGCCGCTTCCTATTCACAGGCCAAGAATGAGACGAAGAATCTACAACATCATCATGACATCTTCACAATCAAGCAGAATGGACGACCTCTCCACTCGTTATATACATCCTTGCGTGGAATGTTCGAGAAGCTCTATAGCTTCATGCCTCTCACATCTACCCCGGAGCAGCAGAAGACCTACAGGAATGCCACTATGGTTGGTGTGTTCCTGGCAACTCTAGACCCCGAATATGAGGCGGTCGTTCCCAGATTTTAGCCGACTCCACTATTCCTCCTATGGAGGAAGCTTTTCGCAGGCTTAGACGGATCACCATTCCCTGATCAACTGCAGCTCTGACATCTTCTGCGATGGCTTCCTCCCGAGGTCGAGGAGGCTCTTCTCAGTTTCGTAGACGAGGACCTCGTGGTAGAGAAGGTCGAGTTCGTCAGCCATGTACCTTTTGCCATCATCCTGGGCACAAAGAGGATACATGCTACTCCAAGCATGGATTCCCTGCCTCTGTCTGAGTAGCTGAGCAGATTGAGCCTCTGGCTGCCTCTTCTCTGGATCAACATTTTGAGGACCTAGTAGCACGATTGCGGGGCATTATACCTCCTCCTTCTGGTTCTGTGACATCTCCATCGGTCCCTGGGAGTCATTCAGATGTAGCTGCTTCAGCCTCCTCCAGTACCTCAGGTAGTACTTATGCACTCACTAGCAGTGGTAGATCTGATGTTATAGAGTGGATTATGGACTCTAGCACCACAGATCATTAGTGTGGAGATAAGAGTCAACTTACAGCCTACAGACAGGTTCCTCCAGGACGAACAGTGATCACTGCAGATGGGACTTGCAGATGGGACTTATTCCCCAATCACTGGACATGGGGAGATTAGTTTGACACCCTCTATGAATCTACAGGATGTGTTACATGCACCTGACTTCTCGATGAATTTGTTGTCCATTAGTCAGATTACAAAGGATTTACATTGTCATGCAATTTTTGACCCATCTTCTCTTATTTTTCAGGACATCCTTACAGGCAAGGTGGTTGGGTGTGGCCGTGAGCAGGGCGGTCTGTATCGCCTAGTCCGAACTCCCTATGATAGAATCTTCTCTTTATCTACTGGACTTGTCTCACCATTTATGTGGCACCTGCACTTTGGTCATCTCCCCACTTCAGAAACTATGTCATGTTCTGCCTCAGATCTCATCTCATGTGTCCTTCCAATGTGAAGCATGTCGGTTGGGAAAGCATCACCGTTCTACTTTTCCCAGTCATCAGAGTCAGAGCAGTAGCTCCATTTTCGAGTTGCTTTATATAGATATTTGGGGTTCCAGTCGTGTGCCTGATCATCAGGGGCACATGTTTTATCTAGTCGTTGTTGATGATTTTTCTCGTTTGTCTTGGATTTTTTTTGTTAAAGAATAATTCTGAAGCTGGGGATGTTATCAAAAAATTCTTGATTGAAATACAAAATATCTTATTTGCCTCAGGTAAAAATTGTTCGAATTGATAATGCCTTGGAATTTTGTACTCATTATCTCTCTCATTATTTTTCAACCAAGGGGGATTATTCATCAAACATCGTGTGCTTACTCTTCACAACAAAATGGTGTTGCAAAGAAAGGAAGCATCTCCATTTGCTTAATGTTACAAGGACACTTCTCATTCAGAGTCATGCTCCTTATTCCTTCTGGGGTGATGTTGTTCTAACTGCATGTTATCTTATTAATCGCATGCCCTCATCAGTCTTGGGTGAGAAAATTCCTTTTTCTCTTGCCTTTCTTGAAAAGGAATTGTTCTCACTCACTCCTCGTATGTTTGGCTCGATCGTATTCGTCCACCAAGTGTCTTCGGGTATAGACAAGCTCTCTCCTAGAGCTATCAAGTGTGTCTTTGTTGGGTATTCCAGGACACAAAAAGGATACAAGTGTTATGACCCATTGCGCAGGAAGTATTATGTTAGTGCTGATGTCACCTTTTTTGTGTCTGCGATGTACTTTTCTCCTACAGGTGATCGGTTGACGTCTTCTAGTACAGATGATAATATATACATGCAACCACCATCGCCATTACCTCCCACATCCCCACCACCACCTCCTTCATCACCTCCCTCTCCACTTCCTATAACATCTCAACCTACTACAATGATCCCCGTTCTACCTTTGCCTCACCATTATACTCGCCATCCTACTTCTGTTCATGGTCACCGCTCATCATCAAGCACATATGAGGTTTGTTCTGATAATACAGTATCTAATGATGGGTCTAATGATCTACCAGTGCAAGATTCTTTACAGGGGACAGATGTTGAGGTTGCAGACTTGGATCTGCCCATTGCACTTCGGAAGCCGAAGCATAGTTATGCATCATATCCTGTGGCATCCATGGTATCCTTTGATCGCTTGACAGATGTTTTTAAGGATTTTGCAGTTGCCCTATCAGCCCTGGATATTCCACGGACTTATAAAGATGCTTTGAAGGACAGTCGATGGCGTTTGACAATGGAAGAAGAGATGACTGCTCTTTAGTCGAGAGGCACTTGGAGCTTGTCTCAGCTCCCACTAAAGTCTCTATAGTAAGTTGTAAATGGGTGTTTACAGTTAAGCATAATGTATATGGTACCATTGACAGATACAAGGCGCGTCTGGTTGCGCGAGGGTTTACACGGACATACGACGTGGATTATCTCGACACATTCTCACCAGTTGCTCGTCATTCCACCGTATGAATTCTTCTCTATGTTGATGTTATCCGAGATTGGCCTTTATTTCAGTTAGATGTTAAGAATGCATTTTTGTATGGTGATCTTCAGGAGGAAGTCTACATGCAACAACCACCGTGATTTGCTGTTGACGGGGAGTGTTCACAGGTTTGTAGACTTCATAAGGCGATATATGGTCTTAAGCAGAGCCCTACAACTTGGTTCCAGAAGCTTTCGGACTTGTTTGAGAAGCAAGGGTACAAACGCTCGAATACAGATCATTCCCTTTTCATACAAAAGACATCCAGAGGTACAGTCGCTATTATGGTGTATGTTGATGATATTCTTATTACATGAGATGACATACAAGGAATAAAAAGGGCGAAAGAACTTCTGGGTCGTGAATTTGTCATGAAGGATCTTGGAGCCCTTAGATAATTTCTGGGACTGGAGTTTGTCAGAAATCAACAAGGCTTGTGATGACCCAAAGGAAATACGTCACTTATTTGCTAAGCGACACGTGAATGCATGTGTGTCGGCCTGCTACCACTCCCATGGACCCAAGCATGAAGCTATATGATGACGATATTGATGAGGTGGATGGGAGGAGATACAGAGAGTTGGTAGGAAAGCTCCTTTATGTTACCATCACCAGACCCGATATTTCCTTTGTTTTTAGTCGGGTGAGCCAATTCATGGAGCAACCACGTTAGGTGTATATGGATTCTATACACATGATACTCAGGTATCTTAAATCATTTCCAGGTACAGGTACAGGTCTACTATTTAGAAAAGGCATGGAGATTACCATTTCAGCATACGTAGATGTAGACCTTGCAGGGTGTCCAAAGGATAGGAAATTCACTACTGGATTTACCGTATATGTTGGAGATTCCCTTGTCTCATGGAGGAGCAAGAAGCAAACTGTTGTAGCCAGACCTAGCGCTGAGTTGAATATAGAGCTATGGTCCAAGCCAGTACAGAGATGATGTGGGTTCGATTTGTCATTACAGATCTATGTATAGAAGTTCCCTCTCCTATGACACTGGAATGTGACAATCAGGCGGCTATATTTATTGCAAATAATCCAGCATTTCATGAGAGAATTAAACACATCGAGGTTGTTTGTCACTATATACGAGATATGATTCAGAAGGGCTTCATTTCGACATCTCATGTCAGCTCGGGAAATCAGACTGCAGATATCTTCACCAGGGCCTTACTTAGAGGACCTTTCCAGAAGTGCTCGTCCAAGCCGAGCATGATCGATATCTATGCTCCATCTTGAGGGGGAGTGTAGAGATATGTTTATCTCTCTATATAAAAGAGCCTATGCTTCACAGAATAAACAAGTTTTCTATTTTTCCCAACAGTCCATATTTGGACAAATTTGTTGTGGTGTTCATTGATGATGTGCTCATATACTCATGGTATGAATGAGATCGTGCGAATGATCAACGGACTGTTTTGGATACATTACGGGAGCACAAATTATATGCCAAGTTGAGCAAGTGTGAGTTCTGGTTATCCCAGGTCTTATTTTCGGGGCATGTTATTTCTAGAGCAGGTATCGCAATTGATCCTGCAATGATTGAGGCAATCATGCCTTGGGAGCAGCCCAAGACAGTTACTCAGATTCGAAGCTTCCTTGGATTAGAGGGCTATTACAAACACTTTGTCAACGGATTTTCACAGCATTATTTTCCCTTTGACACGATTGACGCAGAAAAAAGTTCCATTCATTTTGGATGATATACATGCGAGCAGATATTCAGGACACTGAAGGAGAGATTGACTACAACACCTATTCTTGTTCTTCTTTCAGGTACTCAAAGACTATGCAATCTACACCAGATGCATCTGGAGAAGGTCTAGGAGCAGTGCTGATGTAGAGAGGCAACATGATTGCTTACGCATCACGTCAGTTGAGACCGCGTGAGCGGAATTACCCAACCCATGACTTGGAGTTGGCGGCAGTTGTCTTCGCCTTGAAGATCTGGCATCACTATCTATATGGAGTAAATTTCGAGATCTTCACATATCACAAGAGTCCGAAGTACATTTTTTATCAGAAGGAGTTGAACATGAGACAATGTAGGTGGCTCAAGCTACTGAAGGATTATGATTGCACGATCTCTTACCATCCCGGTAACGGAAACGTGGTGGTTGATGCGCTTAGTAGGAGAGCTCATGCAGAGGGTACAACAGACTGGCTATACACGTGGGATATGCTCGCAACTTTGACTGATTGGCATCATCAGGAGAGTGCATCCATTTCTACCGATGTACCTCCACGACTCAACAGTTTGTGGGATCGCATCGTCGAAGGCCAGAAGATGTATCCTTGGATTCGAGATAGATACATGCGTGCCGTTAAGGACGAGGTTGATGATTTGTTGTGACTGAGTCTATTTTATGGAAGGTAGGACGGGTCGTTGTCCCCAATGATGAGCAGCTTCGCAGAGACATTCTCGATGAGGCAAACAGTTCACGATTTTCGATCCATCCAGGCAGCACAAAGATTTATCGTGATCTGCGTCGACATTTCTGGTGGGATGGAATGAAGCACGATGTGGCGCAACATGTCTGCAGATGCATGACTTGTCAGATGGTCAAGGTCGAGCACATGAGACCACCAGGATTACTGCAGTCTCTCCCCATTCCCGAGTGGAAATGGGAGAGTATCTCTATGGATTTTGTCACGAGATTGCCGAAGACACCGGGTGACCATGATTCTATTTGGGTCATGGTTGATAGGTTGACCAAGTCAGCCCATTTCATACATGTTAACACAACTTACACTCCATCCAGATTGACCAAGTTCTATGTGCAGAATATTATTAGGCTAAATGGTATACCACGAGAAGTGGTGTCTGATAGGGATTTGAGGTTTACTTCGCTTGTTGGCATCAGTTCATGTCAACACTACAGACAGAGTTGAAAATGAGTTTTGCATATCATCCACAGATCGACGGTCAGAGTGAGCGCACCATTCAGATACTAGAGGATTTGCTTCGCGCTTGCACTTTGGAGTGGAAAGGGTCTTGGAAATACCATCTGCCTTTGGTTGAATTCCTACAACAACAGCTATCATTCTAGTATTGGCATGGCACCATTCGAAGCCCTATACGGGCGGAGGTGCCTCACACCTCTCAGTTGGCGTGAGGTAGGTGATTATGCTCTCTACTCTGTAGATCTTCTGGAGACCGCAAGGGCTGTTGATCTTGTGAGACGGAGGCTTTTGACGGCACAGAGCCGCCAGAAGAGCTATTCAAATCGTCGGAGAAGAAATTTGGAGTTTCAGGTATCCAATCTTCTCTTTCTTTTATTACAAATTTAACTACATCTCGTACTAATGACATTCCTATAAATTATAGGTTGAAGATTGGGTATTTTTGCGAGTATCTCCCATGAAGGGAATACAGAGATTTGACGTTCGTGGCAAGTTGGCACCGTGATATGTTGGACCTTTCGAGATTCTTGCTCCTGTGGGGAAGGTAGCTTATCGGGTTTCCCTTCCTCCACATCTTTCAGCGATCTACGATGTATTTCATGTATCCAACTTGAGAAAGTATGTGTACTACCTTCGACACGTCATCAGCTACGAGAATTTGACGTAGAGGCAGACTTGACTTATGAGGAGAGGCCGGTACAGATACTTGACAATGTTGTGAAGAAGCTTCGCAACAAAGAGATTCCATTGGTCAAGGTGTTGTGGCACCGACACGGCGTCGAAGAGGCGACGTGGGAAATCGAAGCCAACATGCGGGCATGATACTCGCAGCTTTCGCAGCTTTTCTGAGGTAATAATCAAAATAAGCTTTTGTAATAAGATATATGTTAAAATATATGGCTTGTTTTCTCTTTGAGATTTTTATGGGTTCAAAACTCTTTGAGGTTTTTATGACCATATGAGATTCAAACAAGACACCTCATGACCTTGACTCGAGTCTCGAGGACGAGATTCCCTTTGAGGTTTTTTTATTTCTAACATCTAGGATCTGCATAAACCCGAACCCGGTCCGATTTGGATCCAGTTAACTCAATAAAGTTGTGTGTCAATACTAAACAACCTAAATCGATCAATAGATCATGAATCAAAAGTCATTCGGGCGAAATTGACCAAAAATCGATCGCATAGTAATGCGTGCCCGAAAAAGATGCGACATAAATACGGAAACCGCGAAACAAACCGGGACCGCCATAAAATCCGATTCGACGACATAAGATCAACGGAATCGACTGTTCGTCAACCGGAGGTCGTTTGATATTTTAAAATCGCAAAATTTAACAATAAATTGAAATCGTATATCAAAAATTTCGGGCATTCAAATCCGATCAAAAGTATATCACTTTTGATCGTGTTTAGAAACAATCGAAACGAGATATTACACGTCGAAATTGGAAACTCGACATGTGCACACGGATAAATTTTTAAAAACATCTCAAAAAATATAATAATAATAAATCTGAAACAGTAGCTATTGACGACGGTCAAATTCCTGCAAAAAAATTTAAATTTTTCTGTTGTTTGCTAGAGACACTAGCCATCCAGGCTGCTCCACATTTGGCATCTAAGCCTCCACTTGGCATCACCTAGTACTCCCTCTCCCTTATAAATATCAACAACACATTTTTTTCTCTTCTCTCAATTCCTCTATTTCTTTCTCCCAACGAAGGGACAAAACCCTCAATTCCTCCTCCCGTTTTGTTGCAACTCCTTACCGCTTTCTCCAACAGGAGCTGCTGTCAAGCAGCTCTGAAGGCCTGCAACTGCTGCAATTCCCTTTCCCTACTGTTGTATCCCCTTTCCCTACTGTTGTTATTCCTCCAATTTCAAGCAATTGGTACTGCTACTGCTGCATGCAAGCCCTCATCAAGCCCCCTGTTCATCCAATTTGAAGCAAATCAAAGGTACACTCACATGCCCTCCTATTGCTGCCATGCATGTCAATCCAAAACCTTTTTTATTTTTCTCTTATGGTTTTCTAAAATCCATCAACTATCCTGGGGTATACTATAAAAATTTTTGGTAAAATAATATTTAGGGTGTTTGGGGATTGGTTGAAATTCCAGTGAGATTGGGTGATTATCGGATCAAAATATGAAATATTACAACCACTAATGATGAGCAGATCATATGAATTGTTGCTTTCCAGGAAATGTTCAGCTTGCCAAGATAATTGTATAAAAAAATCCATATATATTTTAACCATTATCTGCTACTCGATTAAAATATCCTGTCTGCAGTTAGTTTTATATTTAGTAACTTCAGTTTTCATCCAATTTTAGCAATGTGTACAATTGTCTTCATTAAACTATGATATTTTTTAAATACACAAAACTAACCCCATTATCTACTAGGATCTTCACTCAACATGTTGTGTTTTATAAGTTCTGTTAGTGGACCTACTTGCTCCATATTTGGGATTTTTTAAAAAATAATATAATATAATAAATAAAGGGATTTTATCACTTGTGCCCCTCCGAGATATCGCAATATCAGTTATGCCCCTATCTTTTTGGTAATATCCGTTGTGCCCCTCACTTCTTGTTATTTTGTCAGTTGTGCCCCTCGGGTTAGTTACCGTCCATCCACAGTGCAAACGGACGTTAACTTTGAGGACATAGGCGGAATTACTTTTAAAAAAAGGTTAGGAGGTCATTTTAGATCATCTTCTTCATCCTCTTCTTCTTCCTCCTCTTGCCCATCCTCTTCCTCCTCCTCCAGCTCCTCCTCCTCCTCCCTCTCTGCCCCCGCCCCTGCCCCGCGCCGCCTCCTCCCAGCCCCGCCCCCTCCCAGCACGTCGCCCCCGCCGCTGCCCCTGCCCCGCATCGACTCCTTCCAACCCCGCCCCTCCCCGCCCGCCGCCCCCTCCCAGCCCGCAGCCCCGACCCCTTCCCCAGCCCCCTCGCCTCCCCGTCCCCTGTGCTCCCTCCCCTGAGCCGCCCCCTCCCAGCCCCGCCCCCTCCCCAGCCCCGCCCCCTCCGCTGCCACTGCCCACGCCCCTGTCCCGCACCGCCTCCTCCCGCCCCGCCCCCTCCCAGCCCGCAGCCCCGACCCATTCCCCTGCACCCTCGCCTCCCCGTCCCTGTGCTCCCTCACCTGAGCCGCCCCCTCCCAGCCCCGCCCCCACCAGCCCGCCGCCCCCGCCGCTGCCCCTGCCCCCACCCCTGCCCCGCGCCACCTCCTCCCAGCCCGCCGTCCCCCACCCTTCCCCTGCCCCCTCCCCTCCCCATCCATGTGCTCCCTCCCCTGAGCAGCCCCCTCCCAGCCCCGCCCCCTCCCAGCCCGCCACCCCCGCCGCTGTCCCTGCCCCCGCGCCTCCTCCGGCCCCTTCCGCCCTCGTCCTCCACCTGTGGCTGAAGCTGAAACTGGAGTTGAGTTTTTTCTTAAATTTTGATAAATTTTTGACTAATTGATTCATAAAAAGTCATCCAAAAATTCAATAAAATTCATCGTTTGATCCGTAACGAGTGATATGTCCGTGGAAATGTAAAAATTTTAGAGATTCGATGGATGCATGAAGGTGTTAGTAAGAGAGAGAAATTATGAAGAGAAGGAAGAAGAGCAAATGGAGGAGGAAGAAGATGAAGAAGGGTATGGACCATAATACCTTTCTTAACCACGCCATGGTTTGAATAAACCATGGTTATTTTATTATTTTGACGGTCAATCTGACGGAAGGGCACAACTGGTGACGGAGCAAGAAGTTAGGGGCACAACTGATATTACCAAAAAGATAGGGGTATAACTGATATTGCGATATCTCGGAGGGGCACAAGTGATAAAATTCCTTAAATAAATTCTATGCTAAATAATAGCACTAAGTTCTTAAGTCGTTTCTACACATTGACATACGGAAATATCTCATGGCATATAGTAGAGATCAAGTGGTCTATCAGTTACAGGTTATTATATTTGAATGTGTGGAAAGCTGCTTATATTATATATAAAAAAATTCTTATTCATGATTATTTAGCCACCTATATTCTAAACTAAGTTCCTGATAGGTTGTTAATTAGGAATCTATACGTTTAACAACTATCTATATTGAGCATGGGTATTATAAAACATCGACATGACTTTTATTAGTAGGACATTTTATGAAGGTCTTGAGTTATAACTCAAACACTCTAGTAACTCGTAAATGGAACAATTATCCAATGTAAATACTTACATTGATTTCATCATTTGATTTGCAGATATCACTCTATTAAATGTGGCAGGCCAGATCAATTTCCACATATCATCTGAATAAACAATGTGACAATTCTACATATCTGATCTCATTTAAATGGATCGATTTTGGGAGAAGCTCCAACCAAATTCAGAAAACTATTTCTTTTTCGGGACCTTTTGATTTGAAAAAGCCAATAGATTGTTCAATATATATATAATGGATGCATTCTGTAAGTTCCACTGATGGGAATAGAATCTGTAATTAAGTGAATCTACATGGTTGATGAGAACCAGGGATGGTAATTAATTGTCATGCTAGATAAGGTAATACCACCTTAAGAATGAGGCCCAGATTGTCGAATTTTGAAAGATTCTATTTATTTTTTTGAAACTCCAAAAACGGGGGGCGCACTCGACGGTGCCCACCCCAAATTTATTAATAGAAAATAAAGGAAAGAAAGAGACTTACAGTGGGAGAATACAAATGGTAGAAGGGAAATAAAAGAGCGTGACCATAGTCGGACTGGACCTCCAAACCAATGCCCCGACAAAACACAAAATAACAATTAAACAACTGACCAGTCACGGACCAACCGAGAAGCAGAAATTAGGACATTTTCCAAATAGAATCTCTGACCAGAAAACAGCGCCTCATTCCTAGAAGTCCAAATGCACCACAGCCGAGCGATAGCAGAGAGAATGTCGACCCTACATCTAGCCCTCGAGCGAACCAAGCAGTCGCAGAATGAAGCGGCGTCCGTAACGTCAAGCCAAGGCAGATCCACCCAAATGGCACGCGAAGAGCCGCAACCAAAGAATAGGTGGTCGATAGTCTCATCCTCCAGGTTGCACAGACCACAAGTAGGCACAGCTGAAGGGAAGATAGCGGCACACCTGATACGAGTGAGTAGACGCCCACGACGGAATAACCAGAGGAAGATGCCAATCCGCTCAGGAACCCAGAGACCCCAAAAGAATTGGCAATCCCGGATTAGCAAATCATCACCCCCAACCAAGGCCGGGAGAAGGGCCCTGTAAGCAGCACGAACAGAGAAAGGGCCATCCTTCCAGCAAAGGTGATCACGGCCCACCGAAGGCGAGGGCGAGACCGCCAGAATCTCCAGAAGGGCCATAAACTCAAGTTGCCGTTGATCAGAAAGGTTGGCCACAAAGGAAGGCCCCCAAGCAGCACCATCCCAATAAGAAGCTACCCTCGCGTCCGGGTCAGCAGCCAACGCGAACAACCGAGGGAAATTATCCTTAAGAGGCCCCCTACCAGTCCAATCATCGCCCCAAAAATGAGTGAGGGAGCCATCGCCCAACTTCATGACAAAACGACCACGGTTGCTGGCCAGAGCGAGACCAATAGCACGCGAGAAGTGAGAGGAGGAAGCCAAAAAGCAGCCATCCGAATCCAGCACTAGCCGACGGTCAAAACCAACAACCATCCTTAAGAAGTTAAGCAACAAATTATCCTCCGGCCCACAGAGACGAGAGACCCATTTAAGAAGAAAAGCCTCGTTGACGATAGCCAATCTCCTCACCGCCAACCCTCCCTCCCTCTTAGGCCGAGTGACATCATCCCAAGCAACCAAGGGAACGCCGCTACGCACAGAACCCTTCTTGCCCCAAAGGAAAGACCGCATATAAGTATCCAAGCGTCGACGAATCCCCTTAGGCATCCCCTTCACAGAAAGGAAGTAAATAGGCAGAGAAGAGAGGATCGATTTGAGGAGAACCAGGCGCCCGCCCCGAGAGAGGAGAGCGGCACGCCAACCAGCCAAGCGGGCAGCCATACGATCCAACAGCGGCTGCCAATCCCTTAAGCGAGCCCGGCCGATAGACAATGGAAGACCAAGATAGTCCATGGGAAGAGCACCCACCGTACATCGCAAGATCCTCGAGCAAGCATCAACCTCCGCCGAGGAAAGAGAGAAGGGGACCAAGGAGGACTTATTGTAATTGATGTGAAGTCCAGAAGCCTCACTGAAGAGCTCCAAGGTGATCGCCATACCCGCCATATTCGACGCGTCACCTTCGATAAAACAGATTGTATCATCCGCGAACTGAATAATCGGCATAGAAAAGGGCCCCAACGAGCAACCACGGGTCAGACCAGCAGCGACCACATTATTAACCATTGTGGAGAGGACGTCCGCAGCCAAGACGAAGAGCAAGGGGGCAAGGGGGCAACCCTGCCGAATACCCCGGCGGGGCTGGAAGAAACCCCCCGCCAAACGTCCATTGAGCAAAACCGACAAAGACGCCGTGGAAACACACCGACGTACCCAAGAAATCCACAACGGGGGGAATCCCCGCCTCTTAAGGACAGCCCATAGAAAACGCCAATCAATAGAGTCATAAGCTTTAGAAAAATCGATCTTCCACATGATACCCCTAGTGCCGCTCTTGTGCCAAGCGTGAATAATTTCGGACGCCACCGCATAGCAATCGCCAATTTGACGGCCCTTGATAAAAGCCGCCTGGGAGGGCGAGATAAGCGAGTCAAGAAGCGGGGCCAAACGGCGCGCCAAAACCTTAGCAACGATAAGGTAAATAGCATTTGAAATGGAAATAGGCCGGAACTCCTCAATCCGGGTGGCAGAGGGGGACTTTGGAATGAGAGCAATACAAGATTTGTTGAGCTTGTTGAAGCCGTTATTGCCAGCACAAAATTCGTGAGCAACCGCCAACACGTCCTGAGAGAGTATATCCCAAAATTCCTTATAGAAAAACACGGGGAAGCCATCAGGCCCCGGGGCCGCATCAGAGTTGAGAGACCAGACCGCCTCTTTCAATTCCTCCAAAGAAATCTGACGAGAAAGGAGATTTGCATCTGCCTGAGGGAGCACCGCAGCCCCCCTCCCCGACCACCGCCAAATGCGCGCAGGCCTGCGCCCAAACCACCCCTTAAAAAAGTCCGAGACAGCGACACCCAACTCCCGCTCCCCCTGAACCTGTGAATCGTTGATGATCATAGAAGATAGGAAATTAGATCGCCGGCGACCCGAAGCCACCCTGTGGAAAAACGCCGAATTCGCGTCACCCTCCTTTAACCAACGCAACCGAGAACGTTGGCGCCATTCAATCACACGCTTACGATCCTCCAGCTTGACCTTGTACAGAGCATTTGCGCGAGCCAACAACTCATCATGAGTAAGATCGCGAGCGTTTTCAATACGGTCGAAATGCAAAATCACTTCCTCAGCCTCCACCCGGGATGCGATGCGAGCTGAGCGGGAAGCCCTTTTAAAAGACGCCAGCATTCTTCTGAGAGATGAAATCTTGTGGTGAAAGCGTTGGGCGGCACTACCAGAAGGATAAAGTTGAGACCAATGCTGACGAACCATCTCACGGAAGCCAGGCTCCAGGAGCCAAGATCGTTCAAAGCGGAACATAGAATGCGGGCGGGTCTCCTCCCCGTTCGACCAGAAGATGGGGTTATGATCAGAGAACGAGCGCGGTCTCGAAGCAACAAAACATAAAGGAAAACAATCCATTAGAGAGTTATTCGCCAAAAACCGATCGATCCGCGAACGCGAGGAGCTATTCCGCCAAGTGAATGAAATGTCGTTAGGAACCAAAGATTCAAGAGCCAAAGCATTCAGAAACTCCAAGAAATCCTCAGATCCCGGGTCGAGACCACCGCGCCCACGAGGGCGATCCTGAGCATGCAAAGTAACATTAAAGTCCCCGCCAATCAGCCAAGGAACCTCACCAAAAGCAGCAGCATCCTCCCGCAAGTCATCCCACAATTCACGACGGGCAATATGACATATAGGGGCATAAACACAAGAAAAAGCCAAGCAGTTATTAGTCCGACCACAAATTAACAGCACCGATATCGAGTGACGCCCCATCCGACAAGAAGAGAACGAAAAGCGGGACGAACGCCAAGCCAAAATGGCACCGCCCCGAGCACCCACGGCGTCCAGCGCCCGGAAATCATCAAGCTGCCCAGCTCCAAAAGAACGCCAGAGAGAGTCATCCAACGAGTGAAGCTTCGTCTCCTGAATGAAGGCAACGTCACAAGACCATTCAACGAGTCGGGATCCCAAAATGCGCCTGCGATCCGCATCTCCCAAGCCACGAACATTCCAGGACAGAATCTTCATTAAAACAACCAAAAAAATCCCCCCAAAAAGCCAGAGGCCCAAAAAATACCAGATACGAGTGGCCAATCAAACCCCCACATGCGGATGGACAACCTCAAGGCCCGCCGCCTCAGCAACTGCGTCACGAAGAGATTGGCATCCAGAGATCATAACAGAGCTTGAGGAGAGAAAGCGCCTTCTAGAGTAGCTTTGGCCAAAGCGAGAAGAAGGAGACAGCCCTAGCACGACAGAGGCCTCAGGAGAAAGGTGGGGCTCCTCGCCGAAATCAGAGATAAAGGGATTCAAATTGTCCTGCGCACGTGGCTGGCCCATATCAGCCCGATGGAAGAGCACAGCCTCCCCTCCGTCCGCCGACTGGTAAGCAAAGTCGGAGAAGAAGAGCATCGGACGGGACGCCGTCGAAGAAGAAGAGGGAGAACCTTCCAAGAAACCTGAAAAAGGTACAGCACGAATAGGGCAAGGGCAAGGCACATTAGGCGCGGAAAGAAGATGCTCCGATCCGAGAGGGAGATCCGAACCCGAGACCGGATCCACCAGGGGCTGCTCCGAAGTGACTTGAAGAGGGGCCCAAATCGAATCAACCAAAGGGTCACAAGGGATGAACGATCCGACCTGAGAGGAGCCCACTTGCAATAAATCCGCCGACATAAAAGGGACATCCGTGGAAGACGAATCAATGTCGAGAATAACAGCATCAGAAGGCAAAACGACTTCTGGCAACTGAACCGCCACGAAGTCATTGGAATTCCCCCAATCATGCGGGAACCGAAGAGGCGCCCCACCCGCACGTGAGGAAAGGATCGTGCATGACGCCGCATCGGGAACATCCTCATGACGAGACACGTGGCGGGCAGGAGATGAACCGGCTGACGCAAACGTCGCCGGAGACGCGGCGCCAAAATCCCGCCGCCCGGCCACCACAGAAGGCGCCACCGTCGTCACCGGCGGAGGAAAGAGAGAGAGCTCCAGGGAGAAAGTCCAACGACCCAAAGACAGCTTGTCAAACCGGGTCTTCCCCGCCAGCTCCGCAAAGAACGCTGTCGGAGCTTCCACCATGACCCTGCAATACCGCCAATCAGCACCTGGGGCGAGGCCATCATCAATAATCTGAAGGACTTGGCCCCAACGGGAGAACGCCTTAGAGAGAGCATGCACCGTCCGAGACAAGAATGGCACCCCCTTCACCAAAGCCACCCGGACCTCCGTCGAGAAGACCCCACCGTCAGAGACCCGCACCTCCCGCCAGAGGACACCAACGATATCCCGGGAGTGAATGAGTCTCTCCCGCTGATCCGGGGAGAGACCCCTAACACAGCAACGCACCGCATCGAGGGAGATGAAGTCCCCTCCAAAGTCATGACCCAGGAACCCAAGAGTAGCAGCTCGAACAGCTTCCCAATCAACTGAAGGAGACCGGAGCACCCCAACAAGCACCGAGGCAACAAAAGGCGGGCCCGAACGAGAGGACGAACCCCCCGACCCCGCGCCAAGAGAGTTCACATCAGGAACGACCCCCCCCAAAGAAGACGACGGGACCGCCCGCAGAGGGTCCCCAACCACCGGAGAATCCAGAAGGGCGGCTCCCTCCACCTTGGAACCAAGCGAATCCGAACCACGAGAGGAGAAAGGCGGAGCCGAGGTATCCCCACCCTGAGCCTCGCCACCAACACCAGGCACCGGGGGAGAAGGGCCCGCATCCGCCACCACCTGAGCGAAAGAGCGGGAGTCGCGAGCACCAAGCCGATGAGGAACGCGGACCGACAAAGGCTGAGCAGGTCGCCGCGGCACCGGAGGGGACAAAGCAGCCCAGCAGGAAGCCCTCCTGTGACCGACCTTACCACAAAGAAAACAACGCGGAGGAAGAGGACACTCGGACGCAGAATGCCCCCGATCAGCACATCTGAAACAACGCTTACCCGGTTTTGCATGGGAAACCTGCGTCCAGCCATCGTCGCCAGCCTCCGCCATAGCACCGAGAGACCGCGAGAAAGCGCGGTTCTCCCCCACAAAAGAGGAACCCCGCGCCTTAGGTCTCCACGCCCTCCGAAGAACAGGAACCCACCGATCACCAAGACCCCCTCGAGAAGCAGCCACACGTCCCACCCGAGAAGACCGTCCGGTCCCATCAGCCGTACGACCCCAACGCTCCCTACGCACGTCGCACTCCCAGCGCACTCCGCTTCCCACTCCGCTCCCCATCTCTTCCTCGTCAATAGGGCACTCCACTCCGCAAATGTTATTCCTAATGATGGGTTCTAAAGATTCTATTTATAAAAAACAGATACCCATCCTCATAGATTAATAAAGAAAAAAATAGACATACAAGTAAAATATTGGGGTCTAATCTTTTTGATGGCTGGTCATGGTGACTTTTACACCTGACCGTGCGAGAGCGCGGTGACTCTCAACTGGGCAGGAGATAGGAAGCCTAGATATGGCAGCGGTTGTCAAGTGCGCGGGTCTAGGATCCCATTCCTTTTCATGATTTTTACGCGAGCTCGCAGTGTTTTTACACCTCGTTGGGATTCCGACTTTTGACCAGTTCTGCTGACCCTTTCTTTTAGGATACTCATGCGGGAGATCCTCGATTTTAGTTTTTCGTACGAGCTCGTTTGCCCATTACCAGTCTGACCATTTTTCTAGAGTGACTTTTCCGGAGAGTGTCTCTCACCCGTCTCCGGGGCGTAGTTTTGGAGTAGACATTTCCCTCTATTGGACCGCACTTCCAATTAGAGGGCGAGATAAAAGAGCATTTTTGGAGGATACTTCACCGCTTGAGTTTTTGTTTACTTTTCGCCAGCAGACTTGACGGTGCTACATCCAAATCATCCATATTTACATCTATGTCGCTTAGGGTTACACCTGTGATAGTTGCAGTTGAGGTTCGGAGAATTTACAATCAAAGTTAAGTTGGTTGGAAGTGACTATAATAAAATATCCCTATAAGCTAATGGACGTGTTGGGAACTTAGTTATGATGCATTATACAATACCGCATCCCTACGGAGACACCCCAACCTTAAAGCACTCCCCACATCTTAGAGTCACAGTGTGAGGTCGCACACTGACCAAGACCACAGACTACCCACTAGATTTGAGAATTAAATAAATCAATAAACTTTTTCAATCTTACCTTTCCCATCGCCAAAATCCACAAATATGATATCTGAATAATATGAGTATACACACACACACACTGATGAGTAATCAATTACAATATAAAAATATTTTATATGAGAAATATTGGAATAAAGGGTAAACAGGGGGATGTACATACAAGCCACTTGGAAATCTTTTTTCATTGCAAGTAGAAATAAATTTTAGATGTTTCTGCCTTTCTACTTGTGTCTTTTGTATCTATATTAAATGCATGCTTATTTATATAATATGAATTATGGGTGTATCAGTGCTTGCTGATACCTCTTCTTCCTAACATGTTTTGGCAAGGAAGGAGCCTGTTGCTCAGTAGCTGTTGATGAGATCCGTTGATCGTGTATATACCAGAAGGTATGATATCTTTTTTTCTGTTTTTGGTTCAGCTTATGATGTAATATGCTTCCTTCCTCTTCAGTCTTGTATTTGGGATCTACTCGTACACTGTGATACATTCTTTTGTTACATGTGATGTTATACGGAAATGAATGAAATATTGGTGGCACTTCTTCTTGTCTATGCTATTTATTCATTGAACGTGGATGTAATGGCAGAAACGCACAAAATTTCTCCACATTTTCAATAGCTTGTGCGATTTCAAGCGAATATAATGTCATGAAAGTGTTGTTATTGGGTAACCGGATCCGATGGGGTTCATACCATGAAAGGCCGTATCGATATCAATATCGTTTCGGTCTGCCCAGAAATGGATATATCGGGATATATCGACGATATTGGTGGAAATGTCGAAAATGACTCAAAAAAGCCAATTTTTTGCCATTTTTTCATAAATTAAGATCATCCAAGATATTAGAACAACAAATAACCTACAAATACACACTTATATCATACATATCGGTCATTTATAGACCATATATCGCACATATCGGTATCGCTGGTATCACACATATCGGTCGTGTCGATGTTAATCACTTAATGTTGATTCTTGACTTATGAATATTGGAAATGGATTCCATTCAAGTTATTATAAGTTTATAACATGAATAACTACAAATATACACCTCTTAAGTCATAACACACATAGATAATTTATGAGGACTATGATCCTCAAACTCCACATATCGGTCATATTGATGGGAATATATAATGAGACAATCATTCTTTGACAATTGACATAAAGATTTATGATTTATCTATATAAAAGTTACAAGTATAATAACAAATGACAAATATCCAAATCAAGTTGACAATGTAAAATGAGATGACTTAGGCTAAAACCAAGAGTTTCGTGGTGGATCTGAATTGCCCGCCCTGACTTGTTGTCTCTCATAACGCATCACAGATTCAATGAACTCGCAGTAGTTTTCCCATGTCACCATCTTATGGATATAGCAGTTACAACAGTGGGTATGGAGGATATAACAGCTACAGCGGTGAGAACTACCGAGGTAGCCAACCCGAGCAAACCCAACTCAGCCAAGGCAACTTCTTTGGTGATGACAGTTTCGGTTTCTTCCCAGAGTATTTCGCTCCTCCTCCAGGTCCTCCTCCTCCGCAAACATCTTCTCCTACTCCGTCGTCGTCGTCCTGAGGATCTCAAGCTAGTAGTTCGTGGCCTTCTCGTACCACTCGTGATACTGGATCTAGTGCTGCTTATCCTCGTCTCGGGATACTCATAGGCATCGATGACCACCAATACAGGCAGTATGTGATGGATTACAAGGCCATGTACGAGTATACGCCTGAGGAGGAGGAGGAGGAGGTCTAGGCGGAGGAGCAGGAAAGTATTCAGGGAAGACCCCAAATGATCTCTTATCTTGGGAGGATCCATATCTGCCCAGGGGACTTGGTGTTCCTCCACGGTATGAGCTGTCAATGTCCATGCAACTCAACGAACCTACAGATGATATCAAATCTGACATGTAGCTATCTGTAGGATGATGGTCACACCGCCCATATGCATCCCAATCCATAAGTTCTAGACTCGGACTTGGGACAAACTGCCCATGTATGTTTCCATGTTGTTTCCTGTATTCCCGCTCTGACTCGAATATTCTATCATCACGTGGCCCACGACCACCTGACCCCCCTGAATATGTCTCCCCGTCACCTGACCCACCACAGTCAGCAACAACAGCATCATCATCATTATCACTCCCACTGTCTTCTTTTGATTTGGATTTGGATTTCGATCCAGTAGAGAGGATGTCGTCCACATTAGCATCAAGTTCCACCCCTTCAAGAGGGTCGTGATTCGCCCAGATCTGGCCATGTAGTCGCCAACATCTGCTCCCATTTGTTGGCTTATGTTATCATTCGGCCTTCCTCCCGGTTAATCGAGCAATGGAGCACCGTTTGAATCCAACCACCTTTGCAGAACATCTTCATCTGCATCGTCGTCGTGCATCTTGAAAATATATGCAAGATCAATGGGGTCTGTGTAGTCCTCTCTGTCATGCCCCTCTCTTGCATGTTTCATTTTCAACCTCAAATTGTAGTGCACGAAAACAAGATCGTGGAGTCGTTCTCCCAACTTGTTCTGAATGTGCTCCAATTTCTTTCACAACCACCGGCAGATGCTGTTTGGGACAATACTTTCACTACCACTTTGCGGAGGTTGGGAGCTTCCATCCCATATAGTAACCACCATTCGGCTGCGGAAAAATCAAAAGAGATAAATCATAATTCAATAATAGTCAAATTGTTTGTTACACATGTCAAATGTCAATCAGTAGACTTAGTATTTACCAGGAAGAGTACTGTCGCGTCCATTCACCGCGGTCACCCTACCGAAAGAACACAAGGCCTCCTTAAGGTATTTAATCTGCACATTAAATGAAACTTTAAGTCATACTGTAATAGTATGGTTTATGCCTCCAAATAGATTGTACATTATACAAGCGTTCTTAAGGGACTCTTACCTCATTCATGCACGTGGTTTGTGCCCTCTCGTCTTTGACGAGCTTCTCAATAACAACTTGTACGACTGCTAGAAGGTCAGCATTTGTACCAAGACTGTTCTTGTATTGGTACTTCGGATTCAAGTAGTATGTTGTTGACGAACAAATTTTAATAATACAAAACAAAAGTACATGCTTACGGAAATGGATTAGAAAATCTAAATAGATAATAAAACGTACCAACCTTGTCAAGAGGATGTGAGAGCATCTTGGACCATCGTTCGTCTATGATGTCCAACCATGCTTTAAATACTCTCCCAACTGATTCTATAACATTCTCCCTCATGCATCGCATTGCCTCGTAGATGACTCACATAGTTGGCTTCTTATCCCCATCTATGATACGCAATACAGAAACAACATGTTCCATTATTTTCGTGACCCTTGTCACGTCATCCCAGAAATTGTGATCATTGATGATTGTCTCCACTCTCCTTCCTCCTTCAGTTCGAGCTTCTGCGTTCTCGAACCACTCACCTTGGCAGCACATGGTCTTCAACCCTGCCTTGTGTTGTTTGAGGCTTTGCAACGCTATAAAATTGGTTGCAAAGCGTATGATCCCAGGCCTCGCTAACTCACCATTGCATGTCTGCCTCATCAAGGACAACACTTTGGAATGGTTGTAAATGAACGTCGTGATCGTCCGTGCTTATTCTATCACCTTCACGACGAGCTTCCTCTTATCGAAGTCATCAGAATCAGGTCTATGTAATGCGCAGCACACGGTGTCCAAAAAATGCCGTAGCTGTTGGACTTCATTATTGTTTCTCCTGCTTTCTTAAAGTTGTCATTGTCCGTCACAATCTGTACGATGTTCTCTTTCCCAACGTCCTTAATAACATCCTTCAGCAACTTCAGCAGGTACTTGTAGTCCTTGACCTGTTCAGAAGCATCGACGGATTTAAGGAAAATCGTCTTATCGTCGTAGTAAACGAGGAAGTTGATGATCTGCTTCCTCGTGTAACTTGTCCAGCCATCACACATTAGCGTCACGCCGTATTCTGGCCATCTCTTCCTCAGGTCCGAGATGTACTCGTTCATCTCTTCCTTCTCTTGCGCAAGATACTTGTTCATCAACTCTTTAGCACTTGGAGCCTTCACTCCCGTTACAGCTGCGGCGATCTCATCAATGGCATGCTGTAAGAAAGGTCCACTAGCGACATGGGCTGGGATGCTCTCCCCAAAGAAGAGCTTGCCGATGGCCCTGCCCACTCTCTCACGGGCGTTAGTGAACATCCCCTTCACCGTCTTCTGCTTCGGGTCCTTGCTTGGCTTGTACTGCATGGACCCACTCCTCATCAAGAATGGCTCTAGTCCCTTCCCCTTATGCTTCTTAGTGGGTGGTGGTACTGGTGCACCTCCACTGCCACTCCCACTGCCACCAGCACCGGGGAAGGCGCCTCGTGCACCAGCGAGTTCTCTCCTCTCAAAGTCGCTCCTCATGGACTCTTTTGTTGCCCGCTTGTACGCCCTCCTCTCTGCTTCGGTATGAATATCATCGGGGTAGACAAAGTCCTCGTCGTCTAAATCAGAGAGGACATTGAACTCCTTCTCGAACATGAACTCCTTGAACTGTTCATCCCGTTTCGACCTCTCCACATCCTTCTCCTTTTTCCCCTCCATGCTGGCCTTCACCAAGTCCCTCACGTCTTTTCGACATCGAGTGCACTTGGCAACATTTTTATTATTGCCAACAAGGTGATGTTTCAGTATAGTAATACCCCCTCCTCCGATTTGCTTACCACAGAAATTGCATTGTGGTTTTGCTTTGTTGCCATCTGCAGCGGTGCCATACTTCCAACCAATCTCTCCACTCTCGAAATCCATCTGTCAACGAGAACCATCAGAGTCTGAACCGGAGTGTGCCATGATCTTGAATCCTTGAGCTGAAAAACACAGAAAAATATTCAAAAGCCCCAAATTTCAACACCAAATCAGTCAATAATATCAATAATTAAACCTCAGTTTCATAACTCGAAATTTAGGGGTTTTGGTGTCAATTGAAGCACAGTTTCAGATCTGATCAGTTGCTCTTAAATCCACTTTTTAACAAATCAAAAGTTAGGGGTTCTGGTGTGAATTGAACCTCTATTTCAAAACTGATCAGTAGGTCTTAAATCCATGTTTTAACAAAACAAAAGTTAGGGGTTTTGTGTCAATTATACCTCAGTTTCAGATCTGATAATTAGATCTTAAATCCATGTTTTCTCAACTCGAAATTTAGGGATTTTGGTGTCAATTGAAGCTCAGTTTCAGATCTGATAATTAGGTTTAAAACCCATGTTTTAACAACTCGAAAATTAGGGGTTTTGGTGTCAATTAAATCTCAGTTTCAGATATGTTAATTAGGTCTTAAATCCATGTTTTAACAACTCGAAAATTTAGGGTTTTGGTGTCAATTAAACCTCAGTTTCAGATCTGTTAATTAGGATTAAAACTCATGTTTTAACAACTTGAAATTTAGGGGTTTTGGTGTCAATTATACCTCAGTTTCAGATCTGATAATTAGGTCTTAAATCCATGTTTTAACAACTCGAAATTTAGGGGTTTTTGTGTCAATTAAACCTCAGTTTCAGATCTGTTAATTAGGTTTAAAATCCATGCTTTAACAACTCGAAATTTAGGGGTTTTGATGTCAATTATACCTCAGTTTCAGATCTGATAATTAGGTCTTAAATCCATATTTTCTCAACTCGAAATTTAGGGGTTTTGGTGTCAATTAAACCAGTTCCAGATCTGTTAATTAGGTTTAAAACCCATGTTTTAACAACTCGAAATTTAGGGGTTTTGCTGTCAAATAATTAAGTCTTAAATCCATGTTTTCTCAACTCGAAATTTAGGGGTTTTGGTGTCAATTAAACCTCAGTTCCAGATCTGTTAATTAGGTTTAAAACCCATGTTTTAACAACTCGAAATTTACGGGTTTTGGTGTCAATTAAACCTCAGTTTCAGATCTGATAATTAGGTCTTAAATCCATGTTTTAACAACTCAAAATTTTGGGGCTTTGATGTCAATTAAACCTCAGTTTCAGATCTGTTAATTAGGTTTAAAACCCATGTTTTAACAAAACAAAAGTTAGGGGTTTTGGTGTCAATTATATAATTAGGTCTTAAATCCATGTTTTCTCAACTCAAAATTTAGGGATTTTGGTGTCAATTGAAGATCAGTTTCAGATCTGATAATTAGGTTTAAAACCCATGTTTTAACAACTCGAAATTTAGGGGTTTTGTTGTCAATTAAACCTCAGTTTCAGATCTGATAATTAGGTCTTAAATCCCTATTTTAACAACTCGAAATTTAGGTGTTTTGGTGTCAATTAAACCTCAGTTTTAGATCTGTTAATTAGGTTTAAAACCCATGTTTTAACAACTCGAAATTTAGGGGGTTTGGTGTCAATTATACCTCAGTTTTAGATCTGATAATTAGATCTTAAATCCATGTTTTAACAACTCGAAATTTAGGGGTTTTCAATTATACCTCAGTTTCAGATATGATAATTAGGTCTTAAATCCATGTTTTCTCAACTCGAAATTTAGGGGTTTTGGTGTCAATTAAACCTCAGTTCCAGATCTGTTAATTAGGTTTAAAACCCATGTTTTAACAACTCGAAATTTAGGGGTTTTGGTGTCAATTATACCTCAGTTTCAAATCTGATAATTAGGTCTTAAATCCATGTTTTCTCAACTCGAAATTTAGGGGTTTTGGTGTCAATTAAACCTCAGTTCCTGATCTGTTAATTTGGTTTAAAACCCATGTTTTAACAACTCGAAATTTAGGGGTTTTAGTGTCAATTAAACCTCAGTTTCAGATCTGATAATTAGGTCTTAAATCCATGTTTTAACAACTCAAAATTTAGGGGTTTTGGTGTCAATTAAACCTCAGTTTCAGATCTGTTAATTAGGTTTAAAACCCATGTTTTAACAAAACAAAAGTTAGGGGTTTTGGTGTCAATTATACCTCAGTTTCAGATCTGATAATTAGGTCTTAAATCCATGTTTTCTCAACTCGAAATTTAGGGGTTTTGGTGTCAATTAAACCTCTTCCAGATCTGTTAATTAGGTTTAAAACCCATGTTTTAACAACTCGAAATTTAGGGATTTTGGTGTCAATTATACCTCAGTTTCAAATCTGATAATTAGGTCTTAAATCCATGTTTTCTCAACTCGAAATTTAGGGGCTTTGGTGTCAATTAAACCTCAGTTCCTGATCTGTTAATTTGGTTTAAAACCCATGTTTTAACAACTCGAAATTTAGGGGTTTTAGTGTCAATTAAACCTCAGTTTCAGATCTGATAATTAGGTCTTAAATCCATGTTTTTACAACTCAAAATTTAGGGGTTTTGGTGTCAATTAAACCTCAGTTTCAGATCTGTTAATTAGGTTTAAAACCCATGTTTTAACAAAACAAAAGTTAGGGGTTTTGGTGTCAATTATACCTCAGTTTCAGATCTGATAATTAGGTCTTAAATCCATGTTTTCTCAACTCGAAATTTAGGGGTTTTGGTGTCAATTAAACCTCTTCCAGATCTGTTAATTAGGTTTAAAACCCATGTTTTAACAACTCGAAATTTAGGGGTTTTGGTGTTAATTAAACCTCAGTTTCAGATCTGATAATTAGGTCTTAAATCCATGTTTTAACAACTCGAAATTTAAGGGTTTTGGTGTCAATTAAACCTCAGTCTCAGATCTGTTAATTAGGTTTAAAACCCATGTTTTAACAAAACAGAAGTTAGGGATTTTGGTGTCAATTATACCTCAGTTTCAGATCTGATAATTAGGTCTTAAATCCATGTTTTCTCAACTCGAAATTTAGGGGTTTTGGTGTCAATTAAACATCAGTTCCAGATTTTTTAATTAGGTTTAAAACCCATGTTTTAACAACTCGAAATTTAGGGGGTTTGGTGTTAATAAAACCTCAGTTTCAGATCTGATAATTAAGTCTTAAATCCATGTTTTAACAACTCGAAATTTAGGGGTTTTGGTGTCAGTTAAACCTCAGTTCCAGATCTGTTAATTTGGTTTAAAACCCATGTTTTAACAACTCGAAATTTAGGGGTTTTGGTGTCAATTATACCTCAATTTCAGATCTGATAATTAGGTCTTAAATCCATGTTTCCTCAACTCGAAATTTAGGGATTTTGGTGTCAATTGAAGCTCAGTTTCAGATCTGATAATTAGGTTTAAAACCCATGTTTTAACGACTCGAAATTTAGGGGTTTTGGTGTCAATTAACTCAGTTTCAGATCTGATAATTAGGTCTTAAATACATGTTTTAAGTTTTAACAACCTCTACAAAACCCCAATTTTTCAAATACAAATATCACTTTCAACAAAATACACACCACCTCTTCTATTAAAAATGATTGGCAAAAAAAATCACACAAAAATCTAAAAGCAAAGCAGCCACTCTTCTAAATTTTATGGCATGTCTTTAATTTCAACAAAATTAGACATCGTACTTCAAAAATAAAACTATACTCACTAATTAAGAGAACAAAACCTCTACCAAAAAATTTGAAAATTAACCCACTAACTAAGAAGTTAAGAGAGACTAATAGAAATCATACTTCTAAAGCTTAGAACAAGAAGGCAAGGGGCTTGGAGGAAGAGGAATTGGATCTCTAATTGTGTGTGGGTCGACATGGGTGATATGCCCATTAAATAGCCAAAACCCATCGACACAAAGATGTCATTTCATGCATGCCAAGTCATCTTGATGCCAAGTGTCGGGCGATATATCGCCGACACTCGATATATCGGCGATATATCGCCGACACCCGGTATTTCGACATACAGGCTGATATCGATATCCCACCCCTGTCGATACCGATATATCGGCGATATATCGCCTATATATCGCGATACGACCTTCCATAGTTCATACAAGTCACCTGTATTTGCATTTCGATTCTCTGATTCAGATTTACAATAGCTCATTTCGATTGTCTATGATTGGCGATTAAAATGAGTATAATATTCGTAAAGCGGTTGTTTGGGATCTTAATGTTGATGCTTGTCCGGGGCCTGACGGGGTCTCGGTGGCCTTCTACAAGGACTTCTGAGACTTGGTGGGCATGGAGGTGCTGGAAGTGGTCTCCGAATTCTGCACAGGTAATGCGGGGTTTGACAAAGTCAATAGAGCGCTCATTGTTTTACTTCCAAAGTCTTCATCGGCGGAGCAGATCGATGATTTCCGCCTGATAGCTATATCGAATGCTCTATACTTAATAGCAGCGAAGGTGTTTGCTTTAAGGTTGGCACGGGTGCTGAACACTATTATATCTCCTATGCAAGCTGCCTTTGTTAGGGGAAGGCAAATTGCGGATTGTATCACCTTGGCTTCGGAGATGGTTGCAAAGTGGACGAGGGAAGGTTCTCGTGGGGTGTTGTGGAAGGTCGACTTCGCCAAAGCATATGATTGTCTCGATTGGAGTTTCCTTTGGTCGATGCTGAGGAGGAGGGGTTTCTCGGAAATTTGGATTGCTTGGATGCGCCGTTGCGTCACGACGGCCTCTTTTTTGGTCATGATTAATGGGCACCTGGAGGGGGGATCTTTCCAGCCGAGAAGGGGGATCCAACAGGGATGTCCCCTTGCGCCTTTGCTTTTTGTTGTGGCCGTGGATGTCCTCACCCGGATGGCTTGCTGGGTCATTGATGTTGGACTCTTTCGGGGGTTCTCTTGTGATGGGTTGGTGGTTCCTTTGCTCCAATATGCCGACGACACCGTCTTTTTCATTGAGGGGGGCCCTGACGAGGTGGCGGCTATGGCGGCCACGCTTGAAGTATTCAGTGAATTATCGGGTCTTTTCAAGAATGCTTCGAAGTCGAATGTGGTTCCCTTTGGTCTTTCCGGGGAGGAGGGAACGGTGTGCGGTTCCATTTTGGGCTCTCAACCGTCCAACCTTCCTTTGGAGTACTTGGGGATGTCGCTGGTCTCGGGTAGGGCTCGGTTGAGAGATTGGTCCAAGGTGCTGGAGAAGATGGAGATGAGGCTGGCCGGCTGGAGATCTGCTTTGCTCTTGAAGGGGGGACACCTCGTTCTTCTCAAAGCGGTACTTTCATCTATCCCCGTATATTTCTTATCTAACAGTCGTTTGCCGGTGGGGATTCGCTGTTGTCTCGAAAAGCTCATGCGAAGGTTTTTGTGGGGCAAAAATGGGGAGACGGCGGGTGGAACGTGTTTGGTGGGGTAGGATGACGTTACCAGGCGCAAGTGCGAGGGGGGGCTGGGCATCCGGAGATTAGACCATGTTAATGAGGCCCTTCTTCTTAAATGGGTCAGCAGGTTATGGGGCCCTGGTGAAGATTTTTGCTCTCAGGTTCTGCGGAAGATTCATCTGATTGGCGGGGCGCTCCCGATGGCTACTGGTAGGTTGGAGCGGATCACTCCTTTTTAGAGGGGGTGTTGGAGACCTGCGCTAAATTCGCCTATTTATTTTCTCCGGTGCTTGGGGATTGTCGAATTTTCAGCTTCTGGAATGATGTTTGGGTGGGGGAGGAGCCCCTTTCTTCTCGGTTCCCTCGTTTGTTCGCTTTGGCGGTGGATGGAAGTGTTAGCGTGGCCTCTTGCTGGTCTGAGGCGGGTTGGTTCCCGCTTCTCCGTGATAGCCTCTCGGAGCAGAGGTTTGCCGGCTATCTTCTCCTTCTGGAGACCATCGGGGGGGCCGGTCGGCCTTCGGCCGGGAGAGATCACTGGGCATGGAAGGGGGGTCCTTTCTCGACGAGGAAGGCATTTGTGGCGGTCTCTTCCTCCCCTATTCCCGACCCGGTGGAGGTGGTGCGTGATTGTCGGTTCCTTTGGGCTCAGCGCCTCCCGGAGCAGGGGGGTTCTTCCTCTGGCTGGTTCGGAGACAGAGATTGATGACAAGGAATCGTTGCGCGAGATTGATTGGGAATATTCCTGACACTTGTGTTCTTTGCAGCGATGTCGTGGAAACGTTAGAGCACATGTTCTTCGCGTGCCCGACGGTGCGGGGCGTTTGGGAGGAGGCGACCGATGACTGGGTGTGTGTGACGCCCCTAGGATCCGGGTACTCGGCAAACCAATCCACGCACATACATTCCACATTCGAATACTAATGACATACACATAAGCAGGAGAAATAGCACAATTTACTGAAATATAAAAATTTTCTTTTTTTTTCCATTCATGACCTGTTCATAATCACATTTCATTGATCATTCCATGTCCACAAAATATACATGTAAGCATAAATAGGATGTCCACAATTATACATATTACATGCCATGTCTCTCAACAAAATGGTAAAAGTAAAGAAGGATAGCAAAATTACTGACAACTATACCACAAAAGGTGTCGTAACGCTGCTCAAAAAGGGATGGTACCTCCAACGATCACTGCTGCGAACCTGCGGATCCACACGTAGGTACGTTATGAGCAAAGTTGCCCAATACGATTTAAACAAACTACACGACAAGAAATGCATGATAAAATGTGTGCAAAAGAGAAAGAAACAGGATATTTGATCTCACAAAGAATTACATGTTTACTTTTTATTATTTGATCTAGATATGGATACGAGTAACCAAGCTTCGTGGATAGTCTGTGGTCTTGGTCTAGATGAGACCTCACACTATGACTCTAAGGTAAAAGAAAATTACCTTAGGGTTGGGGTGCCTCCGTAGGCATGCGGTGGGGTATAATGCATCCTAACTAAGTTCCCAACACGTCCACTTAGCTCCACTTCCCAATGATACTTCCGATCCCCAAATTAGATTCCAACCCGCAAATCATTGCGATCAATTCGATCCTCCTTATACACAGGAGATTCACGTCCCATCACCACTTCATTAACCACATTTTCCCGGAACTCCCCTCTTAGCGCTCCCACTCGGAATACCGACCAATGTGGCCTACATTGGTCCGTACACGAGCGTTAACTCTAAGTGACAAGCGAAACCCTAGCCGACCAACCACGACTACTTGGCCCGCGCTCGAGCACCGGGCTAAAGCACGCAAGTGCCGAGGCCAACACCGTCAGATTAGCACCTCGGTGTGCCAAGTAACATGTCCCCCAACCATCGCAGCTACAATAGCAGTTGGGATCGCGGTCATCTAGGCTTCTACCCGGGGCCCCAAGGGTGCATGCCCCATCCCTTGAGGTGCCTAACTCCATCTACCTGAATATCATGAAATCTAATTCACCATGGTGTGGACAAGAACTTTGCGACAAAGATGTCCCTTGAACACTGTACTGATATACAGATCTGGCCACACCCCATAACTATTCGATCGAGAGTACAACATGCACGTTTGAAATAAAGAGTAGTGGTAGCTGACTCCATCTAAAGGGAAGAAGGTTGGTTGTTATTATTGTTGTTTCCGTTTCCCTCCCTAGCTTTAAATCCCTTGTCTCTGTCTAGTGGGATATTTCTGCAAAGATTGGCAACATTTGATAAGTTTCCGTACTGATAAAAAAAACCAGTGCAACCCCATCAACAGGGCAGTTGTCTGGTGATCTTTGCTCAGCCTCAGCAACCAATATTAAGTTCATATTTGTAAGCATGCACGGGGGACATGGCCAACATGTCTATGACTCAAATTGGTCTTAAGAAGCCAATGCAGATAACCACATACCTTCTTAGAACTCCCAGCATTTACAAGTTCATAATAGCCCGGGGCATTACGAGGACACTGGCCACCTCACCAATGGGACACTAAATGGGGGTCTCAAAAGTTATTTCTTGTTGCACTGTAAGACAAGATCGATCGTTGCTGCCACAACAATTCCAGAGAGACTCGCCACTGTCATCATAATCTTGATCACCAATTTGCATTTCCAGTTCTATGCACAAGCAACAAATAAATGATGCATAACCTATATAGAAATAGAATCGGAGATAGCACATCTTTGTGCAGAAACAACATACACACATCCCAGACCTATGGCAAAATAAAAAAAAAGGTTTCCAGCAACTAACATCTGAAATATGTGATTTTAAACAACTTGGATCCAATGTTAGGCTCAAATTCTTTGGTACTTATTTGGGTTGCATCTGATGTGTTTCATTCTGCCTCAGAACCATTTAGGGAGATGTTAATATGACGGTTTAAAAAAATTGTAGGGCACCATTGATTATAATATAACAAATCTGAGATAAGTTTGAAGAATAACATCTGTGTGAAGATCATAGACAAGTTTTAAAAAGAATGTCTCTGTTTTTCTGCCTGTATAATCCCAAATGATGTTGGACAGCTCTGGATATATAGGTGTTACTTACAGAGAATCACGGAGTGTGGACGAGGCTTCCTGAGGCTGTGCAAACACGTTCAAGAAATTGCGAATGTCTAGAACACACGAGTATTCTCTATGTCTCTATGGTGTTTTGAAGCACATGATTACAATGAAAATGCGTGGAGAACCACAGCAAGGAGGAGGGGGACTTTCGTACCTTCTGGCTTTGGGTCGTCGATCCAAGGCGCTCCGGCGGTCCTTGGTGAAGGAGAGGGGAGAGGAATGGAGGAAGGGAGAGCTGGAGGTCGAGAGAAGGAGACGTTGGGCGATTTGGGCGAGGTTGGCGAAGGGAGGGAGGGCGGAATATACGGGTCCGACCCGGATTCGGATCCGGGTTCGGATCTAAAAGTGACTTGTACCCCTCCTTGCTAAAATGACCATAACTTGAGCTCCCGAAGTCGGATTTTAACGTTCTAGGACTCGTTGGAAAGCTATCGACGAGCCCTATGCAATGGACTCCTTACTCGAATTTTTTGCTCACTGGACAAGTACAGATTTTACAATCAAGCCCAAACTCAGTAAAGATTTGTGTTTTAGTCCCTATTCGGGTTTCGGGGGTTTCACAGTGTGCTCCTCGGATTTTGCCTCTTTCTGGGACTCGTTGGTGGCTAACAAGGATAGGGATCGTAGGGGTTGTTCCGGCCTTTGGTGAAGGCTTGGGTGATTTGGCTGGGACGGAATGATGATATCTTCTCAGGACAACGTTTTTACAAGGAGAATGTGTTGATTCATTGTAACCGTTTAGTTGAGGATTGGTCGTTGATGTAGGGTCCTTTTTGGTATCGCGGTTGGTACCTTGTAAAGTTTTTTCTTCTTCCTTTTTTTCTGTTAATATATGCGTGGGGCGGACGCCATCGAGTGCTCCCCCTTTTAAGACTTCAAAAAAACTTCTGATATGAGATGAATTCAGAAATTAGCGAAATACGATCTTTATTTCTGATGATTTTTTACTATTTAAATTATCAAATGACCTTTGATTGGCAAACGATCGATTTTGTTGGTCTTATTTTGTCGAGACGAATTTTATGATGGTCTCGAATTATTTTTATGGTTTCTAATTGTATTACACCTTTCCGACAGCGCGCTTTACGATGCTGTCGATTTTTGATCGATTGATCCTAAACAAGTTTCAATTGACGACCTATGGATTGATTCAGATCATTTAACATCGATCGATTGTTTTATTTGATCATATGGACCCTAATCTGGTCGGGTTTCGGAGTCGGATTCAGATGACTCGGATCTAGATGTCACATGACAAGCTCTCTCATATTGTTGTCAAGTGTGTGTTTATTAGGTATTTCATGACTCAAAAGGGATACCATTGTTTTAGTCATGTTCCTAGGAAGTATTATGTTAGTGCAGATGCCACTTTCTTTGAGTCTGTTTTGTTTTTCTCTCCTACATGTGATAAGTTGATTTCTTTAGAGTCTGGAGAAGAGGTATACATGCCTCTATCTCTAATTTTGTCTACTCCTGTCTCTACTTCTTCATCACCTTCCTCGTCATCTTCTCCACCTCCACTACCATCACTTCCACCTATCGTACCCATTCGGTTTCCACAGGTTTACCAGCGCCGACCTCATGCTCATGTACCTCTATCATCCAACACACCCCAGATATGTCATGAGCACTTGGTTTTTATTGATGGCAATGGTGATTTGCATTTACAACAGGATGTGCACGAGGTCTTAGATGTTCCTGTCTCGGCCACTGAGGAAGTTGAGGATCTTGATATAATCATTGCCTTACGGAAGCAGATGCGTACATGTATTATATATCCCCTTGCTTCATATGTTTCTCTTACATATCTCTCAAATGAGTTGAACTCTCTTCGGGGTCGATGGGGGAGATGGAGCGTTGGTGGAGAGCGAAGGCGAAAGGCGGGGAGTCGTCCGGAAACTCGGGTCCGGGTGGTGCTGCTCTCCCTGGGGGGATGAAGGGAAGGGGAAGGGGGTGAACTTCGGGGTCGTTGATGGGTCTCGGAGTGGGGAAGGTGGCGAGGTGCGGCAGGACGCCTGGGTGCAAGTCTCGCATAAGAAGTCTGGAAAGCGGTGTTTCCGCTGCGGCGATCGTGGTCATGTTGCTTCTTTCTGTTCTCTTCCTGCTCGTTATGCATGCGAGAAGCCGGGTCATCGCCAAGCTTCATGTTGGCTCGTTCATGGTCGTGGCCCTCCGCCATCCGGGTTGAACTCTTCTTCGGGGAATCCTCGGAACATATCGGCCTCTCGTTCGGTGTTCTCCGTCCCTGTTGCCTGGAGGGGGCGCGCTCTTTCGCTCAGGTGGTGGCACCTCGTATCTGTTCGTCGAGCGATGGTCTTCTTGGTGCGGGTGCAGAGGTGGGTGTTGATGTTGCCTCGGCTGGGTTGGTTGGAGTGGGGGATGTTTCGCCGGTGGGGGAAGGCATGCAACGAGAGGACGTGTTTGGGAAGGCGCTGCATGGGAAGGCGGTGCATGGGGAGGGGGTGCATGACGAGGGCAGGCGCGTCGAGGCAGTGGGGCTTGCTCGTCAGCACAACGTGGCTTGGGATGTTGTCAAGTCTCATCTTTTTGGCTTCCTGGGTCCCCTCTTCCGTGGGGATTTTCAAGTTTTGGATTCTTCCCGTTGCTGTGTGCGTGGCCTATCCCTGGAGCAACGGGATAGGCTTCTGTGGAATGGGTCTACTGAAGATGTTGCTTGGAGATTGGTCCGAGTTGCGGATGGTGCTTTCTCAGACACTGATGTTTGTGTGGCGGAGCTTCGCGGTGTTCCCTTCCTCTCTAGGACTGTCCCTTGCCTCTGCAAGGCATTCCGAAGATGGGGGGAGATTTTGACGATCGTGGATGATGGTCTTGCGCCGGATGCGGATTGGAAGGTTACTCGAGTCCTCTTGGAGTGCAGCAAGGGTTTCCTCCGTGGTGCGCCTAGCAAGATTTTCTTCGGTTCCTTGAAAGCTGGTCGGTGGCGGTTCAAGGTGGAGTTGTCCATCGTCGCCCCTTCACCGGCGTCGGTGGCTGATTCTGATCGGGTGGATTTACTGGCCGGTTCGTTCGTCTCAGGGGCTGGGAACGACGCTTCGTCTTCGGGTTGCCAGCTGGTGCGTTTCGGAGGTTATTCCGAAGCGTCACACCCCATGCATGACTCTTCTTGTCCCTTCGACGTGCCTCTTCGGTTTCTGCGCCTTTCGTCTGCAAGTCCCAGTTTCTCTGAGTTGAGGGCGTCCGAGGAGGATTCCTTTCCTCATTCTCGCCCGGTTTTGTCGGCTAGTGCGTTGCATTTGCGATTCTCGAGTCCTCTAGCGGGTTGTGGTCCTTTGGACGTTGGCGGGTCCCTCAATTTCGGATCTTGGCCGCGGGCCTGGATGCCGAGTGCCCCGATTACCTTTCCCGAGTCTGGTGCGGATGGGCCCCGGGTCCAAATCGAGGAATTGCGGGATTTTCCAGACTTGGTGGGAGATCAGTTGGCAATGGCTACTATTGCTTCCCCATTGGGGTCCTCTTCGGACGTGGTTGATGCTTCCGACGGGGGGGGGGGGGGGGGTATTCGACAGGCGCTCGGGGAAGAGGTACAGGAGGCGTAAAAGCTCCCGGCAGGGCTCTTTGGTGAGGCGTTCCTGCGCGACTCAACGGGAAGCCGTAGCGGAAGCTGCAGGTCTCAGTGGCCTTGGGGGAAGTCCTGGTGGTTTTTAATGAAGGTTCTATCATGGAATGTTAGGGGCCTTGGGGAGGCCGACAAGCGTCGCTCTTTGGGCTCGCGATTGTCCGAATGGTGCTGTCATATTGCTCTTATCCAAGAAACGAAATTGAGAGGTGTGGATGATACCCTCTGGCGCTCTTTTGGTGCGGGTTCTAAGGACGAATTCCGAGCGGTGGATGCGGTGGGGCCGGCGGGGGGTTTTTTTATTTCTTGGCGTTCTGCGGTCTTCTCTATCACCTCGGTTCTGGCGGGGAGACATATGATCTCGGTTGTGTTGACTCGGGCTGACTCTCTTGAGCCTATGGTGTTTTCTTGTATTTATGCCCCAACTTGTCATGTCCTGAGGAAGGATTTGTGGGAGGACCTTCACGCGGCGGCTTCTATGTTCGGGGGGCTTCCTTGGCTCTTGGGGGGCGATTTCAATGTCACGCTCCACTCTTCCGAGCGTCCCCGGGGCAGGGGTGGCCAGGATCCGAGGTCGCTTGATTTTATTGAGATTTTAGATGAGCTTGCTTTGGAGGGCTTGGTCCCTCATGATATCTCTTTTACTTGGAGGAATAATTCTACTCGTTCTAGAATCGATCGATTCTTGGCATCTGGGAAACTGTTGGAGGCCTTCCCTCTTTGCGCGGTGTCTTCTCGCCTCGCTCTTTCTCCGATCATACTCCCATTATGTGGGAGCAAGGCCCTAAATGTCGGTTTCGGTCACCATTTCGGTATCGACCAAAACAGAATTTCGGTGGAATTTCGACCGAAATTTTGGTCATTTCGGTCATTTTTTGTACTAGGACCCCCATATTTCGGTCATTTCGGACATTTCGGTCGAATTTCGATTTCGACTGGATATCGATATTCGACAGAAATTCGATCGAATTTCGCTGAAATTTGAGGCCATGTGTGGGAGTCTGGCGAGGGACATCGGCCGCGGGGTCTATTCTGCTATGAGAAATGCTGGCTGTTGGAGCCTAACTTCAAGCAGGTGGTGCAAGAGCATTGGTTTCACGTTTCGGTTGTGGCTCTGCGGCTTACAGACTTGATCAGAAGCTTGCGTCGTTGCGAAAAGTGCATGCGGGCTTCAAGAAGGAATCCAGGTTGGCGCGTATTGCTATCAGGGCGGCGACGGAGGAGGTCATCACGCGCCATGATCAGACAGAGAACGAGCGGGACCTTTTGCCTGAGGAGCTTCTCGATCGGCTCTCTGCTCAGTACCAGGTTGCGGCGGAGGACAAGAAAAGAAACATTGAATGGCGGCAGCGGTCGTGTTTGAGATGGCTCAAAGAGGGTGATGCGAATACGACCTTCTTTCACCATGTGGCTAGTAGCAGAAAGCGTGCTAATTTGATGCGGGGTATTTCTATTAATGGTGTTCAGGTTTGCGGGGAGAGAGAGATGGGGATTGCCATCGTGGATCATTTCAAGCGCTTCTCGTCGCCTTGCTCCCTCGTAGGTGGCGCTGGTTGGGTCTTGGGGCGCCTTCTCTGTCGGCCTCCGGCTCTGGGCTTTTGACTCGCCCTATCTCTTTGGAGGAGGTTAAGGAGGTTGTGTGGGATTTAAATGATGATTCTTCACCGGGTCCCAATGGCATCTCGGTGGCGTTTTATCGTGATTTCTGGGAGTTGGTGGCTTGTGATGTGATGGAGGTGGTGTCCGAATTTTGTGTGGGTAACTCTGGCTTTGATCGGATTAATAGGGCCAACATTGTTTTGATCCCTAAATCCACGGTGCCGCAGCGTATCGAGGATTATCGGCCTATCTCCGTCTCTAATGGCATTTATCTTATTGTAGCTAAAGTTTTAGCCAGACGATTGGCTCGGGTTTTGGACTCTCTTGTCTCTCCGGCCCAGACTGCTTTTATTAGGGGAAGGCAGATTGCGGATTGCATTGCGGTAGCCTTGGAGTTGGTCGCTGAATGGAAGAACGATCACAAGAAGGGGGTTCTTTGGAAGGTCGACTTTGCTATGGCATACGACTGCTTGGAGTGGTGAGTTTTGTGGTTTGTTCTGAGAAGGCGAGGTTTCCCTGAGGTATGGATTTCGTGGATGCGCAGGTGCGTCACCACTGCCTCCCTCTCGGTGTTGATCAATGGTCGGGAGGTCGGTGGCTTCTTCCAGCCAAGAAGGGGTGTGCGCCAGGGGTGTCCCCTCGCTCCCCTCCTCTTTGTGTTGGCTTCGGATGTCCTTGCATGTATGGTGGACCCCGTAATTGAGGCTGGGCTGTCTAACGGATTCTGTAAGGGCGCACTCTGTGTGCCCTTTATCCAATTTGCGGACGATACTATATGCTTTATTGAGGGTGGCACTGCTGAGGTCTCCGGTATGGAGACCACTCGCCCTTTTCAGCGAATTATCGGGAATGATGATTAATGGTTCTAAATCGAAGGTGATTCCCTTCGGTATGTCGCACGAGGAGGCGGCGGAGTGCGGTTGGTTGCTAGGATCTCCTCCAGGTGAGCTTCTTATTGATTATCTTGTCTTACCTTTGGCGGTGAGGCGGGCCAGGATCCGGGATTGGCGATTGATTGTTGAGCGCGTGGAATCGCGCCTTGCTGAATGGCGCGCGGCTTCGCTCTCTAGAGGGGGGCGTCTTGTTCTTCTTAAGTCTGTGCTTTCCTCTATCCCGATTTACTTCCTCTCTGTTCGCCGTATGCCGGCGGGGATTCGCTTGAGGCTTGAACGTTGTATGCGACGCTTTTTGTGGGGAAGGAAGGGGGAGGAGGGTAGGGGTCTTCATCTTGTCGCCTGGGATGAGGTTACTAAGTCAGCGGAATGGTGGCCTGGGTGTGCGGAGGCTGGAGGTGGTGAATGATGCTCTTTTACTCAAGTGGGTGAGTAGAATTTGGGGGATGGGTGATAACTTCTTTACCTCTGTTCTCAGGGAGTTCCTGGGCGATGATAGGCTGGGGTTGGCGCGGGGGGCCGAGAACGTTCGTCATTCTACGTTTTGGCGTAATGTGTTGTATGCCTTTGCGAGGAATGCTTCGTTGTTTATCCCGGTGCTGGGGAAGGGGGATTCCTTCAAGTTTTGGATTGACGATTGGTCGGGAAGAGGTCCTTAGCGGGAGCGCTTCCCGCGCTTGTTTGCTTTAGCGTCTCATAAAGACGCGTCGGTTGCAGATTGCTGGTTGGATGGTTGCTGGTATCCGCGCTTTCTCGCAAATTTCTCGGATCAGCGGATTGATGATTTTGTTTCTCTGTTGGATGCCCTTCGTGACTTTGCTAGGCCGAACGAGGATGTGGATCACTGGACTTGGAAGGACGGTCCCTTCTCCACGCGCAAGGCATATCAGGCGCTGGTTCCTCCACCTCCTTCCCATGTTGCTCTCCTTGTGCGCGATTGTTGGTTTTTTGGGGGTATGCGGCTGCCGGAGCGCATTGGTTTCTTCCTATGGCTTCTTCGCAGACGGAGGTTGATGACGCGTGATTGCTGTGCTAGATTCTTTGACAGCATCAATGCTAACTGTATCCTCTGTAACTTGGAGGTGGAAACTATTGATCACCTTTTCTTCGGGTGCCTCATGGTTCGAGGGATCTGGGATGATTTGCCTTGGGCGAGGTCGGACAACCTTTCTTCTTTTTGCGAGATTCTTTGGAGCAACAGGAACAGGGATAGAAGAGAATTTTTGGCCCCCATCGCAAGGCTGTGGTGCATCTGGCTGGGAAGGAACGAGGCTCTCTTCTCCGGTCAACGGTTCTATCGGGAAAATATTATTATCCTTTGCTCGCGCTTTCTCGATGACTGGTATGCGGTGTAGGCTTTGGATCTTGTTCTTGTGGGCTGGCGTTGTTCGGTTGCATTTTCATTTCCTATTTTGGGTATTCTTCACTTTTTTTCTCTTCTTCTCCCCTTCGTTGTAATTACCTTAGTTTATTTTCTTTTATATATTATTGGGGCGAACACGATTGAGTGTCTCCCCCTTTTTTTGAGCCTAAAAAAAACTCTCAGATGAGTTTTAGAGGTTTGTTGCGGGTCTGTCTGCTATGGGCATACCACAATCTTATTAGCAGACATTGCAGGTTAGTCAGTGGCGTCTAGCTATGGAGGAAGAAATGGTTGTATTGTAGTCTCGTGGCACGTGGAGTGTTGTTGTACATGCTCCATCTGTTGTATCTGTTGTTGGGAGCAAGTGGGTGTTATGGTGAAGCACCATGCCGACAGTACAATTGATAGATACAAGCCAAACTTGTTGCTCGTGGGTTCACCTAGACATGTGGGGTCCATTATTAGGATACGTTCTCTCCTATCGCCCGTCACTCTGCATTGAGGATTCTTATTTCTGTCGTTGTGGTACGTGACTGGCCTCTATTTCAGTTAGATGTCAAGAATGCTTTCTTGTATGGTGACTTACAGGAAGAAGTCTACATGCAACAGCCTTCAGGGTTTGATGTTGATGGGTAATCTCGTATGGTGTGTAGACTTCACAAGGCTATTTATGGTCTTAAGAAGAGTCCGAGGGCTTGAAGCTCTCAGAGTTGATTGAACAACATGGTCTTGTCAGATCTACTGCAGATCACTCTCTTTTTATTAAGAGATCTTAGAGAGGTACGGTGGCCATTCTAGTCTATGTGGATGACATCATTGTTACAGGAGACGATGAATAGGGTATTCAGGCAGGTAAGGATTTCCGTGGACAACAGTTTGTGACCAAGGTCCTTGGCAATCTTCGTTACTTTCTTGGTCTTAAATTTGTAAGGAATCAACGTGACATGGTGATGACGTAAAGGAAGTATGTGATCGATCTTCTAATTGAGACATGCATGGTAGAATGTAGGCATGCCACTTCTCCCATGGATCCTAATGTTAAGTTCTATGATGATGATTTGAGGAGGTTGTCAAGAGACGATATAGAGAACTAGCAGGGAAATTATTATGTCACTATCACCAGGCCTGGCATATCATTTGCAGTTAGTAGAGTCAATCACTTTATGGAGCAATCCAGGCAGGTTCATTGGATGCCGTTAACATGGTTATAAGATATCTGTAAGTTTTTTCCAAGAGCGGGACATTTGTTCAGAAGAGGCACGTCTCCTACAGTCACAAGATGTGCTGATGCATATTATGCAGGGTGTCCCAAGGATGGGAAGTCCACAATATGCTTCACGGTGTTTGTAGGTAGTTAACCGGTTTCATGGAAGAGTAAGAAATAGACGGTGGCAGCTAGATCTAGTGCTAAATCAGAATATAGAGCCTTGACACAAGGAAGCATGGAAATGATGTGGGTCAGATCCGTACTGTCTGACTTGACCATTGAGGTGCCACTTCCTGTGCACGTGCAATGTGGTTATCAGGTTGCTATATTCATAGAAAATAATCCAGTCTTACATGAAAGAACCAAGCACATCGAGATAGATTGCCACTATACTCAAGATCAGATTCAAAAAAGACTTATCTCCACTTCTCATGTTGCATCAGGAGACCAAACTGCAGATATGTTTAGCAAGGCCCTTGCTAGAGGTCTTTTTCATCGTTGTTCCAAGCTGAACACGATAGGCGTATATGCTCCAGATTGAGGGGGAGTGTTGAAATATTTGGTTCTCTCGGTACTTTAATTTATTTTACATGTTTCTTCTGTCTATCTTATGTAATTTTTCCATAGAGCTTCTCTCATATATAAGAGAGATCTAGGGCTATCGTGAATAAACAATTCGATTCCTCACCTTTCCATAGTACTTAAGGTTGGGTTCCCACAAGAAGAACCCATATTCTTCGTTCACTGCTGCTACACCTAGGGTTCGGAGAAAACCCAAATGCACAGAAGTTGTTGTTGTCTTTGCAACAAGTTAACGTTGTCAACTAATTCATCTGGGCTGCCTCAGATGCTTTTGTTCCATTCTTCTTCCACTCCTACTATTTTCATGGTAGCATCGGTTCTTGTTGTTTCTTCTTGTGTGGAGCCAAATAGCGCATATCATTATAGATCAGTTGCCTTCCTCAATCTCCATCGGTAATCGGAGATGATTCATCTTTCCCTTCTTTATTTTCATATGAAAATAGGGTTTCTGGTTAGGAACTCATCACCATTAATGCTCTCATTGTTGGGTGTATCTTGCAATATCACCATACACGTTAATCTCATGCGCATATTCTCGAATCTACTTCTATATGACGATGTAGACTTCTTGGAGAATCATGGTTTACTGTTGCATTGAGATACATACCAAGCAACCTTTCTCTAAAAGAACAGGTTTTTATAGAAGGGATTGTAAGTTCGGCACAAGAGGGGTGTGAATTGTGCAATAAACAATTATCCAAATAAAAAAACAATTCACAAATTATAGAGTTAGAAGAATATCAAACTATAAATTGCGTAGTGATTTTTATGTGTGAACTCAAGCGGGTGAAAACTATGACCCATAACTGTGTTCTAGAATCTTCATTCTCTCAGCGAAGCTTGTTTCTATTATTCCAACGTCACTATGTCAATGAAGACTACAACAAAGTGATTTAGGAATCCATGAGTAATCTATTCATGATATCAATTGCTAGGGCATTTGTCGGTCCAAAAGGCATAACTAAAAATTCATAATGTCTGTATCTAGTTTGAAAGATTGTCTTGGAAATATCCGCATCTTTAATTTTCAATTGATTGTATCCAAATCTTAAGTCAATCTTGGAATATACAATTGAACCTTGTAATTGGTCAAAGAGATCATCTATGCTTGGTAGAGGACACTTGTTCTTTATTGACCTCTTTTTTATATGTCTATAGTCAACAACCGCATTGACCTATCCTTCTTCCTCACAAACAAAACAGGTGCACCACATGGTGAAGTACTAGGACAAATGAATCATTTATCTAACAGTTCTTGTAATTGTACCTTTAATTCCCATAACTCAGCCGGTGTCATCCTATTGGAGGGATAGAGATAGGCTGAGTATCAGGTGTGTCAGAGATTTCATATTCAATCTCTTGCTCAATTAGTTGACTCGACTACCCCACTGAGTCGACTAATCGGACCGACTAATCAGATTAGTCGGTTTATTTTTACAACAGTGCAAGCATCTGAGTATTCTTCAAAATACGGAGCACGATAAACATAAATTTTTATCCAATTTAACTTGAAACCCCAATAGCAAGAGGAAGGATTTTGTTACCTAATCGAACTCTCTTTCTCTCTCCCTCTCTCATCTGCAGTACTTTATCATGATTCGCTTTCAGAAAGGGTGCTTTACGGTTCCTGAAATGATCGAATTTCACTTCCGTATCAAGAACACTAAGAAAATGCCAAGAATGTGAATAACGAGTGAAGAACACTAAGAAGGCAAAGAAAATGTTTTCTCTCGTAATTTCAGCAGAGCTTCCCCTTATACGGGTTGATATTTCTACAAAATTTTTGACAGTGTTTTCCTTTATATCGGGACATATTTCTATGAAAAAATTTCAGCAGAGTTTCCCCTTATATCGGGACATATTTCTATGAAAACTTCATTAGACTTTCCCCTTATATCGGTATATATTTCAAGAGAAAACGAAAAGAGTTTCCTATATAAAATTATCAAGAGGAAAACATCAGCGAAACAAAAAGAATATAAAAGAACTACAAGCGATGGAGAATCGGTAGACACCACGCATCTTAGGTGAGTGAAGTGTGCGACGAATCACATGGTTCACTGACGGCCTAGCCGTCGGCACCTAAATAAGGTGTTAACACAGATTCCTCCATCAAACAACCACAAAATTGATAATAACTGCGAAATCGTCAAGTCTTTTGTAAAGGGTGAATGAGCTATACGAAGAACTCGTATGCTCATTGACGGTCGAGCTGCCCGCACCCAAGCATGGTTATGCTCATATGTCTCCTCGAACCACAACACCAAATGAATTGAAAAAAAGGTGAACAAAAAAAGTAGCTCAAGGTAGAGTTACCTCCTATACGGAGCCAACTAGGAGAGGATCGCACCATCCTCCTCATTCTCCTGGCAACGCTTCGCTAACACTCCTTCCCCACCTCAAATGAATGGGTGGGGGAACTATTTATAGGCTTCAGAAAAGCTCTAACCATGGTTAGTAAACCATGGTTCAACCCTTAACCGTTTTTGGCAGCCCATGGTTTTAGCCAAAACTTATCTAAAACTTAAGGCTTGAGCTAGAACCTTCCAGAAGCTTCTAGATTCGTCAATGTTGCTTCATTAGCGCTAATGGTGATTTAACTTTTACGACTCACGATTAACTTTTGTTGTCATTTGATTAGTGCTTGCTAATGGTGTTTAGTGGTCCTTAATCTGTCATTAGTTTCCTTAATCACGATTAATTAGTCTTAATGATGGTCATTAAGACTTAATGACATCTTTAGCCTTCTTACTTCTCTTTCTTCTCAAAATCATAATAATTCTAAACGAAGTCTGATTCACACGAAATAAATTCTGTTGGTTTCTTTTTGACGAGCTGGATCTTATGATATAGGATCCGAGAGAGGCCAAGTTCAAGGCTTTACAGTAAGGTCGTCTCTTTTGCAACATAAATTGTGGAGAGCAATAGTCCTAAGAAATTCCGTACCCCTTGAGATATAAAAGTCTTGAGAGCCTTCATCTCATATGTGCCTCCTCTTATTGCTGTAGTCCACGTCCGGGTTCGTGGGAAGCAGTGTGATTCATCTCCGTGCCCACGAGAGACTTCTGCATATCGGACTTGATTCAGGATGTTTCTTCGTTTAGAACTCACGCTTTAAGAGGTAACTCTGATCTATATCTTTTATTCATTGTTGTTGAGATATTTATATCTCTTTATATTTATTTCTTATTTCTCTTTCTTTCATGTATCTCTCGTGTAATTTACCCAGGATTTTTATCCTATATAAGAGAGCCTTAGGGTCTCAATAATGAAATCTTAATACTATTTTTCCTCCAACATGTTATCAGAGCAACGGTCCTAGATCGAGGCTTCATACCCACCAAACCCTAACAATACCCCTTTGCCCGCCGTCGCTGACCTCTCCTCCTCCGTCGGTTTGCACAGCCGCCCAGCAGGCCCCTCCGACCACCCCTATCGCCCCAGCAGGAACCTCCGGTCACCCCAGCCGCATCCTTGTGACCTTGCCGCCCGATGATGCTTGCGAGCAGCAATTTAGGTCTTTCTTGCAGGCCTATATGGTCTGATTCTGATTGGAATACATGGTTTCGGACATATAAAACATGTTTTTCGTCCTTAAACTGCAACAAGGATTGAAAAGGATGGTTGTATGAGTCTACACGTATAATTGTTCCTTCATATGATTGTGTATACTTGCTCAAAGAGGTCCACTCTCTAGTTTTGGTTCGGATTTTTGGCAATTTTTCCATCATACAAGGGTGACGTTTTTCGTCTTCTGGTGCCTTCAAGGGCCCATCTCCTATCGTGAAGATGGATGGAACCAACTACGAGTTGTGGTCCATGTAGTTTCGCACCCTTATGCAGTGTCACAACAAGGAGCACATTTTGACCGATTCAAAGTCGACAGACAAAACTGGGGTTAATGCTTTATGGAAGCAAGATGATGCCTATGCACAAATTTGGTTCTCCAGGATGCTCACCACGGAGATTGCCAGCGACATCGTCAGTTAACCCACCACCAATGCTATGTGGGATATCCTAGCTGACACATTTGGCGAAACAACATTGATATCAAGATTAAGGTCATTGATATTAAGGCAATTTGATTCTCTGCAAACAACCGGACTTCCATGAGAGGACTGCATATAAAAATTGATTGCCACTACTCTTGGGACGTGGTGTTGAAAGGATTCTTCTACACCACTCATGTTAACTATGTAGACCAAATTGCATATACCTTTACCAAAGCACTGCCCAAAAAATAATTTGAGTGACATTTTCCAAACTGAATATGATTGACATCTATGCTCACACTTGAGAGGGAATTTTTGGAATAAGATGGTCCAATCAGTTGTCCGATGTATTCTGACATTGTTTCTATTTCGTCACATTCTCGTTCGTCGGGCTTGGTCTCGGGATACATGGACACCAAATTTTTTGGCGGATTTCCAGAGCAGCGAATTTAGGACTTTTTGAAATTGCATCAGGATTTGAGTTCGTTGGATGGACCATCTTTTGGGAGAGACCATTTCAGATGGACGGATGGGATTTTCTCAATGAAGAAGGTTTATCGTCTTCTTGTGGATAACGGAAATCAATTCGACGACGGCCTCATTCAGGACACCAAAATCATATGGAAAACTAAAATATCGCATCGAGTGAAGATCTTCTTTTGGTTGTTTTGACAGGCCGATTGCTTACCAAGGAGCAACGTGACAAGATTCTTAATGTTGGGGACCGGACATGTGAAAGATGTGGTGTAGAGGATGAAGATCTGGAACATCAATTTTTTTCAAATGTGGCCTTTCAACTCAAGTTTGGAACTTGGCAGGTATATCATGGATGAAGACTGATAATAGTTCCCTTTTCCAGACCATTAAGGGCAGTTTGTGGCAATTCACATGCGAGCAGTGCTTATCCGTTCGCCATCCTATGGGCAACATGGTGTGCTAGGAACGAGCTTACGTTTTGTAACCAGCATATTTACTCTGAAAATGTATTTGCACATAGTAAGGCCCTTTGCACGACCTAGTCAGATGTAATTTAAACATCGCTATTTTGATATAGTACGTGGTGGACCCCATTTTGGGGTACCACCCTCTTTTTATTCAACAAAAGAAACAACTTCATTGAAACAACACATTCTATTCTGTTCGACTAAAACAATATAAAGAAAAGTGCATATGCACCATAGAGAATTGTACTTATACCATTTATATTTTCATTTACTCTAACCATAATTACACCATTTATTTGTTCTACTCTGTAATTTTTTGAAATAAATACTCTTTGTGCACCCATGTGCTTTAATATAATATATGTAGAAATCAATGCAAGAAGTGGTAATTCTGTATTAACATTCTTTTGCAGGGATTAATGTTTGTCTCTTTTGGAATGTGGTAGCAGTTATGACAGCATGGATTAAAGGAGAAGGTATGAATAGCACAACGATTTCTTTTTTTAATTATAGGACACCTTTTGCAGTAATGTTATCTTGCAAAGCTTTTTTGGATTACAAGGGTTGAGTGTGTCTAATGGTCATGTTATCCTAACTAGTTTCTGTTTATGTTATAAACATCTACGTGTTCATAGGATTCGTGAGCATAAAAATCAGTGTTGGTTGGTATTCTGTAGGTGTTAAAATTTGGCTTCTTGCTATCATCTACTTCATAGCGGGTGTTCCCGGTGCATATGTTCTGTGGTATCGTCCTCTTTATAATGCCATGAGGTATAGGAGTTCTTCGTTGATCCTTAAAATTTGCAGATATTCTTAATTTATCAAGTTTATGTTTTGCTTGGCTTGAGATTTTCTTTTCATTTTTGGCATTGGGTTTAGGACTGAAAGTGCACTCAAATTTGGATGGTTCTTTCTGTTCTACCTGGTATAAACTGTTTTTTTTTGTTGACTAGCAACTCTGGATTTTTTTCATCAAGTCCTTTGTTATTTACTTGAATTTTCATGCAGCTTCATATCTGCTTTGTTGTCTTTTCTGCTATTGCTCCTCCTGTGGTTTTCAAAGGGAAATCATTGGCGTAAGTTCTTTTTGTGAATACTTCATTTTTTCTGAAAGAATATAATTGTATTCTTGGTGAGGAAAGTCAAAGAAACGTTCAGTCCTTTCTGATGAGAATATCAGTGACATAATTTTATCCAACACATTTTGGACCTTTTGGATTCTTATAATATTTAAACCTGATTATGTAATTTATGTAATTAAACCTGATTATGTAATTTATGTTTAAAAAAGACCTACTTGGATGCACAAAAAATTGGTTGCCAGGTAACCTAGATTAGGGAGTTGGAAGAGAGTCGAGTTAGTGATTCTATTTATTTATTTTTGTTATCAATGGACTTAACTACACATTTAAACTTGAGTTGAGATCTATTTATCATATCTCTAATTTCTCGATATGCAATTTTTTGGTACAGTGGCATCTTGCCTGCAATAGATCTCATTGGGAAGCATGCAATTGCTGGGGTAAGTTTGTTTCAAGTTATGAGATGTACATTCCATCTTATTCTCGGTTAATTACTTTTAAAATATTATGTATCCCGACCTATTTGAAAAAAAACCTAGAAAACGTGGAAGCACTCAAGTGTATATGGAAAAGCCACAGCGCTGCACAGATCCCCAGTGTAGAGAATTATGAGGTGGATTTCTTGATTGAAAAATGGTTTCAACCTCACTTTATATTGAGAGTAATAATATACTCTGAACTATCTTTAAAGACATGAAATGATAACAAACAAATCAACCAGATTAGTTTTTAAATATTCACATATTTTTATTATGGCATTTTTACACCACAAACCCTGAAAATTTTATGAATTACCTTCTTGACCTGGTATTCTTCAAAATTATCACCTAAACCTCGCAAACTTACAGATTATTATACCACAACCCTTTGGGGAGTTAGGCTAGAGTACTCCGACAGGTGACTCATTTCAGTTGCAGTGACTCTGACAGGTGTTGTACAGAGCACATGATCTCTGAGGAGGAGATTCAGCCGACTCACACTCCAGCCCGTTCGTCCTCCTCACATGCACGTCATGAGAAGCAACGTCCTCGACAACAGTCGACAGTTGTGTGCGTTGAGTTGATAATGTCTATAGTGTCATGTATTGTGAGTTGAGTTTCTTTATGTTTGTCCAAGTTGAGCACTGCATGCTCCAGCTTGAGAGGGAGTGTTAGAGTATTTGTTATATTCGTCATATGTGTGGGAGATGGGTAACCATCCAGTTGTTTGGTCCCACATCTACCAGTTTGGAGATGTGGAGACTTAATGGGGGCTATATATAGACCCCCACACCCCTATAGTCAGATGCGAAAAAGCAATGAAACATATGGCCCTTTGAGGCCTTCTCCCGTAGTTTCATCCCGCTCCTTAGGGAATAGGGTTCCACGTAAAATCCTTTGTGTTCATGTTTCATCCTTATTTATTTTATGCTCTGTTAATCATTCCGCTTCCGCATTCTCTATTTTCTAACAGAAAGGAAGTCTACCTCTAGCTTTGCAGTGTTCATAGGGAGTTCTTTGGTGTCATGGAAGAGCAAGAAGCAGACAATGATTGCCAGATCTAGTTCAGAATCATAATATAGGGCCATGACACATGCTAGTGCAGAGGTGATGTTGGTCAAATCTGTTCTTATCGGCCTATTAATCGAGGGCATCTTCCCATGCACCTCCAACGTGATGCAAATGGGAAAGTTTAACAGTGGAAAAATATTTGGTGGAACAAAACAGAGGAGAAAGGAGAGAAAACTCACCATATGCGAAGGATTTGGAGAAGCACGTAAATCGCATGGAGGGAGAAGAGAGAAGGGGAGAAATAAATGAGATAAATCTCAATTTCATTAACTCTTGAATTGAATGACTAAAACATTAGACTACCATCCCCTTTATATAGGAGGGGTGAGGTTACAAAAATAGAAAAAGGATAAAATCAAATAAAATAGTATATTAATTTGGACTTTAAATATCTCTAACCGATTAACTGCTAAATATAACCAACTAACTAATTTGATTTGAAATCACGTGTGATCTCTTTATCTAAAATAAAATTGCAACAACTCAATTAATTGGAAATAAAATGACTCTGATTAAACAGACAGAAATTAAACCCTATTTGTTTCTTTCACGCAACATCAGCTCTCCGTCGCTTCAAAAAATGCATCTCGTGAAGAGTTGCTATGTTTGGAGTTGCAACATTTGGGAATCCGTGCAGAAAGAAGAGATGAGGCACATGTAGCGAAATCTGAGCAGTTGTCGTGTTCCTCGTGGAGTCGTCTTCAAGTCAAAGAGGATGATGATTGAAGAACTGATGTGGCACGTGTGGAGGCTTCCATGTCGTGGCAGAGATTCTCACCAAGTTGTGGTGTAGAAAATTTTAGTGTGGCATCTTCATAGGTGGAATCATGGATTTTGGAGAGTCTGGAGGATAGAAACCACTTGATAATGGCGGGGTGAGGGCAGCCTGGGTTGTACTTGCCTACTTGGGTCGTACCTGGTCGGGGGTTGTGGTGGCACAGTCTCAGCAGCAACATCAGGATGGAAGTCCAGTGGTGGCTCGCGAGATGGCATCGGTGCTGCATCGATGTTGGGGAGAGCGGGAGTGGCAGTGGCGCAGGTGAGAGGGATATTTGATGGGGTTGGAGTGGAGGTATGGGAATTAGAGAGGAGGGAGGCAGCGATGTCAACATAGCATGCTGGAGGTGATGGCATCTCGCGGCATTGATTGGGGAGCTAGGGGTGGTGGTGCGAAAGAGGTAGGAGGAAGGGAATGTGGGTGGTGGATGGGGTCAGTGAGGGGGCCAGAGGTGTAGGGTGATGTAGGGGACCTGCGAGGGGGTTGCGGGGGTTGGTGGAGTCGATTCCACCAGCATCAGTTGATCGGAATCGTGCTGGACAACAAGCCCATATTGGGATTTTTGGGTGGAAAGGGGTGTGGTGGGGTTGTTTTGTGGCAAAAGTGGTCAACGAGGGGACTAGAGGTAGGGTTGCGGTCGTCGATGGTGTCGGAAACGAGGGTAGGGGCAGCTGAGAGACCTCCTGGACAACAGTTGTGGGGACAACTTTCTCTAATTGTTGTTCCGGAGACTTGATAATCATTGGATCTTTCAGCGACTTTGATAGATTTTGTAGATTCAACTGAATTTGGAGCAACATAGACAACACTTTTCATCCTCAGCCCATGTTGGACGAATTGTTGAATGGGATGCTCTAACCTTGTGCTCGAGCGAATGCTTGAAAGGATCTTAAGATCATAACGATCTAAGGGCCATGCTTTGATACCAATTGATGCAAATGGGAAATTTTAATGTTGGAAAAATATCTGGTAGAAGAAAACTGAGGGGAAAGGAGAGAAGGCTCTCCAGATGCGAGGGATCTGGAGAAGAGTGTAGATCGCATGGAGGGAGAAGAGAGAAGAGGATAGATAAATGAGATAAATCTCAATTTTATTTAACTCTTGAATTGAATGACTAAAACATTGGACTACCATCCCCTTTATATAAGAGGGGTGTATTTACAAAAATAGAAAAAGGATAAAAGTAAATAAAATAAAATAAAATTTAAATTTGGACTCTAATTATCTCTAACTGACTAATTGCTAAATATAACCAACTAACTAATTCGATTTGAGATCACATGTGATTTCTTTATTTAAAATAAAATTGCAACGACTCAATTAACTGAAAATAAAATGACTAATTAAATAGAGGGAGATTAACCTTGTTTATTTATTTTACGATGCATCACAACGCGACAATCTGGTTGCTCTCTTCATTGCCAATAACCCAGCCTCTCATGAGAGGACCAAGCATATCGAGGTAAACTGTCACTACACTCGAGACATGATGCTTAAGGGCCTCATCTCCACTACTCATGTTAGCTCAGGAGATCAGACATCAGATGTACTTACCAAGGCCCCTAGCCAGAGGGCCTCACCAGAGATGTTCAAACTGATCATGATAGATACCTATGCTCCAGCTTGAGGGGGAGTGTTGAAATATTAGTTATTTTTTTCTTTTATGTATTATCTATTCTTTTTGTCTTCTCTATGTAATTTGCCCAACGGGTTTCTCTCCTATATAAGAGAACCCTAGGGCTTCATGAATAAGCAATTCATTTCTTTCTCTCAACCATTAGTTGTCTTTCTTTTTTAGAAATTAGTTACACTCTAATCCAAGCTAAGGTAGGCCCAAACAATTGAAGCACAACTAACCTCCACCCATGGTAAGCTGGCTTTGCCCACACATCCTTGGAACCCTCGTTAAGAAAGAATATGTGAACCCCTCAGGATCCGGGTACCCGTTTACGCGCAATTCGCAAGATATCATTCATGTTTAATCGCACAAGTCGCAAATTACAGGAAAAAAAAATTTTCGCAACTATGACATTCATTCTCAATACATGACCACAAGTAAAAGAGACAATATGGCACCAAAATTCTTTTCATTAATATTCATATTAGTTTTCCACATGTACAAGGATCTTCCATTTTCAACATATATCCCAAAGGTTGATACAAAAGAGATAACATTTACATCATTATCTGAACAAAAACTGAGACAAAGTAATTCATACCGTCGAGTATAAACTCGGTCTCCAGGAAGCATGTATAGCTACTGAGCTGCAGGCTGTTTGCCTGCCAAACATGTTAGGAAAGAAAAGGCGTCAGCGGTTGCTGGTACCTCCCAAAAACTTATATAAAATAACAGGCATTAATTATTTACAAAAGAAAGCAAGTAGAGAGGCAAGAACAGCTCAAATTAAACTTTATTTCTACTTTGCAATGAAAAAGGTCTTTCAGGCTACTTGTAAGCATCTCAAATGTTTGTCCCATACCCCAGCATTTCCCACATGTGACATATTTTATAGTACTTGAGTATTCATGAGTATCTGAGGGAAAGCACATATCTATTCAGAGATCACGTTGCTGAGTGATAATGGAAAAGTTATGATTGGAAAGATCTATTAATTTATTTAAATCATTGGGTGGAGAGAATGGTCATTTCCTACTAACTCTAACTTTTGATCGTAACTTCTCAACTCTTAATTCCAATGTTTCAGATATAATCCAGATGGTGTAGATGCATATATGGATGATATAGATGTAGAATCGCCATGTCTGTTGGCGAAGTAACTCAAGCGGTGAAGAAGCCTACAAATGGCTCTTCTGTCTCGCCCTCTAATTGGAAGCGCGGTCCAATAGAGGGATAGGTCTACTCCCCAACTACGCCACTGAGACGGGTGAGAGAGACTCCCTAGAAAAGTCGCTCTAGAAAAACAGCCCGACTACTACGGGCAACCGAGCTCGTACGTAAAGCTGAAAAAAAACCAGGATCCCCCGCCTGGGCATCCTAAAACAGGGTCAGCGGAACTGGTCTAAAGTCTGGATCCCAACGAGGCGTAAAAACACTGCGAGCTCGCGTAAAACCGAAAAGGGACTGGGATCCTAGACCCGCGCACTTGGCGGCCGCTGCCCAAACTGGGCTTCCTTTCTTCCGCCCAGTTGAGGGTCACCGCGCCCTCGCACGGTCAGGTGTAAAAATCACCACGACCGGCACACAATTTAGTTATCACGGATGCTTCTTCAATCATATATATTTTTTTAAGCGGTCTCCAATTTTGTTATAAGAATTTAGTCATGGAATTTTCTCACTTATCTAAAATCATGAGGTCTCTCCATATTGATCATAATCTATCATTTAAATGGAACATCCCTTCCAAAGTAAACTTTCTTTATTTAAAACAAGCCACTCCATAATATTTGTTACTATATATATATATATATATATTTATCGTTTTAGTTTATTGAACATCTTTATCCTTCCATCTATTGTATGATTATCATACAAATCCGATTAATTAGACCACACCAAATCTGAATTTGATTATCCAAGAGAATTTTATGATTTCTGTATACTTTGTTGCACTTCCATTCAAATGAGGGTAAAGAATACAGTATTTTAAGAAATATTTATTCCTTGCGTAATACTTGGCATTCATATATACAGAAAATTGTTCTATGTAATTAAAAGACTGATGGAAAGACTATGAATATCATTTCCATCCAATGACAGATACAATCTAGAAGGCATCTAACTAGGAACTTGGTTTGGTAATCGAACAGGTGAAGAGCATGATTGTAGCTAACTAAATTCAGCCATCGATATTTACATGGTTCATGGGCTCTGAATACTTAAATGTGTAAACTATAACCATAATGTTTTCTTATCACAATTTATCAAACCTAATTATATATAAAGTATCAGAAATCAAAATAAGAGGCTGAGAGTAACAGGTTAGGTCAATATAATTTTTTTTTCATCTAAGAGATGTGCAGCCTAATGAATTAAATCCTAGAATTAAGTATGTGTGGAAATGCTAAATTCGTAGGAACTTAATAAGCCAACATGAGAAGCAATACTTCATCAATGATAAATAATAGTTGGATTGAGTTCTTCGAGATCATGGGATGCACATGGGTGAGAAGTGTTGTGAAGTCCACTTATACAGGTAATTTGCCACAATAACATTAATCTCGCTCATCTGTGAGGCAATATGACTATTTTTTTTCTTTTTTTTTTACACTAAACCAACAGGATGCATGTATAAATGCTCATTTCTAGACCAATTTCTTAATTACTAACCAATGGCACCTATTCATTTCCATCCAACAAATTTCCAGGAATACACCACCAACTATGTTGGGTATATTAAATCCTTCTTAACATGTTTCCATCTATTATTTTTATATAGATGAACTGCAAATTTCCCTTTTAATTCAAATATCAACTTCTAAGGTTAACAGTCACTATATATGCCACAATTCTTTTTTTTTTAATAAAAGAACCATAGCAGAGCCTACATTTACTTTTAACTTTCTAATTCATTATATCAGAGGAAAAACAGAAAGAAGAAATTCCTTCAATCATTCGATTTATCAACCTCATATGAGAAAGGTATCACTAAAAGCACCTAATTTCCCCAACCTTCAAAACATTAGGAAAAGAAAATGTGTAGAAATCCACACATAGCAGCAAGAAGGAAGGGCATAGAATTGCAACAAATTATCATGTTTAATGTGCATGCATGGCAGCAATTGGGGGATAATGGAATGTACCAAATGAGATTTCCCCTAAATTTGGAGATAAATCTCCAACATGCAGTGGCTATGGACTCCAATAGAGCAGCAACAGCAGCAGGGGGTCCCTTTGGTGCAGTTCCAGGCCTTGTTTGTGACAGGAGCTGTTGCAGTTCTTCTTTGAAATTGAGGAGCATCAGCTCACTTCCAGCAATTGTGAAACAAGAAGGTGGAGGAACCAAGTTCGTTGGTTGGAGCTTCAAATATTTCTTGGGGCATTCACGGTGGAAAGAAATGGGAGGCAAGAAATTGGAGAGGAAATAGGAAACGAAGTAGTGTCTCTTGTCTTAGATTTGTAACGTGAATGGAGAAAAAGAGAACAAGGGGAATAGGTTTCGTTGGAATGCGGGAAGGAATAGGAAGGGGAAAAAAAACGAGAGAAATTTTGGGCGTTGGGGTTCAGATTGGGGGTTTTGGTGCTATTTATAAGAGAGGTGAGTCCCTTGTTTATTGCCACATGGATTGGAAAAAGGATCCAAGTGGAAAGAGGCTAAGGAAGACAAGTGGAGGCTGCTGGATTTTCCAGCAGTCTGCTACTGTCTTAAATATATATATATATATATATATATATTTTTAACCAAAACTCTCATTATTTGAGATACTAAAAATTGACCGTAATCGCGCATCGGACCTCGGATTTCAACGCACAATATCTTGAATTGATCGTCTCAGAATAACGGTCAATATGAGTATAATGTTGATATACTTTCGGTCGAGTTTTGAATACCCGAAATTTTCGGATACGGATTTTGTTTAAGGTTAAATTTACGATTTAAAAATATCAAACGACCTCCGATTGACGAACGGTCGATTCCGTTGGTCTTGTATTGTCAAATCGGACCTAATGACGGTCTCAGTTCATTTCGCGGTTTCCGGATTTGCGTCGCGGCTTTTCGCGGCGCGTGTTACGGTGTGACCGATTTTCGGTCGATTTCGCCCGAACGGCTTTTGATTCATAATCAATTGGTCGTTTTAGGTTGTTTAGTATTGACCGACAACGTTTTTGGGTTCATTAGACCCAAAATCGGACGAGTTCGGGTTTGTTAGAATATGGATGTTACAGAATAAGTGATCAGTATCTTCTCATTCAACCGCACGTCGTACATAGAAGCATTAGTTCCCTAAAGAAATCTTGCTCTCCGAGATCCAGTCATCGCTCTTCCACGTCTTAAAATCCACAAGGTATCTGCCCTTAAATCCTCCTGCAATCAGAGTCACAGCCCCCCAGGGTTTAAGACATTGTTTGCACAGTGAACTTTATAAGACTTTTTGATAGTAAACCTACCATCAAAATAGGGCGAGTGATCACGACCTGCAAAAGGGCACTCACAACATGCCTGCGAATCAGTCATAATAATGAGCTCTACCACTCTCTGGTCAGAGAGACCGGAATGAAACTACAAAGTGAAGGCCTCGCATCGCAGGCTCTGGCAACCTGACCTGATCCAAAGCTAGAGTGAGAAATTGAGAATCGATCACAAAGAGCTCCATCTTCTGATTAATCATCCCGCCAAAAGCTGAAGCTGCTCACAACAATTCTCCAAGTAGATGTAATGCCTAGAAGAGTAGAATAGGTTTATCTTAAATAGACCTAGTCTGGGCAGACAATCTCGAAGAGACCATGTGAATCTTTCAAACCAATAAACAAAATAAATCACTACTGTTATCCGAAATGCGATAGATCTACTTGGCAAATAATTCATTTTCATCTCCTTCAAGCTAATGACACCTAGACATCCATGGTCCACCATCCTTATGTAGTGTGTCTCTACCGAGAGGATGCCAAAGCACCTGGAGAACCAAAAGAAATGTCACATTTAATATTCAAGCTGGTCTTAAATGCTCACTAAAAGGAGCCTGTATGAAAAGAAAAAATAAGGACAGCTAAACAAAACCACCTTGAGCACCGCCAACCTCCCTCCTCTAAAGTGGCAGGAAGCCTTCTAACTAACAAGCTTCTTCTCAAGTTTCTATATTAGTGGTAAGAAGTTGGATGGTCAAATCTCGCCACACACCAAAGGGGGACCGATATATGATTGGGGGGAGTAGGCTTTGGGTGTCATCAATTGAGGCTCACATGCCGGAAATTTTCATAGGTGTCATTCCAAAAGGCATGAAGCAGATTTAACCCTGTTGATCTACAGTCCAGAGACGTCACCAAAGAAATCGAGAACCAATTAGAAACGTCTTCTACTTGAAGCCCTTCTCTTTATGAAGATGATCATATGATATGCATATTGCAACATTGGTAGCTAGAGTTTCGCTTGTTGGTAACCAATACAAAAACCTTCATTCATTGCTTTATTCCCTGTAATGATCAGTGCATCGACGATAAGCACAAGAAAAAGGAGATCAAGCAGACATCCCTGTCAATCACCTTTTTGAAGCTGAAAGACACCAATGCGAGGTAGTCTGTTGACTAGAACCACACACGAAGATGTTGTAATGCATTAATTCATCCAGGCAAAATCCAAGCATTTAAAAAAGTTGTCATGATACAAGTATGCCCAAGAGAAGTGCTGGTTTACATAGTTATAAGCTTTGGAAAAATCTATCGTCCAAAGCAGTTCCTTGGCTTTACGCCTCATCCCATCAGAAATGATCTCTCTCACCATACTATTGAAGAAATGTATTCCCGCAAGAAATATGTATAGTAGTGGGGAAATGAGAGCACCGATAAGACCTCCAATATGTTGGCCAACAAATTCGCCACCATCGCATATGTGGTATTGAACAACGCAATAAGATGGAAGTCCTCCACTTTGAGAGTCACATCCTTCTTTGACAAAAGAAAGATGTGAGAACGATTTAGTCCCTCGAACCCAAATTTACCCGACCAGACTCCACCACCTAATCTGCAACCGCATTATAGAATTCCCTAAAGAAGAGCTCGAGTGTGATGGTGATCTGATGAAAAACAAAATAAAATAGAAAACTCACATTGGGTTTTGGGATAATCATGCGTGATCTGATGAATTCAGCCACATCAAGGTGGGATATATTTCTGAAGTAGAGAGAAGAGTTAAAGAAATGTGTCAGGACTCGATAGTATTACTCGAATTTGCGGAGACGAGAGTTGAGGAAAAGTGAGCATGTTGACTGGACCAATCGTCCTCACAGTCCACTTGATTTCAAACTTTGACTCATCTTGTCCCTTAAACTTGTTGATGAGGGTGTGAGCTAATTCATAAAATGGCATGGGATACGTAAAGCAGCAATCACTTGATGCAATCAATTACCCTTGCCTTGAAAGCCGAGTCGATTCTGGGTCAATAAAATAACTAACTTGCTCGATAAGTGTAGTAAATCTGACTTTCTATGTATCAAGGGACTTCTTATTTTATTTAAAAGTAATGCTAGTGTACTAATATCTTCCAATCCTCAAGTTGGCATTTTATTTACCATTGTTTTCTTATCTTTAGACATATTCTCAATTAAGATAGATTCCCTTCGCAGAGGAGCGATCTCTGTGAATTAAGAATTATATGAAATCAGATACTCCTTTATAAATGGACTACTCATCATAGATCGTCATCTGATTTGAGATTTCCGCATGGTTTTAGGTGATCTCTCAACTGAATACGAAAAAGTGATTAGAGAGGTACACATAGCAATCAATTATATCAGTTGTATTTTGGAATGGACCTCTAGCTGGGGCCTTTTTTTTGGTGAAAGTATATGTTGTATGTTCCCTTGGGCGGGCATGAGAGGTAAAGATAAAGCCCTTCTGAATCATGCCTCATGTACAATGACATTCTACCTCAATATGCTTGGTTTCTCATGGAAAGCTCGATTGTTGGCTATGAAAAGAGCAGTCTGATTGTTACGAAGTAACTGCATGGGAAAAGGCACATCGATAGCTAAGTATATCAGAAGTTCAGAACATATCTGACCCAAATCATGTCAGTACTCCCTTGTGTCATTACCATGTACTTTGACTCAGCACTAGATCTGGCAACCACAGTATGCTTCCTGCTTTTCCACGAGATCAAGGAGCTCTTTATAAAAATGACAAAACCAAAGGTAGATTTCCTGTCCTTGAGGCATCTTGTGTAGTCAGCATCTGCACATGCCGTGATGGCAAAGGATGCCCCTTTGCTAAATAGCAATCATATTCCCAGAGAAGACTTCAAATACCTAAAAATCATGTGAATTGGATCCATGTGAGCATGTTGTGGTTGCTTCATAAACTGGCTGGCTTTCCTCACTGCAAAAGAGATATCTGGCCAGGTAATTGTTGCATAGAGGATCTTCCCAACTAGCTCCATGTATCTCATCTTGTCCACCTCCTATGTATCATAATTGTAGAACTTTATGCCGGGATCTATAGGAGTAGTGACTGGTCTGCAATTAGCCATCATTGTCTCTAAAAGGAGATCAGTAACATACTTCCTCTGTGTCATCACAAGACCTCTCTGATTCCTGGCAAACTCCAGTCCAAGGAAGTATCATAACTCACCAAGGTTCGTGGTCTCATTGATGCCTTATAAGTCATCTTCTATAATAATGATATCATCAATGTATATCAAAATGACATCGATACCTCTATGTGTCCTCTGTACAAAGTGAGTGATCTGTAGTTGATTCCGTGAAACCCTACTGCTCTATCAAGTTTGAGAGCTTTTGAAACAATGCTCGAGGAATCCACTTAAGGCCATTAATAGTCTTATGAAGTCGTCATATCTGCTGACACTCCCCTTCAACAGCGAACCCAGATGGATGCTGCATATAGACTTCCTCCTGCAGATCACCATATATGAAAGCATTCTTTACATCCAGTTGAGAATGGGATCATCCCTGTATTATTGCAAAGGATCTGAAGGGTAGAATGGCGAGTCACTTGACAGACGTATATTGATAATCCACCCCTTAAGTTCAATTGAATCCATGAGCCACAAGCCTAGCCTTGTAGCGATCAAGCTTGACATCTACTCGGTGCTTCGTTGTAAACACTCATTTGCATCCAACCACGGACGCCCCTACAGGCGCAGTAACCAAGCTTCATGTGCCCCGAGACTGGAGCTTTGTCATCTCCTCCTCCATAGAAAGACACTAATAACTATCTCGCCTAGCCTCCTGATATGTCTGTGGGATCTCCACAACCGAAAAAACCATGACAAACCTATGTAATCCACCAAAAGATCCAATAAAAAAACATGACCAGCAAGAGGGTACGTAGTACACGTATGGCTCCACTTCTGAAAAGCAATAAGTTGACAAGATCCTCCATATAATATGTGTCATGTAAAGCATCGTGTGGTATCAACAAATACCAGTGCCATCAGTAGAAACCAAGTACTTATAATTTACCTAGGGCATGTTGGATGATGAGGAAGCCACTTAAGCAGGGGGCACAGTCGACGGCATGCGAATATAAAATAAGGCAGGGTCTGAGCCACAAGAGAGACCATAGTAGGAGGTGGTTGAGGAGTAACCATTGAAGGTGGTGGTGGTAACGAAGGAGGAGCTAGAACATAAACCTCATATCATATGTAAGAGAAGTACATACCATACTCAAAGAATGCAACATCAACACTAATATAGTATTTCTGTATGACCGGATCAAAGCATAGGTACCCTTTTTGGGTCTGGGAATAGGTACAAGAGTAGCCCACAAAAACGCACTTGACAGCTCTAGGGGAGAGCTTTACATGACCCAGAGCACAAATAATTTACGAATGCCTCAAAGCCAAAGACATGATGCGTTAAGGAGAAAATCCTTATCAAGAAACGTAATCAAAAGGAAACATATTTGACAGATGTATAATTCCAAAGGACATGAAGAACTGAGACAACTGAATAGTACAAAATTCCAAGGCATTGTCAGAGCGAACATAATTGACAATAGTAGAAAAAATACTCTAATTCATAAATAAAAGATTGAATGATAGACTCGGCTTCAGACATGTTTTTCAAAAGAAAAACCCATGAAAGTCTGGAATAGTCATTGACAACTACATGGTAAAACATGTGCCACTTATGGTTAGGGACATGATTGGGACCCCAAATATCAAAATAACTTAAATAAAGTACAACTGCTACAACTCTGAGGACTAGAAAAACTAGAGTGGTTATGCTTCTCACGTTGGCAAGCCTTGTAATGATATGTACACTGAGATGTAATCTATGGGAGGACTCTACACATCTTTTGCAGTGGAAGGTTATCAAACAAGATTCCACATGTTCGGGGAAACTTGCCTAATAGGAATGGAAAAGCACTAGCATACGGAGACTGGACCAGTTTGTAGAGACCCTCTTGCTCACGACCACATCCATTCAATATCCCGTGAGTATAACCTGAAATATAATAGAAAATGTATCAAATATGGCATGACAATGCAAATATTTGGTGATTTGACTAATAATTATACTTCATGTAAAAGCCACGTGCACGAAGCACACTCTGCAAGTACATAGGTGGTGTCAAATGAATCTCCCCTTGTCATGTAATGGGAGAGTATGTCTCATCTACAATGACAATCGATCTACTTGGCTGGATTGATCTATAGGATGAGAATTGAGCTTTGTCCCTTTATAGATGATGAGATGTACTCAAATCCATGTTCCACACAGAGATGTATGCCATGTGACAACTAGTAAAGGCACATGCTATAACTGAAGTACTAGCAGAGGCTGAGGTAACGATATCAGAAGGGCCTAAAGGAACACTAGAGGGACTGGCAACATGTAACATCCATATTCAAACAAACCCGAACTCGTCCGATTTTGGGTCTAATGAACCTAAAAACGTTGTTGGTCAATGCCAAACAACCTAAAACGGTCAATTTATTATGAATCAAAAGTCGTTCAGGCGAAATCGACCGAAAAACGGTCGCATCGTAGAACGTGCCGTGAAAAAGCCGCGACGCAAATTCAGAAACCGCAAAATGAACCGAGACCATCATTAGATCCGGTTTGACGATACAAGACCAACGGAATCGACCGTTCGTCAATCGGAGGTCGTTTGATATTTTTAAATCGTAAAATTTAGTCTTAGACAAAAGCCGTATCCGAAAATTTCGGGTATTCGAAACTCGACCGAAAGTATATCAATATTATACTCATATTGATCGTCATTTTGAGACGATCAAATCAAGATATTTCGCGTCGTAATCTGACGCTCGAAGCACGAATACGGCCGACTTTAAGAATGTTAAGTAAATAAGAAATTTTGAAAAAAAAAATAATTATTAATTTTATATATCTGCTACAGCAGTCTCCTGGAAGCAACAGTTGGCTTCCTGAATCCCATTCCACGTGATTTCTACCAACTAACATTTGGCTTTTTCCCTCTTTATACGTGTCTCCCATTTGCAGCCCACTTACCCTTATAAATGTCACCCAAATCCTTGTTATCTCTTCCCCCCATTTCCCCCATTTCTTTCCTCTCAAATTCCCGATCAAATTTCCCCATCCGTAAGAAAGAGCTCCAGCCCCCTTTTTATTTTTTTCTCGGCAACAGCAGCTGGAGCTGCTATCGTTGGTTGTTGATCCAGCATTGTTGAAGCCAGATTCCTGTTGCATGCCTTGAAAAGGTACAACTCCATTACTTCTCTTTTGCTGCCATAACATATCATTCCCTTCTCTTGCTACTGATTTTATTCCAAGTCTTGTTGTTCTTCAATTTAATTGATTAATTTGGGTCTTGGTGGTTTCAAACACAGTTTACACAGAGTGAATTTTATGGAAGATCTAATTCACAGAAGAAATGTATATTGACGTATTATGAAATCTGCAGGACAATATATTTAAATTTTCTTTGTTGACATTCTGGTTACAATATGAGATCACATGCATTCCAATTTGGGGATATATATAATACATTAAATTCCTTGTTGGCATTAAAATTTTTATATAAAATTCACATGCATGTTGGCTGGGAAATATATAATATTGGTTTCAATTAATGAAGGGTCCAAGAATTCGGAAAAGTTTTATCTACTATATAATGATACTTTACCAATGTATTTCTGTATGGAGGAAATGTAAATAACATACGAAGAATAGAGTTTTGATACTTGATATATATAGGATAATTGCAGAGCCTGACATTCTACATTATTGTATATGTTTCATATGCATTCCTATTAGGATAATTATGATACTATCTTAAATTCTGATAAGCTCTGGAAATTTGAAATTTAATCTGATGTTTATCATTCTCATGTACTTTTGATTAGAAGATTGTGCTTGACAACTCTTTTATCACCTGTTAAATTAAAGACTGGAAATTCTAAGAAGATACACATAAGGTTGTCTGTTACTCTCTCTACCAAAAACGATAACAACAATAATAATAATATAAATTAAATATAAAGATGAAGGCTAAAATCCCTTTAGGCCGAGTTTTGTCTCTGTCTCTTTGGGATAAAGCATTTTGGCAACAAAGATCTGTACGATGCACAGAGCTCTAAGTTGAGGCATTCTATGCCCCTTTGTAGCTATGGGAGAAGATCTTGATCATAGTTCATCATGTGTCCTCTTGCCAAGGAGTTATGGAGACTTCGGATTCTCTAGCTTGATATCTTTGAATCCAATTTGTTTAATGTAACACTATGTATAAAAAAAATATAGGGTTTAGTCTAAAATCTTGAGTTTAGGTTATATGATATACAACTGAAGGCAAACTGCCTCTTATCCTTTTGCATATAGATTGAATTATTCTACCTATTCATTTCTCTCTAGATTTCATTGTCACATTCAGATTATTAGAATAGAGAATTCATGAATAATTCAGAAAGTCTATAGCTATTCTATGGTTATATGTATAAAGGAAGTTTGGACAAAGGATATGCGGGAATGAATATACTTGTCATGGTATGATCACATTTTCCATTTACCCAATAGTGTCATGTTTCATTTTGGTCAAATTCCCAAGTCCGAATCAACCTACATGTTATTCGAAGGAGGCCTGAAATGAATACTTTCTGCAGATGAAACCAACAAATAGATGATCTATATGGAGCCTTTATCCAAGTATAGCATTGATGCAAATTAGGATGTCAATATATAGGAAGTTCGTTTAATTAAATTAATCCACGGACTTCAGTAATTACTATGACTAATAATTGCATTATTAGTAAGTTATTAACACACCTAGATCTGTAAACTGACCACGAGAGAGATTGAGAATGGATTGAAGTTATGTAAAAATGATGAAAAATCAGTGATATCAATAAATGTGCCGGTCATGATGACTTCTACACATGACCGTGCGAGGGCGCGGTGACCCTCAACTGGGCGGGAGAATAGGAAGCCCAGTTAGTGTGAACCCCCGAGGATCCGGGTTCCCGTTTACACACATTTCGCGTTACAACATTCATTCGCATTAGATCGCATAAGCTACAGAAATACAAGGAAATTTTTCGCGCGGATAATTTTCCACATTACATTCACAATCATAACCACAAGTTATTAGAATAATTGTCACCAAAATCTTATTTCATTAACTTCCATATATTTCACATGTACAAAGTCTGACAGTACATACAATATATCCCAAAAATCTGACTGAAGAGAAAGAAACATAATACAATATAAATTGAACAAAAATTGGCACAAAATAGACCATACCATTGGGTATAAAATTTATCTCCTGAAATCATTAACCCGCTACTGTGCTAAAGGCTCCTTGCCTGCCATGCGTGCAAGGAAGAAAAGGCGTCAGCGGGTGCTGGTACTTCCCATAAGTTTATATAAAAATAACAGGCATTTATTATTTACAAAAGAAAGCAAGTAGAGAGGCATGAGCAACTCAAAATAAAGTTTATTTCTACCTGCAATGTAAAAGGCTTCCAGATTTCTAGTAACCACCTCTTATGATTAGCTATTATCCCCACATTCCCCACTTAAGCATATTTCTCTTGTAACTGGGTGTATATTTGATTCTCATAGTAACCAGAGATCATATTTATGAGTGATGATGGAAAGTTTGGGATGAGAAGATATATTAATATTTTTCATTCTTAAGTCTAGTAACTCCTGCAATTATTAACTTCAATTGTTTCAGATATAACTCCAGATGATGTAGATAAAGATCATGATTCTAGGTCTTGGAGATCATGTCGTGGAACTTGACGGCACACGAAATTGCTAATTTCTTGTCATTGAGATTTTATCATGGTTTTCGATATAGGACTGATATGATGATGATGGATTTGATCCTTAATGTTATTTACTCCTTTTAAGTTAGTGGATAGTCTGTGGTCTTGGTCTGTGTGTAACCTCACACTATGACTCTAAGGTATTTAAAAGTACCTTAGGGTTGGGGTGCCTCCGTAGGCATGCGGTGTTGTATAATGCATCCTAACTAAGTTCCCAACACGTCCACTAACTTACAGGGATTTCGAATCAGATTAAAGTCACCTCCAATCAACTTAATCTTAATTATTATTTCCTCCAAACCTTAACTGTACTCTCTCGGATGTAACTCTCGATGTTTTAGATGTAGATATGGATGATCTGGATGTAGATTCGCCAGTCTGTTGGCGAAGTAAACTCAAGCGGTGAAGAAGCCTACAAATGGCTCTTCCGTCTCGCCCTCTAATTGGAAGCGCGGTCCAATAGAGGGATAGGTCTATTCTCCGACTACGCCACTGAGACGGGTGAGAGTGACTCCCTAGAAAAGTCGCTCTAGAAAAACAGCCCGACTAGTACGGGCAACCGAGCTCGTACGTAAAGCTGAACAAACCAGGATCCCCCGCCTGGGCATCCTAAAACAGGGTCAGCGGAACTGGTCTAAAGTCTGGATCCCAACGAGGCGTAAAAACACTGCGAGCTCGCGTAAAAACCGTGTAAGAGACTGGGATCCTAGACCCGCGCACTTGGCGGCCGCTGCCCAAACTGGGCTTCCTTTCTTCCGCCCAGTTGAGGGTCACCGCCCCCTCGCACGATCCGGTGTAAAAGGCCACCATGACCGGCAATATAATTTATAAGTCATTATTGATTGTATCAATCAGGATAATGCGATATAATATATATAATCCTAGCATAACCTATCTCATGTAGATCCCATATCTTCCCAATGGTTTGACTATGAGTATCTCTTGATTATTTCCACAAAATTTAGTTCTACATTTTCAACCAGTCTTCTGAATAATATCCGTGTAAATCTACATCACCTTCATTGTTTACACAACCATCATCATTATCAACACCATGTCATCCATGATTCTTGAATAATCCCTTAAGAATATTCTTTGATCAAAACAATTTGCAATACTTTATACATAATTTTATGTTAATGTAGATGAAGATTTCACTCATAGACTAATACCAGGTGGATGAAACAAAGATGAGTTTCAGATATTCTTTAGAGAAAATATTTGATATTTACAGGGATACTTATTAAATTTCAGTAATATCTGTAATGCTCTATAGAGGTGAGTATTGACTATTAATAATAACTATGTGCTCAAAAGTTTGTTACACCCAGATGATGCTCTAGTTAACGTGTGGCCAATCAAAGCACAGTATCATAATGACACTCATTTGATGTTATATTCACAAACTCTACAGAACAGGTTCCGCATTATAACTAACAACAATAACCAGGTATTACTTTTAAGGACAGTAGAAATATGAAAAAAAAACGTTTTATTTTCATTTTTATTTGTATTTATTATTATTATTTTTTTTACCCAGGATAAAGGTTCTCTTCATTGGGAGAGAAGAATCCAATCAGGGCATAAGGGAAGGTTTCGGACAAAGGATGAGATAGTTATCTAGATATATAAATATAATAGCACTTTCAAGGCATAAGAGCCATAGCTTATACATAGTTGATGTTCTTTTAAGGCCATGTCAACCGTACTCATATTCCAAAGCCATGTTGACCATTCTTAAGATGCTAAAGGCTACAAGCTACTCATACTCTGTGTTTCACATGTAACTTTTGAAATCAATGAAAATCGACCACGGATATTTGGTCATATTGAAAGTTTATTTAAATTGTCTATTACTTAAAAACTGTCAGTATACTGTTACTTATAATCAATATGTATATATATTTGCAGAACTGTCATAATCAGAAACGGATTCTTAACCCCTTTCTATTTTTTAAAAAAATTTGAGCAGAGAACAAACAAAGAAGAAGCAGTGTCAAAATTTAAAGTATATATATATTTAAAACTACTCCCAAAATTCCAGTACAATAGGAACAACTGAAAGAACGTGCATGGCGGAAAAGGTCAAATTAGGGGTTTTATATTCACGCATGGCAGCAATTGGAGAGGGGGATTGTACCTCTTTGATTTGGTGTTTTGAAGAAGAATATGCAGAACTCCAGCCCTATCTTCTTCAACGCATGCAGTAGTTGATTCTGCCAATCTGAAGCTGCAGGTAGCAGCTTGCAAAGGAAGACAAGAGACTGGAATTTCTTGCTGGAGCTTCTCCAGCCAAGGGCGAAGGAAAAGGGTCGGTTTCTTTGGCTGTGCATTAGAGAGGATTGTGAATTTGGAAGATATATATAGGGAAGGAAGGATGGCTTGCTGTTGACAGGTGTATTAAAGCTAAATTCCAGATGTTGGAACCCAAAACTTCGACCGACTCCCTGCCCAGAATTAGTAGCAGAATTTATTTAATATATATATATATTTTTAAAACCCTCATTACTTGATAAATTTAAAGTGGACCATACGCGTACTTCGAGTTTCGGATTTCAGTGCGAAATATCTTGTTTCGATCGTCTTCGAACGACGGTCAATATGAGTACCATATTGATATACTTTCGGTCGAGTTTTGAATACCCGAAATTTTCGGATACGGTTTTTGTTTAAGATTAATTTTTTGTGATTTTAAAATATCAAACGACCTCCGATTGACGAACGGTCAATTCCGTTGGTTTCGTATCGTCGAATCGGATCTCATGATGGTCTTGGTTTGTTTCGCGGTTTCCTAATTTGCGTCGCGGCTTTTCACGGCACGCATTGCAAAGGGACCGATTTTTGGTCGATTTCGTCCGAACGACTTTTGATTTTTGATCAATTGGTCGTTTTAGGTTGTTTAGTATTGACCGACAACGTTTTTGGGTTCATTAGACCAAAAATCGGACGACTTCGGGTTGGTTAGAATATGGATGTTACAGTTAGGGCAGCGGCCGCCAAGTGCGCGGGTCTAGGATTCCAGTCTCTTTTCGATTTTTACGCGAGCTCGCAGTGTTTTTACGCCTCGTTGGGATCCAGACTTTAGACCAGTTCCGCTGACCCTGTTTTAGGATGCCCAGGCGGGGGATCCTGGTTTTTCAGCTTTACGTACGAGCTCGGTTGCCCGTACTAGTCGGGCTGTTTTCTCTAGAGCGACTTTTCTAGGGAGTCTCTCTCACCCGTCTCAGTGGCGTAGTTGGAGAATAGACCTATCCCTCTATTGGACCGCGCTTCCAATTAGAGGGCGAGACGGAAGAGCCAATTGTAGGCTTCTTCACCGCTTGAGTTACTTCGCCAACAGACATGGCGATTCTACATCTAGATCATCCACATCTGCATCTATACCATCTGGAGTTGTATCTGAAACATTGGAATTAAGAGTTGAGAAGTTACGATCAACAGTTAGGGTTAGTAGGAAATGACCATTCTCTCTACCCAATGATTTAAATAAATTAATAGATCTTTCAAATCATAACTTTTCCATTATCACTCAACAACGTGATCTCTGAATAGATATGTGCTTACACTCAGATACTCATGAATACTCAAGTACTAGAAAATATGTCACATGTGGGAAATGCTGGGGTTTGGGACAAACATCTGAGATGCTTAGAAGTAGCCTGAAAAACCTTTTTCATTGCAAAGTAGAAATAACATTTAATTTGAGTTGTTCTTGCCTCTCTACTTGCTTTCTTTTGTAAATAATAAATGCCTGTTATTTTATATAAGTTTTTGGGAGGTACCAGCAACCGCTGACGCCTTTTCTTTCCTAATATGTTTGGCAGGCAAACAGCCTGCAGCTCAGTAGCTATACATGCTTCCTGGAGACAGAGTTTATACCCGACGGTATGAATTACTTTGTCTCAGTTTTTGTCCAGATAATGATGTAAATGTTATCTCTTTTGTATCACATTTTGGGATATATGTTGTAACATGGAAGATGCTTGTACATGTTGTAAATGGATATGAATATTAATGAAAAGAAATTTTGGTGATGTCTGTCTCTTTTACTTGTGGTCATGTATTGAGAATGAATGTCATAGTTGAGAGAAAAATTTTCCCTGTATTTTTGCGACTTGTGCGATTAAACATGAATGATATCGTGTGAATTGCGCGTAAACGGGTACCCGGATCCTAGGGGGTTCACACAACAGGAGTCATGATCTCCCTCGAGCTGCGGACGAGATCATCGAACTTCTACTTAGCAAAAGTGTCAGGAGTAGAATGAGTCTCAAATTGCTCTGCGGTGCGGGCAGGCGTTGGATAACCATGCTTCTGGTGGTAGGTATCCTCGGAGTGGCCAGAATGGTGACAATAGTGCAAGTGTAACGCGTGCATCCACCTCCTCTGTCACAAGCATCACGTCCTATGAACTGGGCAAGACCTCTGTCGCTAAATGCGACCATAATTTGGGAAGTCTGAGTGGAGGCTCGGGGAGGGACTGTAATCCTGATGAGTATGTTGTAAGCCTCATCCATGGGAGGCATCAATGCGCATGCGAGTAGCTGATTTCGTGAAGCCTTGTACTCAGGGTCAAGTGCTTTCAAAAATACTCCAACCATGCTGACGTTCTTGTACGCCTTCTATTGATCTGGAGAGACTATTAGAGGCATGAAGGTGTGGAGCTTCTTAGACATGTCCCTAATGAAGGTGCTCAGGGCGATTCAGGCGCCACGAAACACGTGGCTATCTTTCATAGAGTATTCACTGATAGACTTCGCCGAGCGATGGTGGGAGGCCGTAGTGTCCGAGTTAGGCCGAGAGCCTACTTGGAACGATTTTGCGACGAGGTTCAGAGCCCACTTCTTTTCTGCGAAGTGGAAGGAGTCCCAGCGCCGACTATTTGTAGAGCTTCGTCAGGGACAGATGACAGCGAGGGATTACTTTATCAGATATACAGAGTTGTCACGACACACACGAGCAGCTGGCGCATTTCCAGAAGAGAATCTGGAAAAGTTCATTGGTGGCATGCGAGAGGAAGTACAGGAGAAGCTGGCTGGACTACACATCACTTCTATCTCCGAGGCTACCGATGCTGCGGAGAAGTTCGAGGACATCAGAGGGAGACGTTACGGGAGCTCGTCTGGAGCACCGCCTAGACCGCGGCGATATTTTGGGCCGATACGTCGACCGTTTCAGCAGCAGAGGTCAGCCAGACGGTTCCGACCTACAGGTTCGACATTCTCTGGCAGTGCTCGCTCTGCTCCATCGACTACTCTAGGAGGAGCACTTGCCGGACGAGGTACAGAGTCCGCTCGACCATCTGGGTCACAGCGAGCAGATAGACCACCTGCAGGACCAGCTCGGAGCACGGACACAGCTACTCCCTCTACTCGACCAGTCCGGTGCTACCGATGTCACGAGTGGGGACATTACCGAGCACAGTGCCCACAGGCTTCTGGCGAGCCTCAGCCACAGCCTTCTCAGCCACAGCCTCAGACACAGCGTTCAGGGAGTTTCCGTGGCAGGAACTCCAACTTTAGGCGACAGCAGCCGAGACAGACGCAGAGTGTGGCGGGATCTAGTGCTGCATCAGCCAGGCAGGGGCAGTTACATGCCGTTACTGAGGAGCAGGCACGTTCAGCGGCTACTGTAGTGAAAGGTATGGTCTCAGTCTTGGGCCGACCTTTCCATGTTTTATTTGATTCCGGCGCGACACACTCTTTCCTTGCTTCGAGGTTGCTTGTTTCTTTAGATAGAGTTGCAGAGACGCTATCGTCTCCATATCACATCCGAGGGCCAGGTGGCCAGTTATTTGTTATATCTCTGATAGTCAGGCACTTACCCGTACTGATTGGCGGTCACGAGATGATCGCAGATTGTCTACTCCTACAGCTTGATGAGTTCGACTTGATTTTAGGCATGGATTGGCTATCCACTCATCATGCACTTGTTGATTGCTTTAGGAAGACGGTTGTCTTCAGGATTCCAGATCTACCCGAGTTCACTTTTGAGGGTACTACACATGACTCCACCATGGAGTACATTTCAGTATTGCGAGCCCAGCGACTTGTTGATCAAGGTTGCGATTCATATCTTGCTTTTGTTCGGGAGGTGTCTGATCAGGAGCCGATGATACAGGACATCCGAGTAGTCTCAGAATACCCTGACGTATTTCCTGATGAGCTACCAGGGCTACCTCCTGAGAGGGAGATCGAGTTCGAGATCACATTGTTGCCAGATACGCAGCCGATCTCTATGGCACCATATCGCATGGCACCAGCCGAGTTGAGGGAGCTGAAGGTGCAGTTGCAGGAGTTGCTTGACTTGGGATTCGTGAGGCCGAGCACTTCACCTTGGGGTGCTCCAGTTCTATTCGTCAAGAAGAAGGATGGATCCATGAGGTTATGCATCGATTACAGGCAGCTGAACAAGAGAACGGTGAAAAACCGTTATCCCTTGCTGCGCATTGATGATTTGTTCGACCAACTCCAGGGATCTTCGGTTTTCTCAAAGATCGATCTTCGCTCAGGCTACCATCAGCTGAGGATTCGCGAGTCGGACATTCCGAAGACAGCCTTCAGGACTCGATATGGACACTATGAGTTTGTGGTGATGCCGTTTGGACTCACCAATGCACCTGCGGCTTTCATGGATATGATGAACCGTATCTTCCGTCCATACTTGGACAAGTTTGTAGTGGTGTTCATCGATGATGTGCTCATCTATTCACGGAATGAATGGGATCATGCGAATGATCTACGAATTGTTTTGGATACATTGAGGGAGCACAAGCTATATGCCAAGTTGAGCAAGTGTGAGTTCTGGTTATCTCAGGTCTCGTTTCTCGGGCATATCATTTCTGGGGCAGGTATCGCGGTTGATCCTGCGAAGATAGATGCAGTTATGTCTTGGGAGCAGCCCAAGACAGTCACTCAGATTCGGAGCTTCCTCGGATTAGCGGGCTATTACAGCGGATTTTCACGCATCGTCCGTCCATTGACATGATTGACGCAGAAGGGAGTTCCATTCATTTGGGACGATTCATGTGAGCAGGCCTTCCGGACACTGAAGGAGAGGTTGACTACAGCGCCTATTCTCGCTCTTCCTTCAGGCACTCAGGACTATGCAGTTTACACAGATGCATCTGGAGAAGGTCTAGGAGCAGTGTTGATGCAGAGAGGACAGGTGATTGCTTACGCATCACGACAGTTGAGACCGCACGAGCGGAACTACCCCACACATGACTTGGAGTTGGCGGCAGTTGTCTTCGCCTTGAAGATCTGGCGTCACTATCTATATGGGGTGAATTTCGAGATTTTCACAGACCACAAAAGTCTGAAGTACATCTTTGATCAGAAGGAGCTGAACATGAGGCAGCGCAGATGGCTCGAGCTGTTGAAGGATTATGATTGCACGATCTCTTACCATCCCGGTAAGGGAAACGTGGTGGCTGATGCACTTAGCAGGAGAGCGCATGCTGATGGTACGGCGAACTGGCTATACACGTGGGATACGCTTGCAGCTTTGACCGATTGGCATCCTCAGGAGAGCACATCCATTTCTACCGCCGTGCCTCCACGATACAGCAGCCTTTGGGATCGTATTGTAGAAGGCCAGAAGACCGATCCTTGGATCCGAGATAGATACATGCGCGCCGTCAAGGACGAATTTGACGACTTTGTTGTGATGGAGTCTATTTTATGGAAGGCAGGACGGGTTGTTGTACCCAATGACGAGCAGCTCCGCAGAGACATACTTGATGAGGCACACAGTTCACGGTTATCTATCCATCCAGGCAGCACGAAGATGTACCGTGACCTGCGTCGACATTTCTGGTGGGATGGAATGAAGCGCGATGTGGCGCTACATGTTAGCAGATGCATGACCTGTCAGATGGTCAAGGCTGAACACAGGAGACCGCCAGGATTACTGCAGTCTCTCCCCATTCCCGAGTGGAAGTGGGAGAGCATTTCTATGGATTTTGTCACAGGTTTGCCGAAGACACCAGGTGGCCATGATTCTTTTTGGGTCGTTGTTGATAGGTTGACCAAGTCAGCCCATTTCATATCTGTCAACACGACTTACACTCCATCCAGATTGGCCAAGCTTTATGTGCAGAACGTTATCAGGCTGCATGGTATACCACGAGAAGTGGTGTCTGACAGGGATTCGAGATTTACATCTCATTATTGGCATCAGTTCATGTCAGCACTACAGACAGAGCTGAAGATGAGTTCTGCTTATCATCCGCAGACAGACGGGCAGAGTGAGCGCACCATTCAGACACTTGAGGATCTACTTCGCGCATGCACTTTGGAGTGGAAAGGGTCCTGGAAGGACCATTTGCCTTTGGTAGAATTCACGTACAACAACAGCTATCACTCCAGTATTGGCATGGCACCATTCGAGGCCCTATACGGGCGGAGATGTCTCACACCTCTCAGTTGGCGTGAGGTAGGTGATCATGCTTTATATTCCGTGGATCTCTTGGAGGAGACTGCGAGAGCTGTTGATCTTGTGAGGCGGAGGCTTCTGACGGCACAGAGCCGCCAGAAGAGCTATGCGGATCGTCGGAGGAGAGACTTAGAGTTCCAGGTAATCTAATTATTTCTTCTTCTTCTATGACATATATATATACGTCCAGATTAATCTCATATTAATGACACTCCTATCGATTATAGGTTGGAGATTGGGTATTTTTGCGAGTATCTCCCATGAAGGGAGTGCAGAGATTCGGTATTCGTGGCAAGTTGGCGCCGCGATATGTTGGACCTTTTGAGATTCTGGCTAGAGTGGGGAAAGTGGCATACCGAGTAGCCCTTCCTCCACATCTTTCAGCTATTCATGATGTTTTCCACATATCCAATCTGAGGAAGTATGTCCATGACCCTCGCCACATTATCAGTTACGAGAATCTCGATGTAGAGCCGGATCTGACCTATGAGGAGAAGCCTGTCCAGATACTTGACCGTGCCGTGAAGAAGCTTCGCAGCAAAGAGATTTCATTGGTCAAGGTTTTGTGGCACCAACACGGCGTCAAGGAAGCGACATGGGAGACTGAAGCCGACATGCGGGCACGATACCCGCAGCTATTCTGATGTAATCAACAAAACAAGCTTTTGTAATTAGATACATTATAAATATATGGCTTGTTTTCTCTTTGAGGTTTTTATGGGTTCAAAACCCTTTGAGGTTTTTATGGACATATGAAATTCCAACCAGACACCTAATAGCCTTAACTCGAGTCTCGAGGACGAGACTCCCTTTGAGGTTTTTATAATTGTAACATCCATATTCAAACAAACCCGAACTCGTCCGATTTTAGGTCTAATGAACCTAAAAACGTTGTTGGTCAATGCCAAACAACCTAAAACGGTCAATTTATTATGAATCAAAAGTCGTTCGGGCGAAATCGACCGAAAAACGGTCGCATCGTAGAACGTGCCGTGAAAAAGCCGCGACGCAAATTCAGAAACCGCAAAATGAACCGAGACCATCATTAGATCCGGTTTGACGATACAAGACCAACGGAATCGACCGTTCGTCAATCGGAGGTCGTTTGATATTTTTAAATCGTAAAATTTAGTCTTAGACAAAAGTCGTATCCGAAAATTTCGGGTATTCGAAACTCGACCGAAAGTATATCAATATTATACTCATATTGATCGTCATTTTGAGACGATCAAATCAAGATATTTCGCGTCGTAATCTGACGCTCGAAGCACGAATACGGCCGACTTTAAGAATGTTAAGTAAATAAGAAATTTTGAAAAAAAAAATAATTATTAATTTTATATATCTGCTACAGCAGTCTCCTAGAAGCAACAGTTGGCTTCCTGAATCCCATTCCACGTGATTTCTACCAACTAACATTTGGCTTTTTCCCTCTTTATACGTGTCTCCCATTTGCAGCCCACTTACCCTTATAAATGTCACCCAAATCCTTGCTATCTCTTCCCCCCATTTCCCCCATTTCTTTCCTCTCAAATTCCCGATCAAATTTCCCCATCCGTAAGAAAGAGCTCCAGCCCCCTTTTTATTTTTTTTCTCGGCAACAGCAGCTGGAGCTGCTATCGTTGGTTGTTGATCCAGCATTGTTGAAGCCAGATTCCTGTTGCATGCCTTGAAAAGGTACAACTCCATTACTTCTCTTTTGCTGCCATAACATATCATTCCCTTCTCTTGCTACTGATTTTATTCCAAGTCTTGTTGTTCTTCAATTTAATTGATTAATTTGGGTCTTGGTGGTTTCAAACACAGTTTACACAGAGTGAATTTTATGGAAGATCTAATTCACAGAAGAAATGTATATTGACGTATTATGAAATCTGCAGGACAATATATTTAAATTTTCTTTGTTGACATTCTGGTTACAATATGAGATCACATGCATTCCAATTTGGGGATATATATAATACATTAAATTCCTTGTTGGCATTAAAATTTTTATATAAAATTCACATGCATGTTGGCTGGGAAATATATAATATTGGTTTCAATTAATGAAGGGTCCAAGAATTCGGAAAAGTTTTATCTACTATATAATGATACTTTACCAATGTATTTCTGTATGGAGGAAATGTAAATAACATACGAAGAATAGAGTTTTGATACTTGATATATATAGGATAATTGCAGAGCCTGACATTCTACATTATTGTATATGTTTCATATGCATTCCTATTAGGATAATTATGATACTATCTTAAATTCTGATAAGCTCTGGAAATTTGAAATTTAATCTGATGTTTATCATTCTCATGTACTTTTGATTAGAAGATTGTGCTTGACAACTCTTTTATCACCTGTTAAATTAAACACTGGAAATTCTAAGAAGATACACATAAGGTTGTTTGTTACTCTCTCTACCAAAAACGATAACAACAATAATAATAATATAAATTAAATATAAAGATGAAGGCTAAAATCCCTTTAGGCCGAGTTTTGTCTCTGTCTCTTTGGGATAAAGCATTTTGGCAACAAAGATCTGTACGATGCACAGAGCTCTAAGTTGAGGCATTCTATGCCCCTTTGTAGCTATGGGAGAAGATCTTGATCATAGTTCATCATGTGTCCTCTTGCCAAGGAGTTATGGAGACTTCGGATTCTCTAGCTTGATATCTTTGAATCCAATTTGTTTTAATGTAACACTATGTATAAAAAAAATATAGGGTTTAGTCTAAAATCTTGAGTTTAGGTTATATGATATACAACTGAAGGCAAACTGCCTCTTATCCTTTTGCATATAGATTGAATTATTCTACCTATTCATTTCTCTCTAGATTTCATTGTCACATTCAGATTATTAGAATAGAGAATTCATGAATAATTCAGAAAGTCTATAGCTATTCTATGGTTATATGTATAAAGGAAGTTTGGACAAAGGATATGCGGGAATGAATATACTTGTCATGGTATGATCACATTTTCCATTTACCCAATAGTGTCATGTTTCATTTTGGTCAAATTCCCAAGTCCGAATCAACCTACATGTTATTCGAAGGAGGCCTGAAATGAATACTTTCTGCAGATGAAACCAACAAATAGATGATCTATATGGAGCCTTTATCCAAGTATAGCATTGATGCAAATTAGGATGTCAATATATAGGAAGTTCCTTTAATTAAATTAATCCACGGACTTCAGTAATTACTATGACTAATAATTGCATTATTAGTAAGTTATTAACACACCTAGATCTGTAAACTGACCACGAGAGAGATTGAGAATGGATTGAAGTTATCTAAAAATGATGAAAAATCAGTGATATCAATAAATGTGCCGGTCATGATGACTTCTACACATGACCGTGCGAGGGCGCGGTGACCCTCAACTGGGCGGGAGAATAGGAAGCCCAGTTAGGGCAGCGGCCGCCAAGTGCGCGGGTCTAGGATTCCAGTCTCTTTTCGATTTTTACGCGAGCTCGCAGTGTTTTTACGCCTCGTTGGGATCCAGACTTTAGACCAGTTCCGCTGACCCTGTTTTAGGATGCCCAGGCGGGGGATCCTGGTTTTTCAGCTTTACGTACGAGCTCGGTTGCCCGTACTAGTCGGGCTGTTTTCTCTAGAGCGACTTTTCTAGGGAGTCTTCTCACCCGTCTCAGTGGCGTAGTTGGAGAATAGACCTATCCCTCTATTGGACCGCGCTTCCAATTAGAGGGCGAGACGGAAGAGCCAATTGTAGGCTTCTTCACCGCTTGAGTTACTTCGCCAACAGACATGGCGATTCTACATCTAGATCATCCACATCTGCATCTATACCATCTGGAGTTGTATCTGAAACATTGGAATTAAGAGTTGAGAAGTTACGATCAACAGTTAGGGTTAGTAGGAAATGACCATTCTCTCTACCCAATGATTTAAATAAATTAATAGATCTTTCAAATCATAACTTTTCCATTATCACTCAACAACGTGATCTCTGAATAGATATGTGCTTACACTCAGATACTCATGAATACTCAAGTACTAGAAAATATGTCACATGTGGGAAATGCTGGGGTTTGGGACAAACATCTGAGATGCTTAGAAGTAGCCTGAAAAACCTTTTTCATTGCAAAGTAGAAATATCGTTTAATTTGAGTTGTTCTTGCCTCTCTACTTGCTTTCTTTTGTAAATAATAAATGCCTGTTATTTTATATAAGTTTTTGGGAGGTACCAGCAACCGCTGACGCCTTTTCTTTCCTAATATGTTTGGCAGGCAAACAGCCTGCAGCTCAGTAGCTATACATGCTTCCTGGAGACAGAGTTTATACCCGACGGTATGAATTACTTTGTCTCAGTTTTTGTCCAGATAATGATGTAAATGTTATCTCTTTTGTATCACATTTTGGGATATATGTTGTAACATGGAAGATGCTTGTACATGTTGTAAATGGATATGAATATTAATGAAAAGAAATTTTGGTGATGTCTGTCTCTTTTACTTGTGGTCATGTATTGAGAATGAATGTCATAGTTGAGAGAAAAATTTTCCCTGTATTTTTGCGACTTGTACGATTAAACATGAATGATATCGTGTGAATTGCGCGTAAACGGGTACCCGGATCCTAGGGGGTTCACACAACAGGAGTCATGATCTCCCTCGAGCTGCGGACGAGATCATCGAACTTCTACTTAGCAAAAGTGTCAGGAGTAGAATGAGTCTCAAATTGCTCTGCGGTGCGGGCAGGCGTTGGATAACCATGCTTCTGGTGGTTGGTATCCTCGGAGTGGCCAGAATGGTGACAATAGTGCAAGTGTAACGCGTGCATCCACCTCCTCTGTCACAAGCATCACGTCCTATGAACTGGGCAAGACCTCTGTCGCTAAATGCGACCATAATTTGGGAAGTCTGAGTGGAGGCTCGGGGAGGGACTGTAATCCTGATGAGTATGTTGTAAGCCTCATCCATGGGAGGCATCAATGCGCATGCGAGTAGCTGATTTCGTGAAGCCTTGTACTCAGGGTCAAGTGCTTCCAAAAATACTCCAACCATGCTGACGTTCTTGTACGCCTTCTATTGATCTGGAGAGACTATTAGAGGCATGAAGGTGTGGAGCTTCTTAGACATGTCCCTAAGAGATTAATAGAAAAGTATTAAGAGGACAACCATTTTGTTTGGTCACGAAAATGTCATATTGGAGCTGTAAGATCTGTGTCGCATTCCCCGTCCGAGAATAGCGGTGGTAAGGATATCCGACATTACCTTGATAGTGGGATGATGCATGATATCATTTGTTATCTTTAAGGCTGCAAAAATCTGTAGTCGGTACTCGGTCGGTTGGGTCACTGAATAAGGATTAATAGGTAGTCGGACGACTAATCAGATTTAGTCGACCTTTAATCGACATTGATTTTTTATTATTTTAATATATGAATCATTTTTATATGTATATTCTTTTATATTTGCATGGATTTGTACTTTTTTATACTATCACAGAAGTAATTGAATTTGAGTAGAACATTAAGCGTATTAGAATAAGTTTGTTTAAAAAAACAAAAAATAAAAAAATATGGTAGCTCCAAGCAAGAATCACTCGACTAGTTAGGAAAGTCAGAATCTGTCACTTTTCAAAAAAAAGTCTGAATCTGGCAAAATACTCGATCAACCGCTTCACCGACTAGACTAGTCGGACCTACTAGTCGGGCTAGCCGGCTGACTTTTACAACGCTCTCTCTATGACAAGAGTACCAGATAGCCAAACACGGGCATACACATCATCTTACTCCCAAGCAAGGCCTTAAAAGTCGGATTTCGGTTTCGTTTCGGTGAGGGACCGAAACGAAATTTCAGTCATTTCGGTGGTTTTTGAACTAGCCCCCCCCTCCCAAATTACGGCCAATACATGCCATTTCGACCGAATTTCGGTCACCTACCGAAACCGAAATTCGGCCGAATTTCGGCGAAATTTAAGGCCATGCTCCCAAGAGGCATTAACCCCAGTCATGTCGGTAGGATCATCCTATATCAGAACTTGTTTCTTCACATTGCACTGCATAAGGTTCATGAACTGCATGGTCCATAACTCGTAATTGAGCCCATCCATCTTGAAGATTAGTGTCGGACTTTTGAAGGTGCCTGAAGATGATACATCAACCTTGTTCTCTAACATAATGATGACGAAGCTGAGAAAGGGCATGACTGAGGTTGTAGACAGATAAGAATCTGTCTACACAATCATAGGGAAAATCGATTGTGTGCAGGCTCATGCCACAATCGTTTCCATCACCAACTGAAGTGCTCTAGGGTTGATAGAAGAGATTTAGTGTCTGATTTAATTTTACCCTTTCAGTCGCTAAATTAGACCTATGACGTAAGGTTCCATGAGGTGAGGCATCCCTAGAGGCGATGGAGGCCTAACGACAATATAGACACCATTGAACAGACCCCATCCGCAAAAGAGGGGGGTCATTGGTGTGGTCTAAATGTCACTGTGGTCTAAATGTCACTGGAGTGCGTTAAGGACCTCGCGGCAATAGCAATAATTGCCTACAGGGCTAGTGGCAGTGCTAGGAGAGCCCTAAAGGCTGGTTGTGGCATTGACGGAGCCCTAGCGAGTGGTAGTGCTGCCTACAGGGCCTTCGGGGACCCTAACAATGGTGTTAGGGGCCTTGTCGGTGATGGAATGTGGCCAATGATGGAGGAGGGTTGGGTGATGGAGTAGGGTGCATGGCTCAGGGCTTCGGACTGTGACTGTCTCTTTGATACCATGTAGAGGAAAAACTATTGCTTGAATTATGAAAAGGACCATAGGTCTCTCTTATATAAAGAAGAGAAACCCTAGAGGACAAATTGCATGATAGAGACATAAGAAAAGAAAAGACATAAGAAATAAGAAATTTAACGATCTCTCTCCACAGATTTCATTGATATTGCATTAAATCTCTTGAAATGTCCATGTAAGTACCACCGACAGTTGTCTGTCTGCATCTTGCACAAAATGGGCCAAGCCAAGGCCATGGATTCTTTTATCATGAAGTTATAATGGGAAAAATGTGGTACCTTTTCACTACGTAAAGTAAGTCATCATTGGTCTTGAACGTGCATTCCTTTTGAAGTTCATAGCCATGTTGTCAATTCCACTATAATTTCGAAGACCATCTTCGAATGTTGCAATACCATCACTACCTTTGACGTCGTAAAAGGGTGTGGTGGTACAATTGTTTGGTTAGTTGGTTCATTATCATAAGGTTGTCTATATATAACATCTTCATCACAATCTTCATCATTTTCATCTTCCATCTCATCATATGTGCCATTGGGCAGACAGTCGTTGAGCACACGAACTACTTTTCTCTTGACAGTCTTACTTATAATTGTAGTGTCATGTGTCACAAGAGTTGTTGAAACGATACTTTCAGGAACCGGCAAAGGAAGAGATGCGACAAAAGGAGGAATGTGGACTTCAATTGGGACTTCAACCAGACTAGTGTTAGTTATCGGATCTGTAGGAGATGGCTTCCCAATAGACTTACCATAAAGAAATACATCTTTTGTGACATCATCATCGAGGATGGATGTCAACATATGGTGAGATCCTATTCTACGTGGAATGCGATGTGATAGTTTGATTAACTGATTGCTCGTGTCCAAATTAAACCTCTGCATCCTTGGTCTTGAACGTCCTTCCATTTCGAAGTTCATGTCCATGTTGTCAACTTCATTTGGTCCTCCCTAGCATATAGGGGATTCCCTAGTGAATGGGTCTCTTAGATGAAGAGGTATATAACTAGTGTCTCTTACCCGGTGCCGATCAACAGCCATCGTGAAGGTAGTTTTTTTCAGCCCCAACAGGGAGTTAGACAGAGTTGCCCCCTCGTACCACTTATCTTTGTGATTGTGGCGGCTACACAAACGAGAATATGTTTATACCCTTTCTTTTGTATTCCGATGACGCTAGTATTTTCATTGAGGGGACCTACTGAATGCAAGGAAAGCGTCACGGATTCTTGACATTTTCGGGATATCTCTAGTGTAAGGGTGAATCGTGCCAAGTTGGTGATTGTTCTGTTTGGTCATTCATAAGAGAAGACATCAAATTTAGTAGTTTCTTTGAATACCCCGATGGCTACTCTCCTGATCTTGTACCTTGCCCCCCCCCTCCTCGGTTAGGGGAAGCTGTAGAAGAAGGATCTGATCACCCTTGTTGACAAGTTGGAAAGAAAGCTGACATCGTTGAAAGCGACAATTCTGTCAAGGGGGAAGATTGGTCTTGATTAAGCATGTGTTAAGTGCTACCTCGTTATTCTTTTGCTCTACAAGATTGATGCCTGTGGGAATACGAATGAGGCTAGAGACTATTATGAGGAGATTCTTTTGGGAGAATGAGGGGACGAAGCGTGGAATACATTTTGTTGAAATCAGAGAAGCGGAAGCGAATTCGATAAATCAAGAAACATAAATATGAACACAAGGGATTTAACGTGGAACCCTACTCCTTAAGGAGCGGGATGAAACCACGGGAGAAGCCCTTAACGCGGCGGATATTCTATTGGAGTTTCTCAATGAGTATAGGAGGTGTGGTGATCTTTATATAGGTGCTCAAGAGGGAATATTCCATAGGATATTCTCCATAGAATATTCTCTTAATAAATAGCCACAAAGAATATTCTCTAACACTCCCCCTCAAGCTGGAGCTGAGAAAGTTTCAGCTTGCAACAACAAGAAAATGTATACATCACATCTTCACCCAATACATCGCAAGAAGAATATGTCTGTTGTTGGTAGAAGACTTCACTCGAGGACGGGCCTGCGGCTTTCAGGACATCGGAACGTATCTCTGTCATGCCTGTAGAACCGCTGCGATATCAGGTCACCGGAACGTATCTCTGTCGTGCATGCAGGTCACCAGAACATATCTCTGTCGTGCCTGGAGAAGAATCGCTGCAGAAGAAGTCCAGCGTAGGAACTGATCGGGTCGTAAAAGAAGAAGTATACGCCTCGATGAAAAAGTTGATGCTCGGTGAAGACGGATGATCATGTAGAAATCTGGAGATGTCGGTCTGTTCAGTGTCGATGGACTGTTGTGAAGAATACACTTCTGACTCCCCCTTTCTCCCATACTTGATAGAATAAAGATCGCGGATCAAGTTGGGAGAAACCAAAAAATGCATTTTTTTTCAATCTCTCTCTCTCTTTGCACAATTCTTCTTTTTTTTAACCGTTCAATTTTTTTTTCGGTTTTTTATTTTCTTTCCCTTTTTTTTCAGACGGCTCCCTTGGGTCCTTCTCTCTCTTTCTTTCTTTTTTTTTTGAAAATGAGTCACGGCCCACTTGGGCCCTCTAACAAATCACATTTTTAAAAAAAAAAAGAACGGCCCACATGTCCTTTGCAACTGCAACCCTTCATCATCAATTTTTTTAATGAAAGGAACTATCGAGCCCCTTTTAATGTGTCGCTAGGGTTCCCAAGGGAACCCATCTCATTTTGCTTGCAGCTATCGAGCACCGCCGGATCTCACCGCCGCCAGCTCCTTTGGTGGAGCATCGAGGGCTCGCCAGGCTGCCGCTGCGAGCCCGAAGATGAAGAGGAGATCTTGACGAACCTGGAGTGGACAACCTGCATGGGGACAAGCCACCCGAAGTTGAAGAGGCGTCGTGCGAGGGTTGCATGAAGGAGTCACGCATGGAGTTGCTGCTCGATATGCGACTTTGGGAGAATCTCCGCCTGGAGTTGTTGTGCGCGACTGCACACGATGGAGGGAGGAGCCGCCAGGATTGTTGGACAGAAGGTCGCGCACCGCTGGGGGCTTGGAGATCTGGAGAGTGGGTGCGCCACCTAGGGGCTTGGAGATGTCGCAGGAGGACGAGGAGCATTGGGGCGCTACCTGTAGTGGTGTTGAGCGCCCGAAGGGAACCTCCGCCTAGAGGTTCGGCTACGGCAGCCAACCGCTGCCTGGAGCACAGTGAGCCGCCTATGCGAGATCGGGAGCCAAGATCTGGAATCGTTGCTTCGTTTGTTGCCTGGGTATGCGGCTTCAGCGCCACATCGAGAGCTCGCCAGCTGGAGGAATACCGCCAATCCCTGTGGGATGCGGCAGACGAGGTGACGCACAACCTCCTGGGTGTAGGTGTGGCGCCGCCTGAGAGGAGGTGCAGCGGTGAGTCGAGAGATGCTTCGGGGGCTTTATTTTGAGCCTTAGGGCTAGACGTATGCTGATGGATGCGGCTTGATCTCGCCGCAGTCAGGGATGCAGAAGATGCGTCTGGAAGATGTGCCACCCGAAGATCATAGCCTGAATGTATTGTAGCACCAAATGGAATTTGCGCAGCCACGATAAACACAGAATAACTTCTAGGCTTTCTCAAAACTTTGGCAGATCTCACTCATGAAATGATTTTTACGGCTAGAACATAAAAGTCGAATCTCGAATAGATGATGAAAAAAATAATTCTTCGAGAATCGAACCCACTCTGATACCATGTTGAAATCAGAGAAGCGGAAGCGAATTCGATAAATCAAGAAACATAAATATGAACACAAGGGATTTAACATGGAACCCTACTCCCTAAGGAGCGGGATGAAACCACGGGAGAAGCCCTTAACGGGGTGGATATTCTATTGGAATTTCTCAATGAGTACAGGAGGTGTGGCGATCCTTATATAGGTGCTCAAGAGGGAATATTCCATAGGATATTCTCCATAGAATATTCTCTTAATAAATAGCCACAAAGAATATTCTCTAACACATTTGATTAATTGGGGTACAATTGTGAGGCCCAAAAGGGAAGGTGATCTAGGCATCCGTAGACTGGAGACTATGAATAAAGCCCTCATTTCCAAGTGGATTATACATAATTGGAATTGCATCGAGGACTTAGCGAGTCGATTGATACTGCATATATATGTGTCGGGCCAGATTTGTCTACCATAAGATGTACTCCAAGGTATTCTTCCCCATTATGGCAGGGTATAATGAATGTGATCCCCGATATACGTCCATTCTTGCAACCACCGCTTGCTAATGGAGAAAAATTCAGATTCTGGCTTGATGATTGGTCTGATTTGGGTGTAATGGCAGTAAGATTCCCTAGGTTTTTTGCGCTTGCTAGAGAAAAACATGAAACAACAGCGTAAGTATGGAATGAAGGAGCTTGGACACCCAATTTTGTTGGTAACCTCTCAGAGTGGAGAAGGCAGGATTACATGGAGATGATGAGATTGTTGGAAGAGGTGAACCCTCCTTCTCATGGTTTGGATTGTTGGGTTTGGCAAGGAGGAAAGTTCATCGTTAGAAAGGCATATAAAGTCCTCTGCAACATCTTTTTATGGAGGACTGAACAGGATGCAAAAATGGACTTCAGCATAATATGGAAAAGTAAGGTTGCGCCACGGTTGGAGGTCTTTCTGTTGATGTTGAGACATGGTCAGTTGTTGACCAACGAATTTAGGCAGCGAATTCTGCACGTTGGGGATGGGATCTTCCCATACTGTTGGGAAGATTTTGAAGATTTGGACCACATTTTCTTTGGGTGCGCAATGTCTAGAGAGATATGGGAGAGCCTCGCAATTCCGTGGCTACAGATGAGCAATTTCAACAACTTCTGGTCATCGATACACACTGTGTGTGGTAACTTGCAGGATGACAGCTGGGAAGCTTTCTTGACATTATGGAGTGTTTGGCATGCGCAAAATGTTGTTTTATTTAATGATCGAAGCTTTGTGGTTGAAAATGTCATGGCACATGTTCGAATCTTACAAGATAATTATCTGATGTAGCATTTGAGTATGTTTGTCCTCTTCCCTGCTAAAGAAGAAGCTTTACCTTTTCTAATCAGTTTTTTTGTTAACATGTTTAGGGTGTGACTCAACCTTGAGCTCACAACCCTTTTACGTATAAGAAAAATCCACTTTGATTTTGAAAATCATCTTCAAATGTTGCAAGACCATCATCGCATTTAAACCGGTATGGGTGGTATAATAGTTTGGTCAATTGGCATCTCAATATACTTAGCGTAAAGAAATACGCCATTGTCATCATCATCTAGGATGGACGTCAACATATGGTCAAATCATGTTCTACGTGGGATGTGTTGGAGGAAGAATAGAATTATGATCTCATTTTTGAGACCCTAGGGATCTCTTATATAGGAGAAAATCCCAGGTTAAATTACAAGAGACGTATATGAAAGAAAGTGAACTAAGAAATAAATATAAAGAGATATAAATATCTCAACGCTCCCCCTCAAGCTGAAGCATATACATTTATCAAGCTCAGCTTGGAACATCTCTGAAAAGGGCCTCTAGCAAGGGCCTTGGTGAAAATATCACATGTTTGATCTCCAGTAGAAACATGAGAAGTGGATATGAGACCCTTCTAGATCATGTCTCTGGTATAGTGGCAATCTACCTCTATATGCTTGGTTCGTTCATGAAATATAGGACTATTGGCAATAAATAGAGATGTTTGATTATCACATAAAAGCCGCATGGGAAGAGGAACCTTAACAGCAAGATCAGTCGAAACTGATCTAACCCACATCATCTATGTGCTTCCCTGTTCCATGACCATGTACTCATATTCAGCATTGGATCTAGCAACCATTATTTGCTTCTTGCTTTTCCATGACACGAGAGAGCTCCCAACAAAAATAACAAAGCTAGAAGTAGACTTCCTGACTCTAGGGCATCATGCATAATTTGCATCTGCACAAGCTATCACTTCAAGAGACGTACCTCTATTGAATATAAGACCAGTACCAGGTGAAGTCTTCAAATATCTCAAAATCATATAGACGGCATCCCTATGAACCTTCCTGGGCTACTCCATGAACTGGATCTGCTTGCTCACAACAAAGGATATGTCTGGCCTGGTGATGGTAGCATATAAGAGCTTCCCAACAAGCTCCTTGTATCTCCTCTTATCTACCTCCTCGGTGTCATCATCTCTCATACTCAGATCCATAAAGTTAGTAGCAAGCTTGCACCTTGTCATACTTGTCTCTAGTAGAAAATCGATTACAAACTTCCTTTGGGTCGTCACAAGACAATGTTGGTTCCTGGCGAACTCTAATCCAAGGAAGATCGAAAATTGCCAAGGTCCTTGGTCACAAATTGCTGACCTAGGAACTCCTTGGCAGCATGAATGCCATGCTCATCATCACCTGTGACAATAATATCTTCAACATAGACAAGAATAGCAACAGTACCTCTGCGTATCCTCTGAACAAAAAGCGAGCGATCCGCAATGGACCGCGCAAACCCTTGGTGCTTTATCAACTCTGAAAGCTTATGGTTCCAAGCTTTCGGACTCTGCTTCAGACCGTAAATCACGTTGTGGAACCTACACACCTTTATAGACTCCCCCTCAACAGCAAACCGTGGTGGTTGCTGCATATATACCTCATCATGTAGATCTCCATATAGAAACGCATTCTCGCTTCAAGTTGGTAAAGAGGACAGTCCCGTGAAACAACAACTGATAGAAGAATTCATAATGTCGAATGTCTGGCCACTGGAGAGAAGGTATCTCGATAGTCCACTCCATAAATCTAGGTGAACCTACGTGCTACAAGCCTTGCCTTGTAGCGAACCACACTGCCATATGCCTGTTGCTTCACTGTAAAGATCCTTTTGCACCATACAACAGAAGCACCTGGAGGAACAGAAACAACACTCCAGGTACCATGAGACTACAAAGTGGCCACCTCCGTCTCCATGATAAGTCGCCAACTACTATCCTATAGCCTCCTGATATGTTCGCGGGATAGTGACAATAGAGAGTTCCACAATTAACCTCTTGTGCTCCTCTGAAAGATGGCCCAAGGAAACATGCACAACTAGAGGATAAGTGGCACAGTTACGACGCAGCTTCCTCAAGGCAATAGGTATATCGAGGTCATCAACTTCTCTGTTCTCTGGTATCATCTCCTCTTGTATAGTATCGTGTGGAGCAAGTATATCACCAGTGCCATTAGTAGAAACAATGTGTTCGTTACATACTTGAGGCATGTTGGATGACGGGGAAGGCGCATGAGCTGAGGAGCGAGTAGAGGACCTGCAAATGTACAAGTGTATAGGAACTGTGTCAGGGTAGACAGAGGTGGAGGTGGTAGAGGAGGTGGAGGTGGAGATGACTAAAACTCAACGTGGGGTGTTGTTGGTGGAGATAACAGAGGTGGTGGAACAAAGACATCCTCGCCAGAGTCAGCATTAGACACCATGTCACTGTAGGAGAAAAATACATAATAGACTCAAAAAATGTGACATCAGCACTGACATAATATTTTCTCCTTACAGGATTAATCATCTATACCCTTTTTAGGTATGAGAATAAACACCAAACACATATTTGACAGTCCTAGGAGAGAGCTTGTCACGACCAGGAGTAAAATTGTGGACAAATGCCACAGACCCAAAGACCATGGGAGTAAGGGATTATAGGTCCTTTTCGGCAAATGCAATCAAGAAAGGAACCTTTTCTCCAAGGATAGTAGAAGGCATATGGTTCACAAGTAACATGCAATGAGGATCGCATCACCCCAGAACGAATGAGGAGCTCGACTCTGAATCAAAAAAGTCCTCGTGACATCCAAAAGATGATGGTGTTTGCGTTCAGCAACACCATTCTATTGTGAAGTGTAAGCACAAGAAATCTGAAGAACAATACCAAGAGATCTGAGAAAGTCAAATAGTTGTAAAGTAGAATACTCCAATGCATTGACAGTGCGAATAAACTTCACATTAGCAGAAAAAAATGTTCTTAATCTTAATAAGAAATGATTTAATAACAGGATCAGGTTCAAACTTATTCTTTAACAAGAAAACCCAAGATAATCTAGAGAAATCGTCCATAGCAACCATATAAAATCGATGTCCCTGATGATTAGGAACGCGACTAGGACCCCAGATATCAAAATGAAACAACTCCAACAAATGACTACTATGACGACTCTGACGATTCGAAAAAGAAGAAGGATGGTGCTTCCCAAGATAACATGCCTCACACTCTGTGAACCCCCTAGGATCCGGGTACCCGTTTACACACATTTCGCGTTACAACATTTATTACTATCGCATTAAGTAACTGGAAGTACGGGGAAAATTTTTCGCGTATGAAATAATTGCATCAGACATTCACGTTAACATTCATAACCACAAGCTCATAGAACAATTATCACCCAATCTTATTTCATTAACTTCCATATATTTTACAACATGTACCAATTTCTGACAGTACATACAATATCCCAAAATCTGACTGAAGAGAAAGAAACATGATACATTATAAATTGAACAAAAACTGAGACAAAGTAAATCATACCGTCTAGTGTATACTTTATCTCCAGGAAGCATGTATAGCTACTGAACTGTTACTAAACTGCAGGTTGTTTGCCTGCCAAACACGTTAGGAAAGAAGAGGCGTCAGCGGTTGCTGGTACCTCCCAAAAACTTATATAAAATAACAGGCATTTATTGTTATCAAAAGCAAGCAAGTAGAGAGGCAGGAACAACTCAAATTAAAATTTAATTCTACTTGCAAATGAAAAAGGTTTTCAAATTTCTAGTAAACACCTCTCATGATCAGCCATTATCCCAATATTTCCCAAATGAGCAAATCTCTATGGTAACTAATTGATCATAAGTATGTATATTTTATTCTCATATTACTTAGAGATCATATTTGTGGATTTTGATGATGGGAAAGATGAGATAAGAAGATATAATGATTTATTAAATTCTTAAGTCTAGTGGATAGTCTGTGGTCTTGGTTCGTGTGAAACCTCACACTATGACTCTAAGACTTGGGATAAGTCTTAGGGTTGGGGTGCCTCCGTAGGCATGCGGTGTTGTATAATGCATCCTAACTAAGTTCCCAACACATCCACTAGCTTATTAAGATTTCGAATTTAGATTATAGCCTCTTCCATTTACTTAACTTAACGGTGATCTTTATAGGGATTTCAAAACTGATTATAGTCACTTCTAATCATCTCAATTTTAAATTGTGATTTCCTCCAAACCATGACTATAACTCTCTTTCTGATGTAACTCCCGATGATGTAGATATAGATATGGATGATCTGGATGTAGAATCGCCAAGTCTGTTGGCGAAAGAAAAACTCAAGCGGTGAAGAAGCCAACACAAGGGCTCTTCCGTCTCGCCCTCTAATTGGAAGGACGGTCCAATAGAGGGATAGGTCTACTCCCAAACTACGCCACTGAGACGGGTGAGAGGGACTTCCCGGAAAAGTCGCTCTAGAAACAGCCCGACCGGTAACGGGCAACCGAGCTCGTACGTGAAACTGAAAACCCAGGATCCCCCGCCTGGGTATCCTAAAACAGGGTCAGCGTAACTGGTCTAAAGTCGGGATCCCAACGAGGCGTAAAAACACTGCAAGCTTGCATAAAAACGGAAAAGGGATTGGGATCCTAGACCCGCGCATTAAGCGGCCGCTGCCCTAACTGGACTTCCTATCTCCCGCCCAGCTGAGGGTCACCGCGCCTTCGCACGGTCAGGTGTAAAGGTCACCATGACCGGCATGATTTATTATCAGTCATTACCACATTACCATTAGTTTTACTTATCTGATGGAAGTAACACATTTGATCTTCTTGTGACAAGGTAACAAAGTGCGTACTTTTCCCAACCCATTCAAAGACGATCTTACTTGTATTAATGGATAATATATCTTTTTTCTTTTTTTTTACTTCATAGACTAGTTATTCATAGAAGATGAATATTCCACATTCAAGCACTTGGGTGATATATGCCTTCTACTGCTCATTTGTTCTTCAACGTAATCAGATGCCATGTGAATATGCCATAAAGCCCATTACCCCATTTGTTTCAGATGTAGATAAGTAGCTGAAGTGCAAGGGAGGGATTATGCACATCTTTTATGAAACAAAATTATAACTAACTCCGGTTAGGAAATGCTAAGCTCCTATCTTGCATGTGAGACTGGGTATGAAAGGGATGGGTATTAGACTACATTCTACCTTCTCAAGATGGAAGAGATTTAAAGTTGTAACATCAAATCGTGTATTTTGGCATACATATAAAATTTTGGCTCATGTTGAGTATTGAGACAGCAATTTCCTAAAAGTGCACTTTCTCTACAGCAGTCACTAACTCCTTCATGAGATTCAGTCCAAAGTTTTCGAGTTTATGAGTCTGTTGGGATGTTTGCAACTAAATAGTCGTCAACGAAATCTTCTTCAGCTCTACCTAGGATTTGTAGTGAGTTTCCCCTTTAGAGGATATGGAAGTGCATGCCATTATTATTGTGATCATCATTCTGTTTAACAATCATGGATTCAAAATGGATTCTAACTATCAATATCAAGTATGACTCAAGGACAACTCTACTTATTTGACAATATAAATGTTGTAAAGAAACCAATAGAGACGACCTTATACTTAAGAAATTGTATAAAGAGAGGAAACCAAGATTGTAAGTAAGTATGATGTCTTTGTTTTTTCTTACTTATATATACCTTATACATGTATAGATATATTTTTCATTCACCATAGAAATTTATACCCCTTTGCATTAAGAAGTATCCTTTCATACAACCTGGAACCTCTAATTTCTATCCAATCAAAACATCCCACTAGAGTTAGCATTTGTAGTTCTCCTGGATTTCATCAACATTAGCAGAGATGATTTTAAGGATACTGAATCTGCACTATTTAATATCTCCCATAATAGCTTGATGTTGGATCTGACAAGGTCTATTTCTACCCCCAAATTTCAGGAAGATTTTTAATGATTCGTATTGTATAATATATAATAAATCATGTTATCAACAGACACCACTATCTATGCTAATTAGGCATTCTTATTCTCTGATTATAGGGACAGGACAAGAAAAAAATCAGATATATACTCTAATAAATCTGATTGCATCAAAAACAAGAAAGGAATTGAATGTATTACATGCATAGCAGCAAAGGATGGGTCTCAGGAGGTACTACTGGAAACACATCATTAATCTTATATTTTGAAATTCATGCGCATTCCTTTGAACCAAAAATCCGAGCCCAACCATTGTCTAAATATTATGAAAGATCATTGTTTAGTATTATAGTATTATACATCTCAACTCAAGTATGACGATCATATTCTGTCCCTTAATATATCAATTATTATTATTATATATACATATTTACTTCAATTACAGTCACTGTTTACAGTGCAGAGAATTCAAATGTTGGATGAGATTTTCCAGATATGAAATCTCATAATCAGAAGTCTGTTGAAGACAAATTTTCTGAATAGAGAACTGAATGTTAGATCTAATTTGAGTGAGATTATGTGCAAGGCAAAGAAAAAGATTTACTTAAAGTAATACATCTCCAATTTGATGATCAGCTATCTTGATTTTTTTTTACAGAAGGGATTTAAATTCACATGAATGGTAGCACAGGATAGGATAGAGGATTGTACAAAAATCATGTGTAATAAGCATGTATGGCAGCAATGAGGTGGGGATGGTACCTATTTGATCCTTCAATTTGAAGGAGATCTTGCATGCAGGAAAACAGCAGCAGTTGCTTTAAATTGCCACTTTTGGCTACAGCATCTGTGAGCTCCAGGGGAAAGGCAGCCACTGGATCTTGGAGGAAGAAAGGGTTGGAAAGATTCCTACGGATGGAGCTAAAGCTGAGATAAATTAGGGAAATTAAAGGGGAGAATAACAAAGGAGAAATGTACATGCATGGCAGCAAATGGAGAGGGGGAGAGTGTACCCTTATTTTAGATCTCCCAAAATGGAGATCAGAAGCATGCAACCGGGGATTAATCTAGAGGCTCCAGCAACTGTAAGAGGCCTTTGGAGAGCAGCTTTACTGCTTGGAATAGCAGCAGGATGGGGCTTCCCTCATAGATTGCCATTGGCCGTAGCAGTACATGCTTCCACAGAGGTTGTTCTGTCGATCCTAAAGCTGCAGGCAGCAGCGTACAAGGGAAAAAAAATAGGAACGAAGAAATAAAGAGACGAAAGGGAACTAAGAAGAGATGAAGGGGCTACGGCTGAAATTGAGGAGAATGTGGGTGTTATATAAACAAGGAAAAACCCTTGGGAAGTTGACAAGTAGGAAGAGGAAAAGCCATGTGGCTGAAAAAATGCAACGGCTAGAATCCAGTACAGCTGGTGCCTGCTACTGTTTTTTAAAAAATAATTTATTTATTTTTTTTGTACAAAATATCTCTTTATTTAATCTACTTAAAGATCTACCGTACGCGTACCTCGGACTTCCGTTTTCGACGCGAAGTATCTCGATTTGATCTTCTTCTAATGACGATCAAAATGAGTATAATATTGATATACTTCCGATCGAGTTTTGAATACCCGAAATTTTCGGATACGGTTTTTTTGTTTGAGATTAAATTTTGTGATTTTAAAATATCAAACGACCTCCGATTGACGAACGGTCGATTCCGTTGGTCTTCTTTTGTCGAATCGGATCTCATAACGGTCTCGGTTCGTTTTACGGTTTCCGAATTTGCGTCGCGGCTTTTCGCGGCACGAATTACGAAACGATCGATTTTTGGTCGATTTTAACCGAACGACTTTTGATTCACGATCAATAGGTCATTTTAGGTTGTTTAGTATTGACTAACAACTTTATTGGATTACTAGGACCTTATTCGGGTCGAGTTCGGGTTTGTTAGAATCCGGATGTTACACACTCCAAGGTAGTATGAGTAGAGATCTGAGGGAGCACATGACACAGCTTCTGCAGAGGAAGGTGTCCAAAGCAAAGAGGCCACACGAAAGGAGAAACAGATCCAGATGGAATAGTAGCAGCACCAGCATACGAAGGTTGGATCAGTCTGTAAAGCTCTCTCTGTTCACGACCACATCCAATCCCCATGCATGTGAGTATGTCCTGAAATACAAGAGAAGAATGGTTGAATATGGCACGGCAATGTAAATCTTTCGTAGACTTACTATAGACAAAAGATTCGTCTGAAATGGTAGAGCATGTAAGATATTCTGTAGGCGCATCGATGTATCTAGAACAATCTCCCTCTGGCCAACAATGGATAGATGAACCCCATTAGCAATCACCATTGATCTACCATGATGGATAGATCTATAAGAAGTGAACTGAGCTCGATCTCCACTCATATGATGAGAAGTTCCGAGGTCCATGATCCAGTAAGTCAGATCTGAACTGCTACAACTGGTAAGTGCGTACACAATACCTAGCGAACTCGTAGAAGCTCCGGCAGCAACTGCAACATCTAGCGATCTTGCTGCTGGTTCTGGCGGTGTAGTCATCATCTCTCTCAATCTAGAGACAATATCATCAAGCCATCATGAGGAGTTGGAGTAGTCTCCGTCTACTTAGCTACACGGGCAGACGTTGGATGCTCGTGCTTCAGATAGCATGTCTCCTCCGAATGTCCTAGACAACAACAATATGAGCATGGGCCACGTTGACATCCTCCTCGACCACGGGATCCGCACCCGCGAAACTGTGAAGTACCCCCTCTGCCACGAGAAGTTGTCATCGCAGAGGGAGTTTGGGCCATGGTAGTAGACGAAGTAGTGATCCTGCTCAGCCTCTTGTAGACCTCCTCCATTAGAGGTATCGTCGTTCCATTAAGTAGTTGAATACGTGATATATCATACTCTAAGTCAAGAGATGACAGAAAGACTCATGTCATAGTGGTATTCATGTATGCCTATTGTTGCTCAGTGCTGGTAGTCATCGGCATAAAGCTATGAAGACCCTCAAACATGCCTCGGAGATGCGAGAAGTGGGCATGAAGAGGCCGACCATTCTGCATGGTCGAGAAAATGTCATGCTGCAATTGGAGGATTTTGCTCTCGTTTTTTGCTTGCTCATATGTGTCAGCTAGGATATCCCACATAGCCTTCGTTGTGGGTTGATTGACAATGTCGTTGGCAATCTCGTGGTGAGGGTCTCGGAGAGCCAAATCCGTACATAGGCATCATCTTGCTTCCACGAAGCATTAGCCCTAGTTTTGTTTGTCGGCTCTGAATCAGTCAAAATGTGCTCCTTGTTATGGCACTGCGTAGCGAAACTGCATGGACCACAACTCGTAGTTGGTCTCATCCATCTTCACGATAGGAGCCGAGACCTTGAAGGCACTGGACGACGAAAAAACGTCACCCTTGTTCTCTGACATGATAAGTAGATTGATGAAAATCCAGACCTAAACTGGTAGTAGACCACTTTGAGTAAGTCGACACAATCATACGAAGGAACAGTTGTATGTGTAGACTCATACAACCATCCTCTTTAATCCTTGTTGTAGTCTAGGGTTAGAAAACGTGATTTATATGTCTGAAATTATGTGTTTTGATCAAAATCAGACCGTATAGGCCTGCAAAAGCAGCCAAACTGTAGCCTCCAGAGGATGGAACGACCCTTAAAGCAACGGCGAGGCGGCAAGGCTGCAAGAATGGGGTGGCCGGCTGGGAAGGCATTTAGAAATCTGGTTGACAGCCTGCAGGTGTTGGCTGGCAGCCAACGGTGACAGGAGAGGGGCGGTAGGGTTAGGGTTGGTGGGATATGGGAACCTCGATATAGGATCGTTGCTCCGATACCATGTTGGAGGAAGAATAGAATTGTGATCTCATTATTAAGACCCTAGGGCTCTCTTATATAGGAGAAAAGCCCTGGATAAATTACAAGAGAGGTACATGAAAGAAAGAGAAATAAGAAATAAATTTAAAGAGATAAATATCTCAACAGGATGGGATATGATAACTTGATTAATTGCTTGCACATGTCCTAATTAAACATTGCATATCAAGTCTATCTCAAATATCATGAAAGATCGTAATCCTATACCTCGCACTACGAGACTACGTGATTCACTATTACTATCACTCAAATGGAGCATGCAATATATAGAAGCCATTGTAACCTAAAATATATATCAAAAATTTCAAAGTAAATGAAAATCTTAGTATATATCATAAAGTACCCTATCTAATGCGGAAAACCCCGAAATTTTTATTTTCAAACCTTGATCCAAAAACAAATATTAGAAGGTATGCTCACCTGTGAAGGATGAAGGATAGGAGTTATGGCACATAAGAGATAATCGATGAAGGAGGCAATTCGCTTGCTTAGGGGCAGGGACCCACGAGGTACAGCTTGGGAAGTGCTCGTTGAGGGAGGGTAGAGGAAGAGTTGGTGAGCGGAAAGGCAATGTAGTTGTGGGGAGACTCAAGAATGGCATTCGATTTCCAGTAGTTGTTTTAGAGGCAAAGGACAATATTTGAGCACGTATCGCATAACCAAAAGGCGATTTGAGTATCGTTATTCAAATATGCGCTAGCCTACAGCTAGCATGATCAAAATACAATGAGTTATTGGTATCACTAACGAAAAATGCAACAATGGTATCTCCCCTTGAAGATGCGATAATGTTGCGGTATTCGGTAACAACAAATCCTTCTCCTACGTTAAGTAGGGTCAACTACATGGATTCTTTACCTCTATTCAGATCTATTTTGGGTCATTCTCAAACATAGATCTAAATAACTAAGATCCCTTTAGATCAGTGTTCAGGAAAGCGGCCGAATAAACCGCATACTCGGTTGCATCCTCGTCCTCAGTAGCCTTGTCACTCCGAGTATTATGAAACGTCCATATATTGTGGGTTGACCCGCATACTCGGCTGAGTATACCCCCAAGCAACCACCTACTCGGTCTCTTTTCTAATAATTTTTTATTTAACCTAAACCCAAATAACCCCACCCGCATAATAATATAAAATCACATACTCCTCGCATAAAACCACATACTCCCTGTATACTCTTCCGACTGAGGATATTAACAAATTATTAAAATTTTATTTGTATTTTTAATAAAAAAATTTATCATACCGCATGCTCCCCGCATACTCTCCTGCATACTGCATACTCTATGCAAGTGACCCATCCGACTGAATACGGGACGGTGCCTTCTTGAATATTGCTTTGGATTTTTTTAAAAGAGAGATCCCTTTAGATAGTCTCCTTCCAACACTTCTTGGGCCTTCCTCATCCTCTCTTAACAGATTCAACTTCCCAAATCTCGCATCTTCTAAATGGTGCATCGGTTGACCTCCTTTACAAATGGTCATTAGGTTTTCTCTCATCTTATTCTCTATTGGAGATAACCAAATTTCCTTCTTATCATATCATTTTGAATTCGATTTTTTCGTGTATGACCATACATCCACCATAGCATTTTCATTTCTACTATTGTCATTTATGCACATGTCTGATTCACAAGCCAACGTTTAGATCCATAGAGTATAGCAAGTTTCACGACTACCTTGTAATACTTTCCTTTGATTTTTCAAGGGAGTTTTCTTATCATATAGAACGGTAGAGGTTCCTCCCCACTTTAACCAACTTGCATTTACTCTATGAGTAACATCTCCATCGATTTCCCCATCATGTTGCAAATTAGATCCCAAGTATCTAAAAGGATCTTTCTTTTGAATGTTATCTCTCCAATCTTCTCCTAAATTCCTTCACCATTGCTTCCATCAAATGTACACTCCATATATTTAGTCTTAGCCATACTTATATGAAGTCCTTTTGTCTCTAATGCGTGTCTCTAAACCTCAAGTCTCTCAATTACCGCATCTATAGTCTCATCCACCAACACAATACCATCAACAAACAACATACACCAAGGTATCTCATCCTCAATATGATTAGCCAACTCATTTATAATCAACATAAAAAGGAATGGACTCGAAGCTAAATCTTGATGCGGACCGATGCTGATGTGAAAATAATTGGTCTTTCTAGACCGGATCCTTACATGAGATGAAGCCACATCATACATATCCTTTGTAAAGTTAATGTATTGTACATATTCTTGTCTCTTCTTCAAAACTCCCCCTAAGATCTTTTATAGAACTGAATCATAAGCTCTATCCAAATCAAATAAAAATCATATGAAGGTTCTTCCTTTTAGCTCCATAAATCTCCATTGTTTTCCTCAACATGCTGATAGCTTCGATAGTTATGCGACCTAGCCTGAATCCGAATTGTTCTCCTCAACAGGTGGATAATGTTGCAGTATTCAAAGAATTTACTGTGAACAAGGCATTTTTGTTTTCCTACCGAGGAATTTTTATCAACAAAGTGGTCACGAGATCAAGTAGTGCAAACATCATCTTGAATGGAAAAGATGTAAAGTAATACCATGAGGACCAGTGGTTCGAATCTTTTCTGGAACCCACACAATGACAGCTTATGCACTAGACTGTCTTTTTTATATTCTTTCACGATCCATTATAGCTTAATTTGTTTCTTATTTATTGTTGAAAATTTTATATTTCATGGATAATGGCATTCTAGATTTTAAAGGTAGTGGATGTTTTCTAGGAAAGCATCTATCTATTCTTAATGTGAACTGCGATGTCTTTGAGCTAACTTCAGGTCATTCTTAAAATAATTATAGATGCTCAATCTTATTGTCCACGTTTGTCTACGTTGAGCGTATTGCACTTTACTGATTCACCACTACCATTTATATTCTGATGATTAATTTGAATGATGTACTTTATGATATAGTTTTATTATTAAGTTGTAATTACTGAAATATTCAGATATTCTACTTCATTGGGTTTGGGTTCTTCTGCTTGGAGTCTCTCCTCAGCATTTGGGTCATGCAGGTCCTTCCGTCACCCTTCACTGTCTCTAAATTTTCTAGTTCGGCTTTATCTTCTTTTTTAAAAAATTTTTAATAGGTTATGTTTATGTTGTTAAAATTTAATGCTAAGCGAACATGTCGATCCACTTTGACTACTTTCATGCATTTTTCAGCCATAATATTGTCAATCGATGCGTTATAGATTTTGTTAAGAGCCAGGATTAAAAAACTGAGCAGGTAATGTATCTAAAAATATTCAAAATACAAAATATGAAACTAAAAAAAACACTTTAACTAAATGATTCTCCATGTTATATCTAATGAAATTGTTTATAGTTTTGCATTGTTATGTAGTCTTGCAAATGACCCAAACTTAATTGTATTTCTATAACTTTGTTAGGATTCATCAATCTTGCTGAAGTCAGGATTAGCGTCCACTAGATCATTCAATTAATTTTTAGTTGGGTTGGTACTGGCAGAGACCTACAATACTATGCCACACTTTCGACAATATTCATTCTTGGTGATGTATTGGGTTGCCACAGTCTAGAGCCTAGTTAGCATAGGTGAGGTCTTACATAGTTTAGCATATTTATTTTATAATTGGTTCGAAAGCCAAAAAGAATACCAGTGAATAAAAAGAAAAAAAAGCATAAAATACACACTATAACAAAATGATTTTCTTACTATCATTTAATTTTGAAATTTTCAATTTTATAATATAGATTTTTGAAATATCTTTTACATGTGAGGATCATCACCATCCAAAGATACATATGAAGAGAGATTGGTAAATTATATAATTTGGGAAAATGCAGAACATGTTTGGTTTTTTGAGTCAAGAACATGTTTGGTTGATATGGATGAATCGGGCCGAACTAGGTTTGTCTAGTCTTTCATGCTAATAAATATGTATTATGCCACATCATATATTTACATATATTATGTCCAATTCATATAAAAGCATAATACGATGTCTAAAATTAAGATTTTTAAAAATATGAATAGGATTTTAAGAATTTACTTTTTATTCAAAAGTTTGATATTCTTTGTTCTTGTCAAAAAATGGGTGGTGAAACTAGTAATTTGACTTATCTAGTTCAATCCGTTTGCGTTGTCCTATCCAATTTTGACATGCTTGGGTTGGTTTCTATCTTATAAGTAAAAACCAATTGGTTCAATAGCTATTGTCTAGTTCATGGTTTAGCTGGTTGAACCAGCTTATACAATTTAATTAAGAATGTGATAATATGAATTATGCTCAAAGAAACACGAAAAAAAAACATGGATTTAAATCATTTATGATAGTTTGAAGGACCATTCTAGTCCGCAATAGAAGGGACCCTCGTGTTTAGATCTTCATAGTATACTTCTCAAATAATACAAGAGGTGTGAGGTTCTTTACATAGCTCCACTAGCACGCCCAAGTCCCACCATTAAGGACTATAAAACTATATATGAATGTAATATAATTGGATCTAGAAAGATTTAATTGCCTATGAAAATAACTCTAGCATTCTCCTTCAAATTAGAGCTGCAAAAAAGTTGCAGCTTTTTACGAAAGATACCAATGAACACGTGTTCACTTGATACATTTCTGATGAGCTGGAAGAGGACCTGATTGAAACAAACATTGTTAGGAGATCTAAGTGGAAGAGATGGTACTAGGAGGAGGTCTTTGCTTGGAATTGATGCTCAATAAAGACAATCAACTGGAGGTAGATAGCCTAAAGTGTTTATTGTCATGCAATTAAATTGACAGGCAATAAAAGTCTAAGATCATCCCAATAAAAAAATTCGAAGTTCATCCGAAGATGTGAGAGGTTCTCCTTCATATGAAGATGTCAAGAGTGATCCTTGTATATGTGAAATTCTAAGAAAGAGTTGATCATATTCAAAGGCATCAGCCATTGCTTTTGTTATATAGGGACCTTAAAGAATAAGTTTGTCTTACACTTGCTAGAAGGATTCTCACCTATGAATCTAGAAGACTATTTTTGTTGTGAGGGTCACAAGCAAGGACGTTGGAAGTAAGATGAACTCTTTATTGTATGATCTCAAGTAAAAGAGAAGTTGTTTCCTACCTTTTATCCCACTTCCCTCCCATACTTGTTCGAAACATCAAATAATCAATCAAATTGGGAAAACAAGTGAGGTAAAAAACTTCTTCATTGTTTTTCTCCTTTTTCTACAAATTTCTCTATTCTTCTTTCTTCTGCCTTTTTTGTCTAACACGATTGATTTTGTCTCTCTTTTACAACCATTTTTCATTTCTTGTTACATTTTTTAAGAATCATTCAACTTTGTTGGACCGAAAAAAGATATCCACTTCATTATTGATAGTGTTGAGATTCCTTGAATCCTAACCCATATGTTTTACTCAGTGCATTCCAAAGTACATTATGTTCTCCCCAAAATTGTTGATGACCAAAACATGCCTTCTTGCTCAGTGAGCATGGGTCAGGGAAGAGGGTTGGAAGGGAGTAGATGTTCCCCCCTCCACTCAGTGGGAGCTCATGGGAAACACTTTCAAAACAACGTTTAGATTATAGGTCCTATTTGTAATTGGATTTAGTGGATCGGGTGGTTTAGGGGGATCCTTCTATACATAGATACTATATAAACCAGTGAGGCATGCGCCTCAGGTGGGCGGTCGAGGCATTTTCCGAGGCGTTTTGACTTTTTGAAGCATTTTTTATGATTTTGATGGTTTACTTGGTAGTTTGAGAAGCTTATAAATATATGTTTGTTTAGGATAATGAGTATACAAGATAAATGCCCTAAATCCGATATTTCTTTCGTGTCCATAACATCATATTTTCTATTAAATATTTCCAAATATTTCAGCAAACCCTTATTATTTCACTCTTAATGAATGTATTCATAAATATCAAATCCAACAATACTCGTAAAATTAATGAGATTTGCAATATATACAATGAAATGGATAGGTTTCACGATTTCTCATACTGTTATATATTATATATTAGATGCATAAAATAAATTTCTTGATTATATTTAACCGTACTTTAATTAAACAATATTTCTAGATATCTTTCAATGTTCAGAAATGTGGCCCATGCAGTCGTATATTCGCATGTAGAGGGGCAACCGCATCGCATATGATATATGCAGCAGTATGTGGCTCACGCGCACATGGAAACCGCATAAATCGCATATGCAGGTCCTATAGGTGGTCTGATCCAATTAAATGATCTGGTTAAGGGCACTTAACCCGACAAGCACCAATGCCCATATTGCTTCTCCACATTCCAGTCGACCAATTCCATCCAACCAAAACCTTTCCCCCTCGACAGACACACTAACCTAACCGGTCAAAGCGGTTCAAGCTCCTCCTCTGTCATATAAGTGCCTCCAGCCTCTCAGCCTTCCGCCTTCGCCGCACAGCAGCTTCTGCGTCGCCGCCTTCCGCCTCTAGCAGCTCCTACGACACCGCCTTCTGCCTCTAGCTGCTTTTGTGCCACCGCCTTCCACCTCTAACACCTCATATGCCTTCGTCTTCTGCCTCCAGCGCCTCCTACACCTCTGCACGACCCCACCTTTGCTTCCTTTGTTGTCGAAGCACCTCCTCAGCCTATGAACTCCTCCGTCAAAGCGCTTCCAGCGCCTCTTCCCTCACTTTAGCAACTCCAATCATTGTGAGTAGCAAGGTTTGTTCGTAATATAAGAGTTATTATTTCCATAATGCAGTATTCATCATTTATTACTATATTTTTTCCAAGTTATGTTGATAAAACAAGTTATGTAAGTAGCACAAATCATTCAACATATTTTCTCCACTATATATAAGAGTGGTGGCTTACATTGTTCCTTCAATTATTTGATTTTATTAATTCTGAATTTTGCTTTCGTAGGTATTTTTTTTAGAAAGTTAAGTGTGTAGTGGAGATTAGGTTATATTTTGCCAATAATTGTGTATTTAACCACTTAAACTCCATTAAGATAATGTTTAGGAATTTTTTTGTAGATGGGACCTATGGTTTTATTACTTTTGTAATCAAATTATCCTTTGGATAATTGGATTACATTTTGTATTTATTATTTTTAATGACACAAT